>BMAU01021171.1:380000-754055 GCA_019973935.1 Trichonephila clavipes
ATATATATATATATATATATATATATATATATATATATATATATATATATATACATACATACAAATATACTGCTGGCCACCGTAAATGCAACACTATTACATTTTAGTTTGTCTCAGCAAGAGAGACCTTTTATAAGAATTGCAATCACTTTTATGGAAACTTAATTTGGAACACAAACTCTAAGTAATTTATTTTCACAGCTTTACAATTATAAGTGGTTGACCTTTTATAATGTGTTGTTTTAGTTTAAATAATTTGAAGTAAAGTTGTGGCATCGTTTCAATTTTCTCAACCTGATTAAAATAATAATTGTCTTAGAAACCCATTGGAAATGATTCAACAGGATATTCAACAGGATTCAACAGGACCCTATATCAACAGGATAATGCGTGACCACACGTGGCACTCTTTGTTCAAAAGTTCTTCAATCATCAGCTTGAATTTCTTCCCTGGCCGGCTTGCTCTCCAGATCTTTCGCCGATAGAAAACATGTGGTCCACAGTTGCTCATCGATTGACCAGGATTACACCCCCAGCTGCCACACCATATGAACTTTGGCAACGTGTGGAAGCTTCTTTTTTGGTCAGCTGTACCCCAAGAACACATCCAAAGTCTCTTGGAATCACTATCGAGTCGTGTGGCAGCGGTGATCGCCATCAATTTTGGCTCTACTGATTCTGGCAGGAACAACACTTCACAGAAGTCTATAAATTCAATCATTTGATACTTGGTCAACATGTTAACAAAATAAATCTTGCTGTGCTATATCTTGTCTTTCTTGGTGTTGCATTTACGGTGACCAGCAGTATATATATATATATATATATATATATATATATATATATATATATATATATATATATATATGTACATGTATTACTTCTTGTTCTTAGGAACAAACATAGCAAGCAAGTTTAAACAATGTTTTTTTGGCTAGGTAACGCTCACGTGCAATTTGCATATATTACTGAATCATAGGTAAAGTGAATGTAAAATATGCATGCAATTATGGGAAAATAATTTATTAACTTTCTTAACTGAAATGTTTCGTAATATTTTTAAGGACGTTGTAAATAACTTTACAGATCAATTTAACAATAATTTAATTAGTTTTAGAGAAAAAAAGATAAAAAGTTGATATGTATGCAAAAATTCAAGAAAAAAAGCCTATATCTCCTAATTATTAACTTTTTTAGCAACAGTGTGCAGTTTACATGAAAAGGGAACACTAATTGTGTTAGATGATTTATATATCACACATAAAAAATGGAAAAGATTGGTAAATAATTATGGAAGGAGTAGTATATTTTAAATGCACTAATGTATCATAAAGTACAAACTGAGATACACCAATTTCAAGTTCATAATTCTGAGGAGATATTTATAAGCTTAAATAAAAATTTTCTATTCCACTTTAATATGTTGAATAATAAATATGTTGAATGGGTCCAAAGAGACTACACTGTGGAACACCATATTTGATATTCAAAAAGAAGAAATAACATATCATTCACTGTTACTTCGAAGGACCGGTTTACTAAACAAGAATTAATGAGATGAATTAACGCTGGTGGATAATTATTAGTGATAAGTTTGTAGATGAGTTCACTGACCCAGATCCTGTCAAAAGCCTTCTGGATGTCTTGAAAAACAGTCCCAGTCGATCTGCCTGTCTGAAATCCAGAAGATATTTTCCAGTAAGTCTGAGTAGCGAGTGGTAAGTGGAAAGATGCCAAATGAGCATAAAAATGTCGTTTCAAACTCATTTTATTGTTCTTTAACCCTATAAAACGCAATATATATATTTCAATACTGTTGGGGATGTAAGCGTACGTTAATGGAATTAATTTTAATCTTCACTTAGATCAAGTTCCATCTCACAAGTTATAGAAATATTATTAGACAGTATACAGCAGCTATAAATCTTGTACACCGTTTTATAACTATAACATTAAAGCGCTAAAATGAAACTAATTTAAAAAAAACTGCTATAAGAACAATACCAAACACTCAACAGGTTCAAGTTATTAAAAGCCCGCCTAGACAGAAAATATACGACGGGCACTCCGTTAATTGAGTTTAAAATCTAATTGAATTTATTTGTGTAATTTCACATTTAAAAGTGGTTTCAATTTTTTTGTGTGTAGTTTTTGATATACAGACACAAATGTTCACCGGATACCTTAAAATATTTTTCTCAAAACTTACCTGAACGTTATTCATACCTCAAGAAACAGAAGCTATATATACACTTCAAATATTTCGTCGAAATTCATTCTGGACAATTCGTGTCATAGCTGGTTTGAAGGAAACCTAGTAAGTTTTTAATTTTGTCAAAATAAAGTTTTTTCATTGACGATCGTTCAAAATCACGAACTCCTAACCCATTTTTCAGATCGGAACCAAATCATAGTGTCTCTGAATACTTACTCTGCAGAAAGGCTATTTTACGCTGTAATGTTCGAAGTACAAAGTCCACACGTTGACGTGTTCATATGATGCCCTTGTTATTTGTTCAAGATTTCAAGTTCCGAGTTCCAAGGGGAATATCCAAAGTGTTGCTAAAGGTTCTACGTTATTATTAATTAAATTAAATCAAACTTGCAGCACTTCAGTTTAAAAACATTTACTGGAATTATTGATAAGCTTTAACAATTGCATGTCTTAATATTAAAGCTCTCTCTATAGTTCTCAATTACAGTAAAATGTATTTTTTTAAAACTCTAAATCGCATTTAAGCATTTAATGTTTAAATGAAAAAGTCTATTAAATTCTTGAGTACAGTATTTTTAACTCGTACACAAAATAAATCAATAAGCAGTGAGGGACTGATGCTTAAACTTAGAAAAATATAAGCCAACCGAATAGCTAAACGACAAATAACGTCCATTTTATGTTAATGTACTCTACAGAGTTTTAATTTGCATATAATGGAAGATAAATATAATGCTATATTTCACATATTCAAATTTAAGGGAAAATAATTGCATATATTTTAGTGGTAAGAACTCAGTTTGTTTTCCTATATAAATTTAATTTATTTGAAAAATTACGAATGTAGCCTAATTACTTTCCAGTGTCAAGCTTTTTACTTTGGCAAGGGTGTTTAATTGTTGTAACGATCTCATTGTTCGCAGCCACACCTTGCATACCTTAAACGACTATGAGGAAAGGAATTTCTATTAAGTCTAGTTTTTAAGGTCCCTTAGTTCTGACATTTGATGTTTGCTACTTGCAGAACTAATCGCAGCTGCGACTTAAGTAAGTTAACTGATGATTACATGATTGTTTGTCGTCTTCGAACAATAAATCTGCACAATGCCTGTATGCCATAAACCTCATAACTTTGAACCTCGGTCACGATCAGTGACAGCACCCGAGCTTGCAAACTCCCTCCTTAAATTGACACTACACGCAAATGGGAGAAGTTTGAGCCCCCATTTATTTATCGTGAATCAAACCTTCTAAATGATGACTGTTCAGAGAATATAAAGCTTGCACTAATGTCATTCTCGTCACTAGCATGGGAATTTTATTTTTAAGTTACCGAGGCCACTGAGAGGAGAAAAATGCCGGAAACTAAGCCTCGATTGAATACAATAATTGCCATTTTTTTACTTACATCACGATTGTTGAAATGGCTAATATGGTCAAAAAAAGTGTCCGAGTTACCTTAGCGTCTTAAGAGTTTGTACGAGGGCTATTTGCCATGGACCTCGAAATTTTTTAACCTCATTTGAGTCACAAGTCCAACAACTGCATCGGTATCTTCTCTCCAGGTATTTGTACATTACCAACTGAAGAAAGTATTAGCCTCAATGGATTTAACCTGCTACGGCCAATGCAACACGGTGTATCTTAAATGGTACCAGGGTCCGACTCATGACATGTCATCGCGAGTCCGTGACCACAAGGTGATTCTCTAGTAACATGGTAATACGTCAGTTTGAGTCACAGCAGTCCTTATTATACAGAATAACAAGAATTTTAAAAATTATACCACTCAAAGAAATGTTTCCAAATAAATGCTAGACTTTGGCTCTTAATTCTACTTTAAGACCGATTACCGAATAGTGGTGGTTGTTTTACTTATAGAGGGGTATTCGCTTATATTAGTAGAGTAGAACCGCAGAGTAGAACTTTTTTGAAATAATTCGATTTCCTCGATAATGAATGTAGAGTTAGAGAAAAGAGGTTAGTAATATACAAGTGTAGTTTATTATGTATTAATTTTCTATCACTTGAAGATATTTCTTTACATCAAACTAAAAATCATAAATTATAGCTATTCCTTCAAATTAACTTTAAAACATTGAAATTATGCAAACATTATATATTTTTATTCATATTTATTAAAATAATAAATGAACAACTTAAAATATAAGCTTATTCCTTGAGTTAAAATGTTGATCAAAAGTTTTAATGAGAATCTAGTGCTTTCATTGTTCTACTTTCTTATTAAAATCAAGATTATAGTTTTTCGCTTCCAATTTTGCACGATGGTGAGAATTCAACTGTTAAACAGTTTCTTCACAGAAACTTCTCTAGAAACGTTTTTCATATGATGAAAGAGTTTTTTCTAAAATATGTATGACAAAAAGTGGAAAACAGAGTACATACAACTATCTCTAGTTAAAATGTTAAAGCAATAACATTTAAAAAATTACAAAATAGCTACACATTTATCTTTAGAATTATCTTTCGGATGTTTTCGTAATGCCGTAAATGTCCTTAGTTCTGAAGAAGGTAGGTAGCTAAATAAGTTCAATTCTAGTTTTATCATTTTCTAACCACTCAAAAATTAATAAATTTGTATTATGTTCCATCTATAGATAAATATATATTACGCTGTACTGGAATATTGCTAATTACATCTGTGCTTCATTTAGATTCTCTCCGCAATTAATTTTACTTAATTTTATGTACTCGTTGGAATCTTAATTAGAACAAGGTAGTTAAATCACATCCAATTCTTTTTAAGAAAGCTCTCACTACAAATTAGCAATTTCATCGGGGCTAAGACATTTTTTTCTTGCTATCGTTCGTCTGTTCTGCACAATGTTCAAAAAAATCCAATGATTTTTTTTTTCTTTTTACGATTAGATAAACAAAAGTTATGTAAAGAAACACTTAGACTTAACGATATTAGCACAACTGATTCGTTTCCACTGTGAATCCAATAACACTGCACTCAAGACTAAACAAATGTGCGATATTATTTTCAAAATTTGGTTTTACTAATGGAACAATTATGGTATGTAATAATAATGGTAACAATAATGGTATTTGTAATATATATTCTATGACGTATAATTTTCCTGTTAAGAAGTAACTTTAAATGATGCAAAATTAACACATAATAAAACTGTGAATATCTTACTTATTAACCTGTATTCTCTAGTTCTGCGTTCATTATCACGAGAATCGAATTTAAAATTGTCCTACTGTTGCCCGCAGATTCATATTGGTAGATTGTTTTTTCACGCCACATCTCTAAAAGTTTGCTGACCTCTGGTTTTCTCCATTACATTTCATTATGATTAATTAAGCTATGAACTCATGGATTATATAACACGCTTTGATTTTAGAAGCACTACTGTGGGTATTCAGGATTTGTTGCAATATTATAAATCACGTTCATGTGCTCTGGATATGATATCAGAATGTTTAAATTGTTCAATATATGGTTTTTGCTTTCAGAAAAAGTCAATTTAACCAGATTAAACCCCTCGAACATTCACTTGCATCAAATATGGAAAGACAACCTTAGTCAGTATTTAAACGTATCGATCATCTAGTAACAAAGAATAAGGGTTTTCCTTCACTAGACATTTTCAGGAACGTATTTGTCCTTTAGAAACAACGTCTATTACATTTACAAAAAGAAGTACAAATTAAAGAAACGTAAAACATTACTTTATTAAATCTTTGGTCTCGGTCACAGAGACCTCTCACGAACAGAGAAAATAACTGCTGGAGATCGTAAACGCTCAGATCTACAAAAGTCAAGTAATTTATGTACACAATTTTATAATTATAAGTGGTTTCTCTTCTCTTACGTGACTCTCTTTTCAGCCAGTCTTTTCCTTAAAATTTTGATTAAATTTATAATTTAAAAGTATTATTTCCCCTTAAATAAAAGGAGAAATTATAATTTAGTTATATTTGTAATATATGTATATTCTATGACGTATAATGCTTTGTTAAGAAGTAACTTTAAATGATGCAAAACTAATACGTAGTAAAAATGTAAATATTTTATTTATTAACCTGTATTCTCTAATTCTGCATTCATTATCACGAGAATCGAATTCAAAATATTGTCCTACTGTTTCTCGATGAATCATATTGGTAGATTGGTTTGGCACGCCAAAGCTCTAAAGGTTTCTGACCCCTGGTCTTCTCCAATACATTTCATTATATATAATTAAGCGGTGACCTGTTTGATAACATAATGAGCTTTGATTTAGAAGCAACACTTGGTGTATTTAGAGTGGACTGCAAAGTTCTAAATCACTTTCATGCGCTGGAGATGACTTCAAAATGCTTAAATTGTCCAATATATGTTGTTTTTTCAGAAAGAGTCTACTTGAAGACTAAACCCCTTGGAAATTCACTGGCATCAGCTGTGCGGATATCTCTGAAATCAAGGCTCAATTCTATAGATCGATTGCAAGCATAATAAATGTGAGTTACTTTTCACTACTCTTTTTTGAACATATGAGTCCTGTCAGAACAACGTGTATTACCTTTACAAAAAGAATGCAATATTTTTTTAATGGGCTACACTATACCAATTATGTCTTTGGAGACACATCAACACGCCAAATGTGAAAGCCATTACAGTGTTGGAATCATGTAATTGCAGCCGAATTAGGTTCAAGCTCTCTGGGCATGCTAAATATTTGCGAGATTTAATTTTGTCGAGAGTGCGAGAACTTTTGAATGTCAAATAATCATGCAAGATAGGTTCCTACGATTCTCGCATACAAAAAATTAAACGACTGCAGCCATGATCGAACACGTAAATTAAGGCTAACGAAGCATACACGTTACCTCTAAAGTAACGAACAGATACTGAAAAGACTACTTTAACAAATTATTGGTCTCAGATACGGATACCTTCCGGAGTCATGACAAGAAACAAAACATGATTGAAACAAAGCATTTAGAACAACAAACCACAAACATTTTATTTCAATTACTTTATAACTATAAGTGGTTTCTCTTTTTTATGATCCCTTATTTAGCCAGTGTTTCTTTCTAAACTATGATGAAAGTTTTAATTTAAAGTATTAATTTCTTTTAAATGCAAAGAATTCAATTGAGAAATTTCTTTTAAAAAAAGGGAACGTTATAAATTTCAATGATTTCAGTAGGTTTAATTAATACATATCTTTAAAGAATCGATGAAAAATTTTAATTTACTGAATTTCAATATTTTCGAAATGTCTATTTTAAAAAAAAGCATTAATTTAAATCTAGATTTCCAATCAAATAGGTAAAGTTGTGACCCCTTGTACAATTTTCGAAAGTCAATGACAATAAAATTGTAAACATAATTGAAATGTGGTCTAAGACTTCTTCTAAACATCATCTCTAAGCGGATACTCCATGTTTTTTTTCTGAAAAAATTGAGACGTGACAGATTAAACATTCATCAGTTCTACATTCAGGGAGTCGGTGGCACTGCTACATAAACTCATACCACTCCGCTGGCGAATTCGTGACAATAACCACAAGGCCACCGGTCATCTGAGAATCTTAGTGGTAAGAATGCAGGGAATTAAGACAGTGCTTCTCAAATTTGCAATATTCGCGACTCAACGTTCTATGAAGATTTTCATCGCACCCCCATCATGCAATAATAATGTATTGAATCCATTAATACTATACTTTGAAGCTAAAACTGCGATACGTCTTTAGCCCTTAAGTTCCACCGGCGTACATAAACGTCTCACTATACCAAAGATTTTCCCCGGACGTATATGTACTTTTTTTCGAAGAACGATTTTTCTGAAAATGCTATCCATAAGATTATTCCGAAGGTTTGAAATGTTTTAAAAAGACTTACATATTCCAGATTATTTGCTTCTTTATTCCTTCTCCCTCCAACACATCATATACGAGCGTCTACGTGGAAGACTGTTAGCATTGGGAAGTGAATCGCGTAACTTTTAATCGGCATTTAAGGTATTAAATGCAAACCGAATATATTATCAAGAAAAGAGTAAATTTTGTTTATATATATATATATATATATATATATATATATATATATATATATATATATATATATATATATATATACATATATACATATATATATAGGACAGGTCCATGGGGTCACCGATAATTAATAAACGTGTTCTTAATATTGTATTACTAAATAAATTATAATATACACTGTGAAGCACACTAACACATTTAGATGTGTAATGTATCAGTGTAAATGTGTATTTATTTTTTTTTATTTTCTCAAATAGATTTTGTTTGTCCAATTTTAGTAAATTAATAATATTTAAAATAACCTTTAGTTTTCCACTTTTGAAAATGCTCGTGCTCCCTCGTGGAGATGCCACGCCCTCCCAAGTGGGGAGCCCCTCAGTTTGAGAAACGCTTAACTAAAGCTATTGAAGAAATACTATACATTATTTTATTAGTGTCCACTATGGTAAATTGTCCTTATTTGTACTATAAAAACAACACTATTTCAATGCTTTGGAACAATATTTTTTAAATTTAAGTATATATCAGTTGAGGTTGACGTTCAACATAAAGGTTATTGTTTGGATGTTCAAACTTTCTTAGAAAAATGAGAGCCTAGAGGATGTAGCCGCTTTCTTGTACAGGAGCTCTTACGCATCCAATGGGTAGAGCCCCGTAGTGCTAAAATTAGCATAGTGTGGAATTCTAGACTTTGAAGTACCAATTAAGCTCCATGTTTCTCACTTGACAAAATTGGTTCAAATATACAATCATAAACACAATGTGAATTGCTACATATTGAGAGGTAAGCAATCAATCCATCATTTTTTATCCTCTTTTAAAACTGAAATCGCATGCGCATTTATGTAGAGTTTGTAGTAATTAAGAGAAATTACTATTATATATATATATATATATATATATATATATATATATATATTATATATATATATATATATATATATATATATATATATATATAGTGTCTGGGAAATATCTAGCGAAAATAAATAATTCACGCTTTATGGATGGTAATGTGCGTAACTCACTGATAATGTTTGCTTGAAAACAGTATTATATATATTTTTTCCGTTACTCATAATTTCGCTGATGTAAATACTGCACTGAAAAAAACAATGAAATGAATGTAGAGTTTTTTTAAATATCATAATAATTTACGTCTATACTTAAATAATGTATCAAATGATAGTTGATCTTTTAGTGGACACCTCTGTCACGCTGTGATCGAATTTAAATAGATGTACCTAACTGGCTCGCTGAAGAGTATAGCTTAAAGTAGATTTAAAATATCATAGCTTAGACCTAACTTTTTTTAAAAAATTTATAATTTACTATCATTAATATGGCTAGTCGCCATCATGTACAAAGTAACACAAGAGGGTGGATAGTTAGAAGACTCTAGACGAGCCAATCCTAGACTACCTGCTCAGGGTTTCAAGAAATGTGGGGGCCAACCTGTGGAAACAGTTCTCGGAGGGGAACAAGGTTCACGATTTTGTCTGAATAGCATTTTAAAAAAAATATTGTCATTGGAGATAACCCATGAGTCCATATCTGCCTTTAAACGTTGTTAAGTATAACCATTATGGCAGTGCTTCACATACTTTCAATATTTGTGCCCCAATATTAAATCATAATTTTTATATCGCGTTTCTCTCCATGCTATAACAATATTTTGAATTCTACAATATTATACTTTGACGCTAAAGTTACAATACGACTTTACCTCTTAAGTGACAGTGGTGGATATATAGGTCTATCTCAACCAAATCGATAATAGCCTCCAGCCGTATACGTACGTCTTTCCAAAGTACAATCGCCTTTGTTTATTGTTATCTATACAGATATTTCAAAGGTTTTGGAATGCATAAAATAGATCTTGACTGAGTTTGGGAAGAATGTACATATTTCAGAGTATTTGCTTATTTTTCATATTCTTTTTCTTCACCCCCTTTAAACATAAATGCCATAAACGCGCCTGCTTTGAAAATGGTGGCATTGAAGAGCGAATCATGTATATTTTAATAAACATTTAAGGGAGTGATTATTAGACGTGAAAAATATCAAGATAAGGGTTGTTTTTGTATATATTTATATATGATGAGCCCATGAGGTCACTGGTAATTATTAAACTTGTTCTTAACTAAATATTGTTCAATTAATTATAAAACACATTGTGCAGTACTGATACGATAATAAGTGTATTATATCAGTGCTAATGTGCATTTTATAGTTTATTATGTCAGAATGTATTTTTGTTTACTTTCAGCAAATTAATTACTTTTTAATAATTTTTTTCAACTTCTCAATATGCTCTATCCTCCCTTAGGCGGGGCACCCCACAGTTTTAGAAACGCTGCAATAAAGTCAACGTGTTTCGATAGTCTGAGCTGGCATGATGACATACGGGTAATCCAGCTTTCTATTTTTCGTTAGAAGTACTCATAAATCAGCTGTACGGGGATGATAGCTCCTGGTGCCTTATATAAGATTTTTCAATGGAACTTATATACCAAACTTCCCTACATAGACGATGACGCTCGAACAAACCGGGTTCATATTGATAGACGAGTAACTACAAACGAACGATATTGAATCATAGAAGGTGTTTGGCATATTCTTTCTCATGAAGCGTGGATGGAACATCCTTGGAATCAAAATTGCAGCTCGAAAACTAGATATAACTACAATCAATGAGTCTAAAAGTGCCTTATTGTAAAAAAAGGTGTGGTTGTTGCAGAGATTGAAAAGAAAGGTGTAAACCAGTATGAAACACATTTGCGAGAGTTAAGTAGCTGTTAGAGCAGTGGTTCTCAAACTTTCACCGCCGACGACCCAAATTTCAATCATAATTATTATCGTATCCCCCCTAAAAATAATAATGTATTGGATGCACTAATAATGCATTTGGGGGAGGGCGCTAAAGCTACAATCCGATCATAATTATAAAACGTACAAATTAACAAGATAAGTATTAGATTTTGTATATGTTACTTTTAAGTAATAATATAATATATATATATATATATATATATATATATATATATATATATATATATATATATATATATATATATACTTTTTAGCTCGATTCACTATAAAATCGTGTTTTTTAGTTTGCTTTAAAACTAAAATTTATTTTATAATTATTTTTATAGTACACAATAAAAATCGTAATTCCAGTGAATAATTTAATAAAAAGAAAACATACTCACATACTTTCAAGGACACAGAAAATATTGCGAAAAAAAATTATCACACCAGGAACTCAGTCAAAACAAGTACCTTAAGATTGTAAAAAAAACGCTTGTCATTCCCAAAAAGGATAGAGATATTTGACAATTATATTTTAGTTCACTTTAAGACTGTTAAAAAGGAGAATAATGTCAGGGCCATTCGTAACAATTAAACAGTTTTGCCAGAATTACCCATTTCGTGCATTCAGTGCTAGGCGTTACCTCTCCCGGATTAAAAGTGTATTTATTACAATATGGATTTTCTAAAAATATATGTGAAACGTTTTTCATTATGCTTTATATGTTTGGGAATACTCATGTAGCCGCGGTAGCCGAGTTGTATAGATATTGGATCGTGGCTTGCCTTGTCACGAGTTCGAGCCCAGTACCACTAAAGACCCGCCGTGTAGGGCAGCGATGCACGTTAAATCTGTCGAGAGCTGAAACGTCCTCCCGTTGATGTGGTGTGGTAGTTAGGAGAGGGGGTGCCAGCTTAGGTGTCGTCCGCATCACTTGACCATGGTTCAAAATTACGTGATCCGTCGCCAAAAGCCCTCGTGTAGCTGAACAGTGCGAGGTTAATATTTAATCCATCAATAAATCAATCATTGGGAATACTCATAAGAATAAATCTCGGCCTAGTAATCATTCAAAGTGCTCTCTGTGCCTTTCCAAAATTCATAAAAATATTTTACAAAAGCGCAGCAGAAATAGTTTATTTACAACTTCCCTAAATGAAAAAAACAAATATACATAAGAGCAAGGACGTAACTAACCGAACAAGTAAGTTCGAAGTTCAAACCACAGCAAATACATTCTGCTGCCTACAGCTGATGGCAATAATATATGACAGTGATGCATTTTTCCTCTTCCTATTTTGGTTTTTTTTTATTATGGGTCTGGGTTTTTTTTGTTTGTTTTTCTCTGAAAGAGGAAAGGTTTGAAAAGAAAACATAATAAGAAAATCTCACACCATGGGAGTACAGCAAAACAAATAAAATGTGTTTTATTTGTTTATAGTATCAAAGATAGCTAATGATGTTTTGAAGTAGAAGATTTTATTTTTGATGACATAATATCGCAGATAATATATATAAACTGTACCAGTGTAAATGTGTATTTTTCTAATGTCAGAAAGTATATTGTTTTACTTCATTCCAGAAAATAATTTTTTTAATCTTTTTTTTTCGATATGCCTGCGCCCCCCTTGTAGGTTTAATGCGCCCCACAATTTGAGAAACACTGTGTTAGAGGCTATTATACACAAAGTTAAGCACATTTTCTTATTAGCTGCTTTCAGCTGCTGAGCAGGAAGAGTAACCAGTTTTCTCACATTTATTGAGAGGGCTTTGCCCATTTTTCTTTTCTCCTGATGCTTTGGCAATATTTGAATTTAATTGTCATGTTTGAGTTCTTTTTCTTATTAAAAATAATGTGACTCCAATAGTTTAATTTAAAAAATCATATATTTAAGTTGCTTTAGCTCTGCTATGTGACTATTTTAGTTGAATTAGAAACCAATTGAATGCATTGACTACAGGAAAACTATCAATGAAATTACGACCAATACAAATAGTCTTCCTGCTTCAATGCGTTACACTTACTCAGCCTGAAAGAAAATGGTTTACTAATTTCTTTAAAGTACAGAGGTATACGATTAAACAAAGACTGAAGTTTATATTTTCACAAGTGGTTGTGTTTTCTTTTGCATGCGTCCATTTTCATACTTTTCAGCCATAATTTTTTTTCGAAACATTTAGTTTATTTCAGTCTAAATATTTCAAGGTAAATAGAAATTATTAATAAAATATAAACATTTCAATGAACTCAATGTTCGAAATGAACTTACCAATTTATAGAGTACACAAAGGAAAATCTTATTATAATAATCTGAATAATTTATAGACTTTTAGTAACTGTAATCTGTTTCACATTTAATTTTAAAGCAGATATGTAAGGATGGGGTACCGTTCCAAATTTCTGAACGTCCGGGGAAATAATAATTGCTCCATGAACAATGCACGTCAAAAATAAAAATATACAGTGGGCCACAAAAGTGTTCATACACTTGCAATTTTGAATAAAATTTAATGTTTTCAGCTAATAAATATTAATATATTGTAATTGTTTTCTAATATATCTAACTTGTTCTTAATGGAATGACATAATTAATTTCTTAAAAAAGTATAAATAATTTTTTAAAACATTAATAATCAAAGCTACTAAAAATTACGCCCCAAAAGTCTTTGTACACTTGGCAAAAATCTCAACCTAACTTTAAATATTGTATTTATTTCTTAATTTAATACTTAGTAGGATATTTTTAGTGTCCACAACAATTTTGATGTTTCTTGGTATATATGTAATCATTTTTTTTGTAATTTCTGCTTCGATTTTTTACCATTATTCTGTGATTATTGTTTTTACTTTCCATTTTGTGTTTGTTTGTCATGTTTCATTTTTTTACATCATAATCTCATCAAATATGTTCTTCTGGGCTAAATAAAGGGATTGAGGAGGTGTTTTCTAAATTCGGGGATAGTTATAGAGACACCAGTGGCGTACATTGTGCGACGACTTTTTAGTTGAATCAGAAACTCATTGAATGTAATGACTACAGGAAACCATCAATGAAATGACGACCAATACAAATAGTCTACCTGATTCGATGTGTGCGTTACACTTACTCGGCCTGAAAGAAAATGGTTTACTAATTTCTTTAAAGTACAGAGGTATACGATTAAACAAAGACTGAAGTTTATATTTTCACAAGTGGTTGTGCTTGTGTTTTCTTTTGCATGCGTCCATTTTCATACTTTTCAGCCATAATTTTTTTTTCGGAACATTTAGTTTATTTCAGTCTAAATATTTCAAGGTAAATAGAAATTATTAATAAAATATAAACATTTCAATGAACTCAATGTTCGAAATGAACTTACCAATTTATAGAGTACACAAAGGAAAATCTTATTATAATAATCTGAATAATTTATAGACTTTTAGTAACTGTAATCTGTTTCACATTTAATTTTAAAGCAGATATGTAAGGATGGGGTACCGTTCCAAATTTCTGAACGTCCGGGGAAATAATAATTGCTCCATGAAACAATGCACGTCAAAAATAAAATATGTACAGTGGGCCACAAAAGTGTTCATACACTTGCAATTTTGAATAAAATTTAATGTTTTCAGCTAATAAATATTAATATATTGTAATTGTTTTCTAATATATCCAACTTGTTCTTAATGGAATGACATAATTAATTTCTTAAAAAAGTATAAATAATTTTTTTAAACATTAATAATCAAAAAGCTACTAAAAATTACGCCCCAAAAGTCTTTGTACACTTGGCAAAAATCTCAACCTAACTTTAAATATTGTATTTATTTCTTAATTTAATACTTAGTAGGATATTTTTAGTGTCCACAACAATTTTGAAGTTTCTTGGTATATATGTAATCATTTTTTTGTAATTTCTGCTTCGGTTTTTTCCCATTATTCTGTGATTATTGTTTTTACTTTCCATTTTGTGTTTGTTTGTCATGTTTCATTTTTTTACATCATAATCTCATCAAATATGTTCTTCTGGGCTAAATAAAGGGATTGAGGAGGTGTTTTCTAAATTCGGGGATAGTTATAGAGACACCAGTGGCGTACATTGTGCGACGACTTTTTAGTTGAATCAGAAATTCATTGAATGTAATGACTACAGGAAACCATCAATGAAATGACGACCAATACAAATAGTCTACCTGATTCGATGCGTTACACTTATTTTGCCTGAAAGAAAGTGGTTCATTAATTCCTCTAAAGTACGCGGATATAATCTTAAAGAAACGCTGAAGTTTATATTTTCACTAATGTCATCTTTAGAAATCTGACAAGACCGAGAAAAATGCACTGAAATCTAGAAATGCAAATAGTCTACCTGTTACCATGCGTTACACGTATTGAGAATGAAAGAAAGTGGTTTATTAATTCCTCTAAAGTACGCAGATATTATCTTAAGGAAAGGCTGAAGTTTATATTTTCACTAATTTCATCTTGAGGAATCTCTCAAGACGGAGAAAAATGCTCTGAAATCTAGAAATTTCTCTCAGATCTCAATAAATTTATTTGTAAAATCTCAATTGCAAGTGGTTGTGCTTGTATTTTCTTTTGCACGTATCCATTTTCCTAATTTTAAACCATCATTGTTCTTCAAATTTTATTTAAGTTTAGAACGACTTTATATAAATATTTGAAAGCTAAGTCAAATTTTATTGCAAGTTAAACATTTCACTGAACGCAATGTTTGAAACGAACATAGCAATTTATATAGCACACAAATGAAATACTTATGTTGTTAATCTGACTATTATGGTGTTAACAGTACTGACATACTACAACAAGCAACCTTGCCACACAATTCGATTTTATATCGCTAATAAGGGAATTTATCAGTCCATGTATCAAATATTCCCGCTCGATCAGCAACTCTGTTTTTAGGTCTTGGAAGGCCCTCGTAGAGGAGTTGTGAGCTCTCTAGAACGTTCCAGGCATGCTATTACGAATGAGGCCTGGAAATTTAACTGGCCAATCCATTGGAAAAATATTCTCACTTTCCAAAAATTCATTTGCTAGATGAGTTCGATGTGCCTCGCATTATTATTCATTAAAATAAAATCAAGGCCAACGGCCTCAGAGAGAAAAGGCAAACATAGAACTCCAAGACCTCACCCTATAGCTCACTGCAGTCCCTCTGCTTCTTGCAAAAACATAGCTGTATTTTCCATCCAAAGTCATGTCTGCACAAACCATCAAACCTCAGCTACTGTAATGGTCAAATTATCGGACACTGGAGATCAGATAGTGGGTTCCTGTATATCTCATATGTATTATCGATGTAAGTTAATATATAGAGAGAAACTGGGATAAACTTCCTACCTCTTGTTACATAGCTATTGATAATGATTAATTATAATAAAATGGAAGATTAATGATAAATGCATTTGCTTTATAACGTTTCATTGATCGATGAGAATAAATCTACCGTTATTAGATTATCTTAAAGACAAAAAAGTAGGAAAAAGTGCAATTTCTTTGAAATGGTAACAAAAAAACTAAATACGAAATATTAACTATACCTTAGAAAATTTATATTACATATATCTTTTTATCCCTTTTTCTTTTTCTCATAGGTAATTAATCGTTTTGAAACTCACGAAGGCAAAATTCGATTTCTTTTCGCTAAGGAATTTCTATACGACGAATGGAAATCCGATTAAGTATCGTTAAAGAGTTATTTTTCCCTCGAATTTATTTTAATACTTCGCACTTCATTTGCTGCAGCTTATAAAAAAACGATATCAATATGTAAGAAAATCTGAATAAATCAATCAAGCAATCATTTTTCTTTTTTCCCAAAACATTTGAATTTTCATACTACGCAATATTAATTATTTAGTTTAAACTCATTTCAAATATCTCATGGGGCTTAGAGTTTCTAAAAATAGTATTTAATTAAACTTCTTTCAAAAGATTAAGACACTTATACTATGTTTTTCCCTAATGGTAAAACATATTTTATCTACAAGCAAATTGAATTTTTTTGGGATGACGTGAAAAAAAAGTAGATTAACATTTAAGACATAGATTCCCTCATTTGCATAAAGAATCAAAAAAATCTTCTGAAGAGATCAAGGGTTGAAGATTTGTTTTCTTTTTCAATAGTTTGCTACATGATTTATAAGGCACTTTTTTATCTTTGGAACGAATTATATTTCTTACCTTTCGAAACTGTGCCTTATACCTCATTATATAATTCAAAACATTTCTATGATTTATAATATTATAGCTGCGATTGCTTTATCGGTATGCGTAGCTATACTTTATAAAATTGGAACTTTTAACAGTTAATTTGTTTCCAGAAGAAGCTGGTTATTGTAATTAAATTCAATATAAACTAATTCTAGGAGTGTTCTATCAAATATATTTACTTGATCTGCCACAATAGTTCTAAATGTTTAGGACAACTTTTTTCCTTAATGAGTCAAAATACTCTCAAGATTCCTTGATTAGAGAAATAATCTTTTCCACTAACACATTTAAAAAGCGGAAAACTCTTGATTCCGCTCTGTTACGCGAGTAAATTAGTAAATATGTAAGTTATTTAGGCAATCTGCACAATAACACAGCTTTCAAAATTAAACCATAACGCATACTTTTATCAAATAAAAATTAATTATATTCCATAAAATATCAAACATTATAATTACATCATATTCGGAACTGCTTTATCAATGCAAAATTTGCTCCTCTTAAGCTATTTCTTTTCACATCAAAAATATACTCAGCAATCAAGAAAATTCTGGAAGACATTTTTATCCACTACACATATTCTTCTGTCACAATTTTTTTTTAAAAAAATAAATAAAAATATACTGAACTACTATGACGTTATCATCCCAGCGCTATTTAAATAACAAAATAAAATATCCAGAAGTTAGCAATGAAGAGGTTATTGTTCCTTGTGCCATCTGATCTAGACTGCGCAAGAGCCAATCCAATGAAATTCATCATGGCAAGAGCTAGATGTACGCATGTCGTTGGCCATACCTGGAACGCCGTAGCTCAGTATCCCCTTAACTTTGAGTGAGAACACCTCCCACACAACAGGGGCCTCTCCCCTATATTCCTCTTATCCAATCTCATTAGAGAACTTGAAACTTGACGCTAATTTGAGTGTCCTTATGCAGCAATTAAAGTACAAAAATCCTAAGAAAAGATTGAGTACCTTAAACAAAAGTATTTAAAATTACCACAGTCTTAAGAAACTTTTACGCACAGAAAATAGTTGTAATTTCAATCCAAAGAGTATTTCAGACTTTTCCTCCAATGAAAAACATCATATCTCTCAGCAATGGATTTAAATGCCTGATAATCTACATTATTTCTTTTGGCAGGACAGTTCCGGTTCATTAAGAGGAATTTCAAACAAAAGTGATTATAATTTCGTTATATTTGAACCTCATCCAAGCTTAAAATTGCATATTAACAAACTAATATACGCCGTTGCTGATAGTAATTTTATAAGTACACAAAGTGTGATTTTTTTTCTTAGCTGACACTATTCAGAGTATGCACTGGAACGAGCCACTGTAGGGCTTGATCCAGCAACCAAAATTACATCAAACTTGATATGGCACCAAACAAACTGAAACTCAGTGGCGCAACAGCCTATGAGCCAGGGCCTACTGTGCTCATTCCAGTATACGTTACCATTGGGCGCTAAAGTGCATGAGTATATTTCCCGATCAGGTGAACAGTCTTAAGCGAGCCCCAAGTGCTTAGGTCCCCAAGCAACCTTGGTAATATTTTTTCTACCCACTGCAGTAGAGATGAAAGGCTGAGTCAACCTTCTCTAGAACGGGAATAAAACCGAGACCTGTTTAGTGGATACGCTATCACTCTACCACAGGTCATTTTAGAACCAAATAATGACATAAAGAGTAATGTTTTGTAAAATAAATAAATAAACAATTACTAATAGAGGTGTTTATGACTTTGTATCATAGATACATATTTAAGAACATGTAATACTATCCAAAACTACAAAAATATTTTAAATTGATTCAACATATTCAACATTGCCGCCGTTCTCATTATCTTCGCAGTGTAATGTTTACACCTTGCATGCCATTTTTTTAAATAGGGCTGATGATTGGTTGTTACCATCGCAGATCTGTTACATTCCCCGGTACCTAGTATCATTTTTCAGTCTGGCACCATGCAGGTGGATACCAATTACAACGATGTAATTTTTTCACCCAGATTTTCTCCAGAGTGAGTCACCTGAAATATGACGATGTGAAAATGTACTATGAATTTAATTTTCCAAGAAACATCCAAGCTAAACAGACACTCTAGGGATCATTAACATTCCCCAGTACCATATGACATGGAAGCTGTCATTTTTCTATTGATGAAATTCCACAGACTCCGGGATCGTTCATGCAAACTTTGGGAGTGCAAGGCCAGTGCTTAACAACACAAAAAATATTTCACAATGTATGTCATGTGTACCAAAAATGGTTCCCTATTATTAGCTCTTGACTACAGTTAATGCTACAGTTATTATCTCATCTGAAACATGTTTACGTCCACTGCTTCAGCGATTTGTCAGCTAAGCTGTGTGTGTGATTATTATTCAGATTTTTTCAGCTTCTAATCATTCCTTTCAAAGCATCAACCAATTAAGCTCCCATACGTAGCATCTGCCTTGTTCTGAGCTTACCAGTTGCTTTTGATAATTAAGAAAATATTCAGCTTTACAAGTAGTGTGTAAAACGGAGAGTCACATATTCACATGTATTTGTTCACCTAAAAGTGCAGAAAAGAGAAAAATCGGCTTACGCCATTGAAATAAATCCTATAATTTGTATGACATATACACACACGTTGAACTTTGTCACTTGTGCATATTTTCAACTCGCTCAAAAGGTCATTTATGTGTCCCAGACGTATATATACGTCTTCCCAAAATACAATTTTTTCTTTATGCTATAATCATTGCAATTAATCCGATGGCCGTGGAATGCAATAAAATTATATTGGTAGTCCTTACGAAGGATTGACTTACTTCAGAGAAAAAATGTGCTGTTGTGTGTATTTTCCTCCTCCACCCCAATATTCGCGGATTCGCGCACCTATGGGGCTAAGGGGTTAAGTTTATACACTTATTTACAGTACAAATATGTTAACCGGGTAAAACGTGCTTCATTGTACCATGTTCTCGAGTTGAACTGCTTCATAATGGGAAAAAAATGCCCCATAAGGAATATATAAGTATAGTGAGCGTTCACTTTGTAACCAATGAGAGAACGTTTCATCGCAAAACTTAATGAATTATGTGACTTGTTAATTCGACTCAGCAGCAAAATGAAAATCCATGTAATTAATACATGTAATCATATAATAATACATTAATACAGTGTTTTTAAAACTGTGGTACGCGCCCCTTGAGGGGTGTGATAACTCTACAAGGGGCGCGAGCATATTGAAAAGTTGCAAACTAAAAATTATTCAAAATATTGTTAATTTTCTGAAAATAAGCAGACAAAATACTTTCTGACATAATAAAATATAAAATACACCTTTACACTCATATAATACATTTAAAAAGTACTTGTACTGTACAATGCATTTTATTATTAATTTAACAATACTAAGTTAAGAGCAAGTTTTTGATAATTCACAGGGACCCCATGGGCTTGTATTAACACATATATTGATGATTTGTACAGTTTATAATTAATTCCTCAACTGTCGATTAAAATTTACACGATTCGCTCCCCACCGTTGACCACGCAAACGAGCGTATTTTGAGGCCTTTTTGAAGGTTAGAAAAAAAATAAAAAATCAAACTCTCTGGAATAAATAAATTCTTTGCAAACATTTTGATGCTTCTTTTATAGCATTCCAAAGTCCTCGGAATAATTTTATGGATATCACTGCACAGAAAAGATTGTACTTCGGAAAGACGTATATATACGTGCAGAAAATTAATACTTTAGCTGAGTGAGACGTTTTTATACGTCGGTGGCACATAAGAAGTTAAAGTCGAATATATATTATAGCTTTAGTGTCAAAGTATATTATTATTAAATTCAATACATTATTATTGTATGGAGGAGGACGCAATGAAATGGATGGTTGAATATGGGGTCGTGAGTATTGAAAGTTTGAGAAGCACTGATGTAAAGCATGATGAAATATGCATTTCACACAATTCGCTTTTTAGAACTAGCATCTCTATTTTTATATTGAATACACTTAACATGGGAGCGGTCGCGTGGCGCTCAAAGTCAAAGGAAAGCTAAACTATAATAATTTGAACAAAATATGACGGTTTTGCTTGCAAATATCATTCCTGTAATTTTGGCGAAAAGAGCCTGCGATTTGTGTCCTTTATTAAGATTACGTAACTTTGAAACATTTTAGTTCACTTTTAATGGATTTTTTCTCAAATCATCAAGGAAAAAATTAAAAGTCCTTGAAAGTAGGTAAATATACTTTCTCTTAGCTAAATTTTTCAATGGAATTGTGATTTTTATCGTGTAAAATAAAAAATAATTGTACCCCCAAAAAAAAAAAAACATTGGGGTGATTCAATCACCTCTCCCGACTATTAACGTTAGCATCGAGTGCGCGCCTGCTGTCCCGGGTCAAAACATTTTGAAGTCTTCTCGCTTTAAGGTATCCGACTACTTGCGACAACTTTTTTGAAAAAAAGGAGATATGGAGATCTTTTTGTGATTTTTATATTTATTTAGTATATTTTAAGGAAAAAAAATCTTAAAATTGGTAAAAGAAAATATTATTATTATTATTAAAATGGGAAAAACTAGTAAAAATGTACGAAAAATTACATAAACGGTGCCCGCTCTGTACAAAGATTTTATGAATGAATTCTCAATTTTTCAATTTTGATGTGTGTGACTTTGTTATTCCTGTTTGTAGTGACCTTCACGATAACAGATATTTTAATTTTTACAAAAACTAGAGCACTTTATCTAAGTCAATATACGAAATTGCTTAAAAAAACATTGACTATATTCACATAAAGAGCTGCAAATTTTGAAATAAAACAGTTATTGATAAATATGAAGATCAAAACACTTCTACTGTTATGCAAAACATAAGATAAAAAAATTTCAGCTAATTATTTTCAAAACTTTTTGAGCAATCGCGGTCCCCGTGTGAGTTTTTCGAAAAAAAACACATTTCGAGTAAAACGCATTTTAAACTTTGACATCTTGTGTAAAGTTATGGCATTTGCTTTTACTAAAACGCTTATAATTTTTGTTCTAGTTGAGGGAAATAAAGCACTTAGTATTGTTATTAAGTTAATAAAATGGTCTATAAAATAAAGTCATAAAAAAATTCGCCAGATTTGAGAAAAATCATGGTTTTAGGGTAGTCATATACCTTAAATATTAATGCCAAATGTGATGGATATGATAGAGTGCAACATAGACTAGATTTTTTTTCTAAAGACATTTATACTTTTAGAAATGGAGGATGGAGGAAATAAATTTTTAATGAAATATCATTTTGCAATTTGCTCCAATTTAAAAATTAGAGAAAAGAAAAATAACAATAATTATCCTATTACTTAAAAGTAATTTGCTTAAAACAAGTATTACTTAAAAGTAATTTGCTTAAAACAAGTATTACTTAAAAGTAACAAATATATATACAAAATTTAATACTTATTCTGTTTATTTATACGGTTTATAATTAAGATCGTATTGTAGCTTTAAAGACCATTATTATTGTATTAGGGGGGTGTAGTAAAAATTATGGCTGAAAACTGGGTCGCCAATAGTGAAAGTTTGAGAAGAACTGACTAAAAGTCTAGCCCAGGGGTACTCAACCTTTTTTTCTGCTTCGCCGTATACGTATGTTAATTATTTCACACGAGCCGCAACATGGGAATTAATGGAGTGAAGGAAAGAGAAATGCTTAAAGTTTAAGACTAAGATAACAGAAAATTTAAAATGTGGAAATTGATCAAAATATTAAAACTCCTATTTTGCTTTTTTTATTATTAATTTTTATATTTCTGTTTTTTGCCACTAATTTTTTTTTCAATTTGTAGCATTTAAGAGAATCACTCTTTCACAATATTTGAATCAATAAATGATTTAATATGATTACCAATAATTCTATAACAAATTTCATAGGGTACTTTGGTTACCCGCTGTGACATTATCACTGACAAATATCTATTTTGCTGTTGTTAAGAGTATTCAAGAAAACCTATTCACATTACCTCTTGAAACAGATCTTCGAGAAAAGTCTCATCGAATGATTCTTGTTTATTGATATTTTATAAATACACTTTCATGACAAATCAAACAATTAATGAACCACGCTTGTTTTTCACAACAAAACAGTCAATTTCTATGTCGTCTTGAAAAAATATATTTTCTTCAAACATTGTTCAATGGTAAGATATAAAATATAGTTAAAATTATCTCCACTCATAAATTGGTTAATATTGCACTGTTGTCTATTATCACTAATCAGAAAAAAAATATCAATTCACAGCCATACAACATCGACAGAAAAAGCAAAATTGGTGTACTCGATTTTTTAACAAAGAATTCCCACCAAATTTTCATGAATAAATGTACTTCTCACAGGACTGAGCCATATCCGGACCTCTTAAACAGGCTCGGTGGGCCACAAGTTGAGTATCGCTTTTGTAAATTGTTATATTATTTCGGCACTATTATCCGAAATTCCGCGTATTTCTTTTCTTCCCTTTCTTCTTTAAAAATGTGTGGTGTCTAACTTATGGAAACAGTTCTAGCATATTGTATCTATGGAGAGAAAGCCTGGTCAATGACTAGAGTCCGTTTCGCATGGTGCAGACAGCATAGAGATTGGAATATTCATCAATGGATGGTCGTTCTTTTCACCGATGAGTCCCGTTTCAGCCTAAACACCGTTGCCTTGTCACGATATCGAACCCAGTCCCACTAAAGACTCAACGTGTAGGGCAGCGATGCACGCTAAATTTGTCGAGAGCTGAAACGTCTTCTCGTTGATGTGGTATGGTAGTTAGGAGAAGGGGTGCCACTTCAGGTATCGTTCACGTCACTTGACCATGGCTCAAAATTACGTTGTCCATTGCCAAAGCCCTTCGTGTATCTGAACAGTGCGACGTTGATATTCAATCAATCAATCAGCCAAAACACTGATCCTCGAGGTACGTTCATATGGAGAGAATTGGGGACCCACACACCACCTGCCCTCCAATCTCTGCGAAATATAGAATGATGGTGGAGGAGGTTTAATGGTATGGACAGGCATCATGTTGGATTGCTGAACTTCTCTCTATATCTTTTAAAGGTGTTCTGTGACTGGTGCGAGGTATAGGGATGAAGTCTTGGATCCCTATGTTCGCCTTTCCAGGGGTGCATGTGACCCCGATATCATTTTAACGGATGATAACGCTAGACAACATACAGGGCGTATCTAAACTCTTGGGCAAAACTTTACAGGGGTGATAGTACACATCAAGACAAACAATAGTAAATAGGAAACTTAGTTTCCCAAACGTCTTCCGAAGGAGATACGTGCCATTAGAGTTTAGGGTCCAAAATTTCAAATGATTATAAAAAACGGAAAAATGGGTCGATTCGTTAGTGGCTTTGGCTAAAATTGTTCTTTCTGTTAGTATTTTTTAAAAATAAATTTTAAAGATAAAGCTTAAAAATGTCGATAGAGGGCGCTTTAGACTTTGGAATAATGAACAACTATTTATTACTGTTATTTTTTGTATCACATTAAATGCTTTCAAAAACATGGACTTTATAATTTAGATTTTGAGCTCAAAAATTTGATTCGTTGGGGGGTTAAGTAGCGCAGAATCAATTGTGTTCAGGAAGTGAAATTTAAACCCAACTCCTACCCTAGACACATTTGAGTTAGTTACGATATTTGATTCTCAGTCGTAGACTAGGCAGCATCTACTACGCACTAAATATAAAATAAACGAGAGAGGGATGAAAAAAATAAATAAAAAAAGTTATTCATAACAGACATGAGCAATTTCTCCCCGTCAAATTCCCGATTATACAAATCACCCGATTTGCATACAAAGTATGGTACACAAAGATTTAACTGTATGATGCTTACTGTATGTAAGGATGAAAAGTTCTACTGAAAGGTGATCCAAGAGATATAAAGTATCGCCTGTGGTTCCAACATGACGGAGCGCCTGCACATTTCAGCGCAGATAAAAGAAGTGCATTGGATACAGTGTATCCAGGGAGATGGATTGAACGGAGTAGTCCGGTAAATTGGTCGACACGCTTGGCAAACATCTCCTACATAGACCTCTTCCTCTGGGCCCATATGAAGCGTCGTTTTTACAAGGCGAAATCCGGGAGATGACCGGGGTATTTGCTAATGTTCAACAGTTCCTTTGCAGGCGGTGTGAGGCCTGCATTTTTGCTGGTGGGCGCTAATTCAGTATGTTTTTGTGATTCCGCAAGAAAATCATGCATGTACCATTTTCTACGCGTCATCATTCATTCAACCTTCATTCATTCGCAGTACGTGCGTACATCAAATTGTTTCTTTTTATTTTGAACAGGAATATTTCTCATGTCTATTATGAATATGTTTTAAAAAATTTTGTCATCCCTCTATAATATATTTTACGTAAAGGAGGTAGTTGTTGCTGTCTGGTCTACTACACCAAGTAGTACGACACCAAGATCAGGAATAACGGAACTGTTTTCAGAGGGAAGGAAGTTACAATATTTAACTCCTAAACACAATTACGTTTCCGCTACTTAACCACCTCAGATTATGAGCTCAAAATTTAAGTTAACGTCTATGCTTTTGAAAGCATTTAATGTGATACAAAAAATATTGGTAAAAATATTTGTTCGTTAAAACAAATTCTAAAGCGCCCTCTATGAACATTGTTTAGCTTCATCTGAAAAGTTTACTTCCTAAGAAAATACTGACAAAAAGAAAAATTTTAGTGAAATTCGCTAACGAATCGACCTATTTTTCCGTTTTGTATAATAATTTGAAATTTCCGACCCTAAAATTTAATGGTACGTATCTCCTTCACAAGACGCCTAGGACCCTAAGTTTCCTATTTACTATTGCTTGTCTTGATGTGCCCTATCATCCCTTAAAGTTTTGCCCAAGAGTTCAGGTACACCCTGCATAGCTGTTCTGGCAATGAATTTCTGGAGAGTAAGTATATTGTCATACAAATTGGCGAGCTAGGTCTCCAGACATTAACCGTATAGAGCATGGCTTGGAAACTCTGGGGGAGAGCAATTGCGAATCGTAACCGCCATCCAAGAACCATCCAGGAAATGAAAACAACGTTGCTTAACGAGAGAGGAATAAATTTCCACAAGAACTCATAAACTGCCTTATTTCAAGTATGACGCTGCGAGGCCTGTATAGTAGCCGTAGTAGCCGATTGGTATAGGTATCGGATCGTGGCTTGCCTCGTCACGGATTCGAGCCCAGTGCCACTAAAGACTCAAAGTGTAGGGCAGCGATGCACATTAAATCTGTCGAGAGCTTAAACGTCCTCCCGTTGGTGTGGTGTGGTAGTTAGGAGAGGGGGTGCCCGCTCATGAGTCGTCCACGTCACCTTATCATGGTTCAAAATTACGTGGTCCTTCGCCAAAAGCCCTCGTGTAGGTGAACAGTGCGAAGTTAATATTCAAACAATCAATCAAGTGAGTCCTGTATAAGCTGTAAGAAAGAGCCATTACCCCTTCTAACACATATTTTTTTGTTTATTCTGAAACCACTATTTCATACCTTCCAACTCCAACGAGTGTTAAACATGATCATGCGTGCGTATTGCAGTTGTTGAATGGTTATTTGATTTGCATTGTAAGAATGTTTTCATATATCAAATTTATTTAAAAACAATCCAGTAGTTCTAGAGAAAATCGATCAAGTCTGAAATTTCTCTTAATTTCGTGAACCATTGTAAGTAAATGGAAAATAAAATAGCAAGACAACAATCTTTAAAATATCTAATATTCAGAATATAAAATTAAAAAAACACTCATTGCTAAAACTAAAAAAATAACTTTATAATATGTAAGTAGCTAAAAGTACTTAAAAAATAAATAAAGATGAAGGGGAAAAAGTTCTTTTCCCGAATTTAAATCTCTTAAATTAATCAAATTACTGGAAAATTTAAACCCCATTATATATTCTACTAAATTATTTCCTCATTTCAAGTACAGGTATCAGTGAAAGATTTATTTTACATTAGTAAATTGATTTCTAATCAAACACTAAATGCTTATGTTTCATAGTTCATGCAATATTTTCAAATTGTAAAATAACTCAGAATTACATAAATCAAGAAAAATCTGAATGTTGAGCCTCATTAACGTAAAAATTCCCACTTATAATTGCGAATTTGTGTAAATAACATTACCGAGATAGTTGTCAGAGAACAATTTTAGAGCACAAATTGACTCTTACTGTCCGACTTCTTGGAATGTTTCCTATACCGAAACCAGTTTCTGGGTAGTAATAGATATATTCGTGTTAATTGTATGTTGATGTGAAATCTTTTTTCTTATACAATGGTTGATGTTCAATCCCATGAATATGTCAATTAGAAACCCAAATTGGAAAATGACTAATCGACAAATATCGCCTCAAGAAATCTTGAAATAAGAAGGATCTTATTTAGTCTAGAAATGTATTCAAAGGTTCCAATGGTTCAAGGAATTGAAAAAAACCTCACACACACATATTATGCAAATCTCAATCATAAATTATCAGTTAATTACACAAACGTCCCATTTATAATAAATATTGAATTTGAATGAATTGAATACAAATTAAGTTCAAGATAGTTATCAAGAGAATGTTTGTGTCCTTATTTTATTTCAAGCATAAAATTCATTTAATGAAGCAGAATGTGTTAGTGTTTCTGCATTATTTAGGATTATTGTCTTGTAAATGTTTTAAAATTATTTAAAATAAATTAATTCTTTTAAATTATTCAAAGTAGAACAATGTTTGATTCCTTTAAATTCTTTCAAGTGGCTTATAATAAACTATTTCAAGTAGTTTCGTACATGTTTCTGCTAAAAGGTGTAAACTAACTCAACAATATACACTGCTGGACAATTGCTAAGGACGGATCACAAATTTATATACAGCATAACATTAAGCAAGACATGAGGCCTAGTAGGATAAAATATAGTTGCCACACTATTCAGACATTAGAATAAAGAATATTTATTGTTCTGGAAAGTACAAAAGCTGTGAAACATCTGAAAGAAAAAAAACCTGTTCATTTGATCTGCGTACGGAGAAATGGAACAATGCATCTAAAAGTCAGCAGGCACCTTAAAGAAAGGTATCAGTACGGGATATGTCCATCGTGGAGTGTGATGCAACATTCCACACGTCGTACCATACTTTGCACAACATTATCCAGCAGCTGTTGAGGCAATTTATCCCATTCCTCTGTGAATGCACGGGTGAGGGTGTTCTTGTTTGTCGGATGATAGTTTCGACCAGCAACTTGCCTCCCCAAAGCATCCCACACATTTTCAATGGCGTTTAGATCTGGAGAACGCGCTGGCCATACAAGACGTTGAATACCCTCGCTGTCTAGACAATCCTGAACAGCGAGTGTTCGATGACATGTTGCGTTGTCGTCCATAAAAACAAATTTATCACCGACAGCACCACGGAAAAGACGAACATGAGGAAGTACAACTTCATCAATGTATCGTTCGCAACCACATGTAGGCGCGTGCGGCCATTGATCATGATGCCGGCCCACACCATGATACTGCATGTCGGATATCGGTCCTTTTCCTGGATATTTTCTGGACGATAAGCAGTACCACTCTCGCGCCAGATCAGTTGGCGTCTACAATCCGATGACAAACTGAACCTACTCTCCTCTGAGAATAGTACGCATGCCCAGTCCTGTTCAGTCCAATTGTGATACTCACGAAACCATTGCAAACGGGCAGTACGGTGCTGTCTGGTCAATGGGACACACACAACAGGTCTGCGTGCGTATAGTCCTCCTCCCCTCAAACGTCTGGCAACAGTTTTTCGGGAGATCTGCTTTCCTGAGGCAGCAAGAAACTGATTTGCCACCTGCTGAGCTGTGGTGCGCCTGTTCCTTTTTGCTGATAGGACGATATATCTGTCTTCTGCAGGCGTCGTACTTCTAACACGACCTCCCCCGTGCCGTGTACTACACATTCTAGTAGTCTTAAATGACTTCCACAGCCGTGAAACAACGCTGTGAGCGATGTCGAACTCCCTGGCAACATCTGTTATTTTTCGCCCTACTTCGATCTTTCCAATAATTCGGACACGCATAAAATCATCTATGTGATGTCGGGAAGACATGCCAAAAATTTTAAGTTCGTCTATTAAATCTTTTCTGTAAAACTTTGACTTGAAACAACAACTGTCCACACGCGTCAAAACCTTTAAAGCTCTTATAAACGCTATCACGTGATGAACAGACGTGGAAAAAAATTTGCATACTCATACTTCTCTTCTTACTAATATCCCGCACTTATTCTAATTTTCCACATTTTGCTTCCTTTCATTTTGTGGTTGCTATGGATGATAGTGTTATCCGTGCTTAGCAATTGTCCAGCAGTGTAGAAAACTAGAGTGTCTGCAAATGAAAAAAACATAAACATTGAAATTACCACTTATAATTGCGAATTTATGCAAATAACTTCACTGTGATATTTGACGCAAAACATATTCGCAAGCCATCGTGACACTTACCGTGTTATTTCTTGGAAGGTTTCCGGTAACGAAATCAGTTTTGGTATAATGAAACCGTTTCTATTACACTTGTGTTAAATAACATGTTGGTGTGCAGATCGTCAAGTTTTTTTTTTCTCTTGCAATCATTTATGTTCAATCCTATGAAGTTGTCGCTTAGAAAGCGCAGGTCAAGATATCTTCAAAATCACTATTCGACGACTATCACCTCAATAAAACTGGAAACAAAAGAAATCTTTTTTTAAAAAAAGGTGTACATTCTAATGTTGCTTTGCTTCAAGAAATTAAAAAAAATCCATATCATATAAATTTAAATTCATAAATTATCTGTGGAATACAAAAATGTTATATTTATATATTGAATTTGAATGAATTGAAAGCCATGGATTTAAAGAAAATTATGAAGAGAATGTTTGTGTCCTCGTTTCATTCCAAGCAGTAAATTCCTTCAATAATGTGGAATGTGTTAGAAAGTGTTTCTGCATTTTTTGGATTAATTTCTTGTAAATTGTTTGAGTTATTTTAGACTAATTTAAATCTTTCAAAGTAGAACAACGTTTACTTCCTTTATATTCTCTCAAATGACTTATAATAAATATTTAAAATACATTCATACATGTTTCTGCTAAAAGGTGTAAAATAAGTCAACGATATAGACAACTACAGTGCCTGCAAAAGAAAACATAAACAAAAAAATTACCACTTATAATTGCGACTTTGTGTACATAACTTCATTGTGGTATTTGACGCAAAACATATTCACTAGCCATCATGACACTTACCGTGTTATTTCTAGGAAGGTTTCCACTAACGAAGCCAGTTTTGGGATAATAAAAGCGTTTCTATTATACTTGTGTTAAATAACATGTTGGTTTGCAGATCGTAAATGTTTTATCTTATGCAATCCCATGAAGTTGTCGCTTAGATTGATTGAATGAATATTAACGTCGCATTGTTCAGCTACACGAGGGCTTTTGGCGATGGACCACGTAATTTTGAAACATGGTCAAGTGACGTGGACGACACCTGAGCTGGCACCTCCCCTATCCTAACTACCACACCACACCAACGGGAGGACGTTTCAGCTTTCGACAGATTTACGTGCATCGCTGCCCTACACGGCGGGTCTTTAGTGGTACTGGGCTCGAACTCTTGACAAGGCAAGCCACGATCTGATACCTGTACCACTAGGCCACCGCGGCCATGTTGGCGCTTAGAAAGCGCAGTTCAATATATCTTTCAAATGACTATTCGACGACTATCACCTGAATGAAACTGCAAAAAAAAAAAAGAAATATTTTTAAAAAAATGGTATTCATTCTAAAGTTGCCATGGTTTAAGAAATAAAAAAAAATCCATATCATATATAAATTTATATATAAATTCATAAATTATCTGTGGAATACAAAAATATTAAATTTATAATAATATTAAATTCGAATGAATTGAAAGCAACTGATTGAAAGTATTTATCAAGAGAATGTCTGTGTTCTCGTTTCATTTTAAGCAGTAAATTCCTTTAATAATGCGGAATGTGTTAGAAAGTGTTTCTGCATTTTTTTGGATTAATTTCTTGTAAATGTTTTTGAGTTATTTTAGATTAATTTAAATCTTTCAAAGTAGAACAACGTTTAAATCCTTTACATTCTCTCAAATGTCTTATAATAAAATATTTAAAACATTTTCGTATATGTTTCAGCTAATAGTCACTTCTAATGATATAGGTACCTCTGGTCCATCATCCTTATCCATTAATGCACTTTCTTCATCTACAGGAGCAATGTTTTCACCTTTACCGGCTGAAAGAAATCCAGTCCCTTAAATTTCATCTACATCCAGTCACATACCTTCTATATCTCAGACATCCTCTTCCGCTTGCAACTCCGATGTTCAAACCCTTTCTACACGTACAACACCTTATTAAAAACAAAACTCAAAAACAAGAGCAAGAAAAAGAAAAAAAAAAGAATTACTTAAAGAACAAAATCCAGAAATCGAAATAAAAACGACACCTCGCGCGGCCAGGAAAATCCCTCACGAAGACGACAATATGATTATTAATGAAAGGGATGAATTATGAATATGCAACACAATCATTAACCCCCACCAGATTTAGGAAATAGCATTTTGTAATCATACTTGTCGGACTTGTTGAGGGAAATCCTCACCACAAGATTTGTTGACCTTTAATTTTAAAACTAGTTTTTTTTTAATTCTATTTTGAGATTTATATATTTACTTCTGTTTTTAAAACTAGCTTTTTATACACAATCTGTGACTTTACATGTTTTTAAACCTGTTTTTTTAATGTTTTTTTTACAATTTTATACCTTAATTATCTTAAAATGTGTTTGGCGCAGCTTAGACTAATTTGGCTCTTGTGCCATAAAACCCAACACTCACTAACTCAATCACTAGTTAAAACAATTTTTGTATATATTTTATGCCGCAGTGTCAAAATGACACCGGTGGATGTTTAAAGGTAATGAAAATCTCGGACACTCTAGTGTTAAAATTTATGTTTATTCTATCCATAATTATCAACCGGAAATTGAATTTTATAATTTCTATTGTCTCGTCAGCTGGAAAATACGATTTCTGTAGCCCAAAGACTACCATATTTACTGATTGATTCATGGAGCATGTTATTTACATCGCTCAGTGACATCAGACGATTAGTTCACCTACATTATTAAAATTTTGAATTTAACGCGTGAGAATTCGAATCAAGTTCGTTTCAGCTCTCAAATTTAAAATTAATATATGTTCTCTGACAGAATTATGAGATGAAAAATATTCGAATATTTAAATTCATTTTCTGCTGAAAAACATTTGCGTATAATGCATTGTCCCGATAGTACTCTTATCTTATATGTTTAAAAAAAGTCAATACTTCTCTAAATGTCAATAACCAAACCCTAAGAAATTCATTAGTATTAAGAATTTAGAACTTGTTGCTAAAGACTATTGGTAAATAATTTGGAAGTAGAACACTAAATGAATGCTGCATAAGTAAAGATTAATTTTTTCTCTCTGCTCTTTCTTGGCTTCAAAATGGTGGAGGGCTGTTCCTGGGCCGTATACATAACTCCATAAAGTGTGTACAGAACGTGGCAAAGTTACTTGTTAATAATATCAACAATCGTTTTATACTCGACTCGGTAAAATCATTGTATACCATAATCGATGTAAGCTGCATCCGTGGAGACTAGCCTACCCCATTGTCTTGTCCCCATAGCCTTTCTGAACCAAGTCACCACCATACCATCCGATTCAACACTACAATGCCAATTCACAATTCCACATAGTGGACTGAGTAAATTAGTATTAATGAGTAAATTAATATTAATTTCAGCTATTTTCAGCTATTCGAGGGTTTTAAAGCAAATGACCTAGTTATTGTAAACTATGGTCAAATGAAGTGAGAGGACGATACATAAATTGTCTTCTTTTCTTCCTGACTTCAAACCAATCCAGTCCAACGGAAGAATGTGTGATCCACATATTGCTTAAATCGGGAGCATCTATTCCTTATGATTACATGAATTAGTGTTGCTAATAGTATGATCAACAAATAAATGTTTTTCGATATGGCTAATCATCCTTACCTTCCTCCCACATTTCTAAACGAGAATGACAGAACCTCTCTTTCTTCACAGGATGAATACATGTTAAAAATGTGAAGGTTTAAACTACCTCAAATTTGTGTTTAGTGTGTTTTAGGGGAAGGGGTGATTGTTCAGCTGTCGTTCTCATCATTTCACCACGGTTAAAAATTACGAAGTCCTACACTAAATACCTTGTACTGCGTTACATTGGATTGCTTATAAGACACTATCTCAATTACTAACTCTAATTTTGGAGGGCTGAAGTACACTCAGGAACATTGAAAATAGCGATCCAAGAAGACATCGGATTGAAATGAAATTAAATACACATAATGACACAGATTAGAGATTCACTTGATATCAAAAACGAGACAATTAAATGAATACTGGGTGTGCAACGACACAAATACTAGGCAACTTCAATAGCGCGTTGGACCACCTCCAGCTGCAATACATGCCGCCACACGGTCCGGTATTGAGTTGATTAGACACCTTATGTTGTTCTAAGGTATACGGTCCCACAAAATCTCGAACAGCCAACTCTAAATCATGCACAGAGTGACACGATGGCATCTGCCGTTTTAGTTGTTACCACACGCGCTCTACAGGGGAAAAATCGGGGGAAAGGACCGCTCATTAAAGAGTCTGAAAATGACGTAGGAAATCTTGAGCAACTCTTGCTGTATGCGGACGAGCATTATCTTGCTCGAAAATTGTCCCTGGGAGACCATTTAGGAAAGGTCCTACATGGGGTCGAAGAATATCATCAACGCAACGTTGGCCCGTTATGGTTCCACGCATCACAATTAAAGAGGACCGGCTATCATAAGCTATGGCCCCCAGACCATTACACCAGCTGTGCCGGCAGTGTAACGTAGAAGAGTGTGGGGAAATGTACCGCTCACTAGGGCAACTCCACACCCGTACACGGTTATCATCTGTCCCCAAAAGAAACCAGGATTCATCACTAAACATAACCTTTTGCCAATCTGTGACATTCCACACTGATCTGGCTTCGCACCACTGTAGACGCAGTTGCCGATGTTCCGGTGTTAAAGGGAGTGCACGGAAAGTGCGCTTGGATTTAATATTTGATTCTGCAAGGTGTCTGGAAATTGTTTGTGGAACAATTGCTACGCCTAAGTCTGCTCATATCGTTGAACGAGTCACTGTGGGGTCCACAAGTGCTTGCCACACGATCCTTCGATCCTCTCTCCTTTTGGTCTTCCTGGTCGCTCCAGACCCGGTTTTCTGCACGTGGGTACTTTCTCGGGTCCACTGCTCCGAACAATTTCTAACGGCACACTCCGAACGATCCACCAGGACAGCATCACGGTGCGTCGACCAGCTTGCAGTTTTCATCCCGATGATCAGGCCTCTCTCAAAATCGCTTAAATGTGAGAAATGTCTTCTAGTACGTTTACTTTTCATGTTTCGTTTACCAAAGTCTTCCTACAGTCGGGGGTAATTGTCACGTTTATGAATCTTCGGATTTGCGCTGGCTTATATAGCACCCTCTTCCTGATCGTAGCGCCGCCTCGGCATGTATAAGCATGCGTATTGGCACAAAACTTGGAACACTTGCATATCACATTACGCTGTACTTATTTGCTAAGTTTCGCGATTGTATTTAGCTTCTTTCTTGGGTCACTTTTTTCAATGTTCCTGAGTGTATATATTATATATCGTGTTATTAATATTCTATATCCCATGCTGATTTTATATATGTAAGCATTTCATTTGTATATTCTGCGTTAATCATATGGTTATGCTCTTGAATGTAAGTGTAAAAACATAAAAATCAATTTTACAACGTAGAAAAAAAAATTAAAATTTTTAATGCTTCATTTTTTTATTGCTGTAAAACGGTTTTATATATATTTTGTATAAATAATTTACAATGAGTCTAATACTTAATTACCGATACGCTACTCTTTTTTCTTTATTTGTATTGACTTTCAAGGATAATTTTAGTTACTTATTTAGGTATTTGAACTTATGTATTTTTGGATGTCACTTTTCAATACTTTCATATAATTTAAATAAATAATTTAATATTTATATGCACTTTTTGAACCGATTTTTTCATTTAAATATCTCAATTTTATCAAATATTTTGCTTGTATTTTTAGATTAATTTTCAATTGAATAATAAAGGTATTCTTCATTATTTTAAGAGAGTGAGTGTAATAATTTGATTTTGTAAAATAATTCAAAGTAATGAAATTAGATTGATTGTAAAATAAGTCACATAAATAAAAGGGCAGCGACTTATATTTGTAAAATTGTTCAAATATTACACTTAAGCAGTTCGTCTTATTTAGCTTGCGATTCATCCATTTATCTCTCCCGTCATGTCCCTGGAGCCTTATTTAAATAACGTTTTTAATATATGTCTTAAAATATATATATCCTCCTCAGTTTGGGCAATCTGTTCATGAAGACTGTTAGCTTATTTCATAAAATATTGATGTGGTTACTCTACTTGCATATTTTTATTTTGATACTCAACGTTGGTTCCTTGTGTGCCGACAAGTAAAGGGTGTTTTTTAGAGGTATAGAACTTTAAATTGCAATAAAACAACGATATATTATTCGATTGACATGAACTTTTTTATTCGAAAAATAATCTTGTGGCATTACATTTTAAATAGGATTTCTGGCATAGGACTGCCACGGCTGGCTCGAATGTACTCCAATCTGGACGTCCAATTTTCGTTGACTTTTTCCAACATTTGTGGCCGTATATCGGCAATAACACGGATAATGTTGTTTTCCAAATGGTAAAGCGTTTGTGGCTTATCCGCATAGACCAATGACTTTACATAGTCCCACAGAAAATAGTCTAGCGGTGTTAAATCACAAGATCTTGGAGGCCAATTCACAGGTCCAAAACGTGAAATTAGGAGGTCACCAAACGTGTCTTTCAATAAATCAATTGTGGCACGAGCTGTGCGACATGTTGCGCCGTCTTGTTGGAACCACAGCGCCTGGACATCATGATTGTTCAATTCAGGAATGAAAAAGTTAGTAATCATGGCTCTATACCGATCACCATTGACTGTAACGTTGTGGCCTTCATCGGTTTTGAAGAAGGATTCCACCAGCCCACAAAGCGTACCAAACAGTCAGTTTTTCTGGATGTAACGGTGTTTCAACATACACTTGTGGATTAGCTTCACTCCAGAACAAAATTAGCTTATGAAAATCGGGAACAACGGCAATCTGACTTTAGGCCCATTCGACGAATCTACGCCTTGCTTGATGATCGTTTTGATGGATTGCCAAACCAAACTGAGAATAAATCACTTGGTAGCTGTTAAATCGGTCGCCATCTTGGAAAGTAATGCCAACTTAAACTTCTATACCTGGAAAAAAAACACTCTTTATAACATAAGGCTTATAAATGTAAGTCAATACTCAATCAATAGTAGTAGGAAGTTACAAGTCGAAAGATGTAGGCGTAAATGGGATTCAATAGGGAAAAGAAACAAAAAAATTGAGGCAAGTACAAAAAATACGGAATAAAATAGAAGATTGCTCACATGCAAAAAGAGACATTGAGTAATTAAAATTATACCAGAAGAAGATTGCAAAATATTATCAAAAAAATCATAATAAGATTTTCAAAATACAAATACATAAATCATACGTAAAGACATAGGCAAACACGAAGAAACATAAATATATATATACAAATAGCTGGAAAACCTAAGTAACACTAGTTAAGATAGTAGGGAATACTAGCCTCAGTAGAACAATAACAAATTCCTGGCCTTAGGAACCAAGAATGAATGTTTAAACAAGTTATACGGCTAACTAACCTTCAAATGAATGTAATTTGCCTATATTACTCAGTCAAAGGGAAATTAAAGAGTAATATTAGGATAAATTTAAATATTATAAATAAAATACACTATACAATTAGATATAACGATACTATTATAGCCTGCTAGTATGTACTAGGATATATTTAAAGTTGATGTTATAAAGTACATAGTAAGAGTAACTTCGTGAGTATAGCAACATGTGTTATATTTCCCGCCAATACAAAAAGATTAAAAGGAGTACCGCATAAAAGTAAATTTAGTATATTATGATTTAATAATATAAAGTATATATATATGTGTGTGTACACACATTTAAAAAACCATAAATATTGATAAAAATTTACATAAAATAAAAGACATACACAAGAATATTTAAATAAAATACATTATTATTTTTAAACAGGGGGCGCCACCTATTGAATAATTGTATAATTATTTCAAAATGCAATTATAAATACCTATTGACATTTCCCTGAGAACTAATAGAAATATAAAATTGTAAAGAAAGTTAGCAGGATATATATGCATATACACACATAAATATACACATATACACTCATATATATATGTATATATATCCACAACATACACACATATATATATATATATATATGTACTAGCTGGATGTCCCGGCGTTGCACGATCTTTTTCAAGTGTCAAGCTTTATGCCTTGGAAGATTTCTCTTCCTTTTCAGTGTCAACACTGCTGTGATTTCTATATTAATGTCATTAAAATAGTCCTTTTTGAAGTTTCTTCAACAAGTTTGTCCAGCCGGTTGAGTCTGTTTCCTCGTTGCATGGGCTTTTTCCGTGGGTACAATTTTATCCCCATGAATATTTTCCCTTTCTCACTGGACACCAGTATTTCTGTGAGCGTGTGTGTTATTGAGCGATGTGAGTTAATTCCATATTTATGTCATTTAAATCCCATTTTCCAAAATTTCCTCCACTTCTTCTCTTTATCAGGCAGATTTCTTTTCCATCTGATCAGCCAAGCGTTGTATGATTTTTTTCGAGTATAAAACCCCCTTTGTTCTCCGAGGGATAAGATCTGTTTTTTTTTTCAAATTTATATTTTAGATTAAAAATTTACAAAGCTAATCCAGTTTTGTTCTGAAGAAAACACACAATGTACGTATTTATTATTAAATACATAATTTAGTAATAAATAATAAAGCACAATATATAATTCTTAAAAAAATTAATTTATGTCAATTTTCGTTAAATAATGAATCCAAAAATGTCTACCATTAACCATGAAATGACTGTTTTTATCTGGATGTTTGATTTTTTTGATGAAATATAGGTAACTGTGAAAAAAGAAGTATGAGGAAAAAGCCTAAAATATTCTTTACATTCCTTGTATAAAAAATATTTAAAAGGAAATAGTACTATTTAATAAAAACAGGACATCATTTTCCTAAAGGGTTTTAAGTAAATTATTTCTCTAAAAGAAAACTATCAGTCGCGATGCATTATTAAAAACTAAGATCGTATTATAATTATTTTATACATGAAACAATGAATAATTTCTTAAAATTCAAACTAATAAATTAAATTTGGAAAATTCATTAATTAAAACCATTATAAAAGGAAAAAAAATCAAAAAGAAAACATCTTTATCAGACAGAAAAATCTTTTATCTGCTTACGTACACTCCGTAATTTTTTTTCCGCACATGCGCTATAAGTGCTCAAACTCCTGTGATCTGAGGTAGCTTTCCCATAATTAACTATTACTGGCATTTGAAATTTTTCCAATTTTTTTCGTTGTATTTTTACGGCACCCCGATGGAAAAAATACATCGTCTTTAAAAAAATTTTATGAATAAAGACAGCAGATACTTTTAATTAAAAAATTATAATGGTTTTTTTTAAAGTTTTACAATATTTTATTTCAAATTAACTTTGCAGTATTGGAAAAGGTTAAAAATGTACCAATCTGCAAAATTTGCAAAAACAATTTGCAAAACAATCTGCAAAAACAATTTTATCTTTTTTTTAAGAATTTAAATTAAAAAAATTTAAAACATTGCAGAAACTGAGATTTTAAAAATATCTTTCAAGTTAATCACATGTTAAAATCATCTATTTTAAAAGTTAAAAGTTAATATTATTTAAAAGTTAAAGTCATCTATAAAGTTAATTAATACATTCAATAGAGCAAGGTCATGAAATTCCATTTTGGCTGAAAACTGATTTTTGAAGCCAACTATTGTCATTCTTGTAACAATAAGAGCATTACAACAATGCAGACAACTAAAAGTTGGCGCCAAAAATTGCTAATTAAAACTGGTTTTAATTCATATCTTTTTCACTTATTACTGCATTGGTTTGAATTAAGAATCTAAACCATTCTCGAATCCATTTGAACCCACACAAAAAATATCATCCAAATCGGTCCAGCCGTTTAGGAGGAGTTCAGTCACATACACATGCACAGAAGAATTATATAAAAAAGGATGCATGCCATATCGTGGCGAAATGAACAATCTTTCCGATTATTTAATTATTTTTGTTTGATTTTGATAGAAAATTATATTCCAATTATAAAAACGGCGAAAATATTGGAAAATTTCCGCCTCTTCTTTCTTTTTTTTTTCATGCTGCGCATTAACAGAATAAACAGCACACAGGGGTAAAACAAATAAGCGTTTTAAGGGCTTTAATTAATATATTTTTAAGTAATTGCTATATTAGATCGAATTATAAATCGAAACCATTCTCGAATCCAGTTGAACCCACACAGAAACATTTCATAAAAAACGGTCTAGCCATTTACGATGATTCAGTCACATACACTCGCATGGAAGAATTATATATATAAAGATTATTTGAAATCATATTAATTAAAAACGCTAAAAACCATATTTTCTCTGGATTTTTATACAATTAAGACCCGGTTTGGCCAGTTTGACTGAAAATCGATTTTTGACGACAAGTTACGTCATTTTTTGATAACAATAACATTGTTACAACAATGCAGGTGAATATTGAACTGAATATTTTTAATGTTTTTAATTAATATCTTTTTAACAGATTACGATATTGGATCGAATTGTTAATTGAAACCATTCTCGAATCCACTTGAACCCCCACAAGAAATTTCATCAAAATCGGTCCAGCCGTTTAGTAGGAGGTTAGTCATATACACACGCAAATAAGATTTATATATATATATATATATATATATATATATATATATATATATATATATATTTATTTATTTATTTATATATATGAAATGCCTCTGGAACAATTCGGTTGATTGGTAAATATATTGTAAGACGTGGCGAGTGGTTGATTAAATAATGGAGAACCAATGGTTGGGCGTGGCCGGTGGTTTGATTTTCTATGTTACGTGGAGCATGGTCTAATACGATAGTATCTAAGAGAAACTCATGGAAATCGAAATTTCTTTTTATTCACATCCAGAGAGAGAGAAACACATAGAGATCCAGTAGGGACGGCATTACACATACAAGAAGCAAACATGGACGACACAACACAGACAAAGACACACACAGAACGCGCTGTAGCCGCTACATGAATAAAGAGAAAATGATCGAAAAGCGCGAGATTACACAAGGTTTCGACTTTTATAGTACAAGTACTAATGCGACGCTGGTCAGACTTAAACTATTTAATTTATTCCCAATAAATTCATTTTATAACAAACCATGTTCTACTCTTCTATTAGCGTCACATTATAGCTTAAGTTTAAACATTAGATCTTTTAAAGACAAATAAACAGTACGCTAAATCAAAAGACATTCTTTAAATAACCTTTAATTTATTTATAACAATAAGATTGAAATTAAGTTAAAACATAAAGAGACACATAACAGGATTTTACTTAACTCTGAGAAAGAGGCGAGGAAGAGGAGTCATGTCGCCGCTTGGAGTCCCACGGCTTTTAGAATGGGAAGGGACGTGTCAGACCAAGTGGGTGTGAGAGAGTGCGTCAAAAAGAGGGTCTAATCAGGGTGCATCTCGTTTTTATTTGGCGGCAATTTACACCTATGTGCTAGCGCGGATTCTTTTCAGAGTCTGCATATTTTTCTCTCATTGGTCTAGGGTCAGCGGATGATTACCGTCTCACGGTCAATGACATCCCCCAGCGCGGGAAAATCCTAATGACACCCCCTATAACATGATATATTTATGTGAACAATGCCCCTCTTCCAGGCGTGGGAACGCGTCACCCTTTTCGGTGGGATAAAAGAGACGCATTCACCAAATTCCGTTTCTTGTAAACAGCAAGGACAGGGCAGATGTAAAAATTACAGTTGTAACTTTAGGGACCGGCGACCTCCCATCACTCCTCCCCTCTTTCAGACTAACAAAACTAGAAATAAAGAAACACAAAATTTTCGGTGAAGTAAATGTAAATACAAAATGCAATAAAATTCATTGAGGAAATTGTCCATATCAAAGTCCAAAAAAAAATTTGAGATTTCAGTTCAGTTCCTGATTCACGGACTCCTGGTTCATGAACGGCTGTCCACGTCTTGATGGGAGAGAAAAGAAAAAAAACCTGTCCGGAGCGTCGTAATCTCGCTGAAAAAGCTCAAAAGTGCATCTGTGCTTTTATAATATGAAGAGATCTGTTATATAAAAAAAACAATTCGTCTCCCACGGAAACCATATTAGTAATGAAACCACAATTATTAAAAAATTAAAACTTGGCCCTTTGTGACCGCCGTCGAAGAATCCAAACACAAACCTTCCACTCCTCTCACCTCTCATAACATCAAATTAAGAATGTAAAAAATACAAGCGATTTCCAAAGTTCCTACCCAATTCCGTGAGGGAAAAACAAATTAACTATCAACAACTACAATGACGTTCATGTACGAAGAGGAGAAAAAAAATTCACTGAATGGATCACCCAAACAATTTACAAAAACATCAGACACAGAATGACAAATAGAAATAATTAAACAATCACAAAGAATCGTGTGTCACTAAATAATAAAAAAAAATTTAGATAAGTAACACATAAAAAAAATCAAAATTTGCGTATCTAACAACTGAGCTACTCACAAGAACCACACATAAGAGTATTGAACAAAATACATTGATAAGAAATAAACGCTATTGAAAACATCTATATATAATTCAAGCGTGGCACCCAGAAACAGACACCTCATAATCGTTTAACATCGAAATCTTGACACGACTAATGTGAAGTGAATGTCCCAGACCACCAAAAAAAATTACTAGCAGAACTCTTCACATACTCAAAGCATAAGAAATTGCAATGGTTCACTAAGAGCATTGATAACAATATTTAATGAAAATAATTAAGTAAAAGTAAAAAAAAAATAGAGATTTAAACGATGGGTGTGAATAGGTGGAGAAAAAAAAATTATAACCTCGGAGAATGCTTAATAGCCTAAGAAATTAAAAAAAATCACTACAAGCATTGGTTACAAATGAAAGTTTTAAAAAAAATTAACGTAATTAATTAAGAATTGCAAATTAAAATTCTATAAATTAACGAATCGTATAAATGATAAAAAAAAATTATAACCTGTAAGAATGCGGAGTAGCCTAAGGAATTTAAAAAAAAAATTCACTACAAGCATTGGTTACAAATGAAATTAAGAAAAAAAATTACTGTAATTAAATTTAGAATTGCAAACTATGAGTGCGCATGTGATCATTATGCACCTCCAGTGTGTACAAAGGCAAAACAAAACAAAACACATGCCATTCCCTGTGCAAACGATTTGCTGCATGCCGCAAACGCCAGCAAAAGAGACAGAATGAAATTAAGACAAAAAAAAATTTGCAAATCCGATTGTAAAAAAAATTAACTATATCGATTAATGCTTTTAAAATAAATTTGAGAGGGAAAAAAATTCTTCCTCATTCAATATATTCGAATTTCCATTTGAGAAATGAATTCCAGAAATCGCAAGTGCAGTTGAAAATTTCAGAAAAAAAAATTTAAAAACATAAAATTGATATGCAACCCAAGTCATATGAGGCGACACATTCAGAGTAAAGTAATTTAAATAAAAGAAAATTATTGCAAGTGTTACACATAATTAAACATAAATTCCAAAATAAAAAAAAAATATCGCTTAACTAATCAACATAACTTTTCAACAATCTATGTAATACAATGAATCAAGTCCAGATAATATAAAAAACTCAAAATGTTTCACTATACGCGCAACGATTATACAAACACGAAAAAAAAAACACAAGATCCTCGATTTACAACAATACTGCTAACTCAATTTATCGAAAATCCTCTAATTAATAACTCAGTTATACTTCTATAAAACCAACCTACAATTCTCAGTAACCTTAAAATGATTCCTCGATAATCAAAAAAATGCCTTTACCTCAGATCGTTCACATCTTATTCCTTAATAACACTAACTAAACTTATCTGCAACTTCCAAATAATCAATCGATTGCTCCACAATACCATTAACTAAAACCATCTATACTCATCAGCTTATGTACACAAACTCTCACATACTCAATAACACTAACTAGACTTATCTGCAACTTCCAAATAATTAATCGACTTCTCCGCAATATCAATAACCAAAACCCGTCTTTGCTCATCAACTTATTTACACAAAATCTCATATAATCCTCAACTCGAACTTTCCTAGATGCATCTCAAAACATTATTAAATATACCACACAATCATTAACTCACCTTATCTATGTTCATCAACTTAATTACTCGAACTCGTACAAAATCCTGAACTCAAATTACCTTCTCTACAGCAAAACAACTTTCTCAAATATACCGTATAATTATATCAACTCAATTTCCCTTGCCCAAAATCCTTAAATCAAAATATCCTTCTATACATCAAACAATTTTCTCAAATAAACCATAAAACTTTCTTTTCAACTCAATTATCCATTTCCATAAAAACAACTATCGAATAAACGTACTTCGAACGCAAACTTATCTATCTCCATAGAAAAAAAAACTTTCCCAATTATTCAACAAATTCATCAGTTAAAACTTTATCTATCTCCTTCAAATAACTTTCTCAAATATTCCACGAAATCCCTAACTCAAACTTATCTAACTCCTTAAACAATTAGTAAAACAAAAAAAAATTCACACCCAATCCTCTTCCAACATTTCCAAACCAAAAAAAAAAAAAAATCATCAAACTCGAATCTCACAGCATCCTAACGTAAAAAACAGGAAACAAGGGCGGGAAGGGAAAAAAACGAAAACCCATTGGAAAAAAATTTTGCTGAGTCTCTTATCTCTGTCGCGACAGTAGGGGGGAGTGAGGGGAAAATTCCTCCTAAGGCGCCAAGAATCCGACATCCAAAAATTCCACCCCTGAACTGTCCTGCCCGCGGGGAGGAGAGTCCCTGCGAAAAGGAGTAACCAAGAAACAGAATTTCCAATCAACAAACAGTATCCCGCCCTTGACCGGATGGCGTGCGGGGGGGATTACCGACGAAAAAGGTGCGGACAAAAGCTCTCCCCACCGAAACGAATGGACAAAAAAATTTCAGCACCATTATCTGACCAACAAAAAAAACTTATTACCAAATAACAAGCAGAACTACTTATTAAAACATAAGTTTCAACATAATTTCTTAGGGAAAATATTCAAGCAACCATCTCTATCCATATCTCAACAAGCATAAACTCCAATGTTATCATCATTTAGTAATATACAACCACTTAAAATTAATACACCAACAAAATTTAGCAATAAATTAATCCTAACAAAATGCTGCTACCAAAAAAAAATTAATCTTCTATGCAAAATCAAAATTTAACCAAAGGTACACAGTTATACACAATCAAATCAGCATAAAGTTAGCTGTTCAATAGAGGAACCTTTTGTATGAAAAAAAATAAAATTACTAGATAATAATCACAACACAAATTATGTAATAGATGAGAAAAAAAATTCAAATGTGTATGTATCGTAACAACATTCAAATTTCATGACAGGTGTCCAGAGACCCCAAAATTTGATCTTTGTTGCAAACATAAATTAAAGCTTAAAATTTATAAAATTAAAAATTGACGTACGTACATGATATCATTGAATAACACTTGCATTACACAAAATTTATTTAATATACTGCACAAAACACACAGCATAAAAATATTTCATCTAGAGTTAAAATTGATATTAACCACATACAACATTATGTCATTTAAGCATCAAATCAAGACATGAAACAAACTGCATAAAAAAAATTGAGCTAGAATTCATTAAAAAAACTAAGTACAAAATTTGATCTCTCTAAAAAAACATAAAACATGACATAAAACAAGGTGCATAAAAAAAATCTGAGCTAAAAATTCATTAAATAACTAATTACAACAATGTCTCACTTAAACATCAGAAAACGACATGACACAAGTTGCATAGTTATAAAAAAAAATTCCAGCGGAAAGTATGTGAATTAAATGTAAGAGGAAAACAAAAAATTCCATTTTTTTCAAAACATGATGAAAGAAAGCCTATTTCGTCGAGAAAAAAAATTATTATCATAGAGTAGCTCCGAGAGAAAGTAACAAACAACAAAAAAAAGGGGGGAGAATGGCGAACCTATAGAGAAAAAGAGAGGCTGAATATCTGATCTCGCTTGCGACAGCAGGGGGGCGCGAGGGAGAATTTTCCTCCTAAAGCGCCGGAGTGAACCAACATCCAAAGTTCCACCCTTGGACCGTGGCAGGTTGGGGGGTGAACAAAATTGCTCCGAGTAGGAGTGCGCCAGAATGCCATGGACAGCTATAAGCACGAGATGGGACGTCCTCCCCTATCGGCCAAGAACGCCAAGATTCAAACCCCACACAACACTTCCAAGCGACAAAATGACCCCGAAAAAAATGATTTGCATGACAACTCCAAATCAAATTTTAATAGAAACAAGGAGAGGGAAAAAATTGCAACAACAAATCAAGCTCATTTACGAAGTCCAATGCTCTAACATGCTCTACATGTCCACAAAAAAAATCGATATAACCAATACTTATTCCCCAAACACAACATCGCTCCAACAATTAAACTCTCATCTCAACCAGAACAGCAGATTAACAAAAAAAAAAAAAAAAAAAGAATTGACAAACCTTAACATTTCAGAAAAAAAAGAAAAACTAAATTTCAAGCGCAAACATAATGAACACGTAATAACTATTTCCGTCAAAACTTAACCTTTTCCTTACACTTTAATAGCTCTAAATTCAAATACTGCACAAAGAACATTTAACCAATTTTTTTTTCTTTTTCTCAAAAACTACTAACCTTATCACTTCAATATCTCAAATTCCAAGTACTACAGCCATAAACACCTAAAATTACTATCAAAATTTAACACAGTTAATTTTTCTAATTTAAGCAGCGCAACATCTAACGAACTTTTATCGGAAATAACATCTTCATAACACTTAAATCGCTCAGAACAGTAAGCATAATCAATTAACTGAACCACTTCAAACATTCGGGCGAAAAAAAAAATTGTTAACTAGCAACGAAACACGTACTCCATATGACAATATACACTCGAATTAATTAAACGGAAAAAAGGAATTTTGAACACACTAAAATCAATACAAACATATCAACACATAAGAAGTTGAGACCATAGCTAGATCAGTTAAGATAATGAATACACACATACATATACTAACAAAGAGCATAAGAAAAAAAAATACATTAACAACATCTCTAAGTATCTAAATAATAAAAAAAATTACTGCAAGAAAAAAAAATTCACAACTGGAATACACACAATAAAAATTTTGTTTCGGTGACCCATCAAGAAAAATTTACAATATCAAATGATGTTTATAAGAAAAGAAAATTTCCGACGACTGGTCTTCGGCACTAAATGATAGTACAAAGAAAGAAAAAAAAATTAACATCTTGGTCACGTTACCAAATAATGCGACGCTGGTTAGACTTAAACTATTTAATTTATTCCCATTAAATTCATTTTATAACAAACCAGGTTCTACTCTTCTATTAGCGTCACATTATAGCTTAAGTTTAAACTTTAGATCTTTTAAAGACAAATAAACAGTACGCTAAATCAAAAGACATTCTTTAAATAACCTTTAATTTATTTATAACAATAAGATTGAAATTAAGTTAAAACATAAAGAGACACATAACAGGATTTTACTTAACTCTGAGAAAGAGGCGAGGAAGAGGAGTCATGTCGCCGCTTGGAGTCCCGCGGCTTTCAGAAAGGGAAGGGACGTGTCAGACCAAGTGGGTGTGAGAGAGTGCGTCAAAAAGAGGGTCTAATCAGGGTGCATCTCGTTTTTTTTTGGCGGCAATTTACACCTGTGTGCTAGCGCGGATTCTTTTCAGTGTCTGCATAATTTTCTCCCATTGGTCTAGGGTCAGCGGATGATTACCGTCTCACGGTCAATGACATCCCCCAGCGCGGGAAAATCCTAATGACACCCCCTATAACATGATATATTTATAGGAACAATGCCCCCTTCCAGGCGTGGGAACGCGTCACCCTTTTCGGTGGGGTAAAAGAGACGCATTCACCAAATTCCGTTTCTTGTAAACAGCAAGAACAGGGCAGATGTAAAAATTACAGTTGTAACTTTAGGGACCGGCGACCTCCCATCAGTACTCATGACGTAAAAACAGCTCTGATTGGATAGAATGGGCGGGATTGGGATGTCTGTGTGATGCAATAAGAGTACTCGATTAAGATTAAAATCAGGGTGTTTGTGTAGAACCAAATAATTAAAAGATTATTTCAATATTATTAAAAGAGTTAATTAAAAGAATGCTATGGGAATTATTACATATATATATATAAATTCACGTACAGTAAATGTTAGAAAAAAACAAAATTTACAATCAAAATAATACGTGAAAAAATGACATTAATGTTTGCACAAAACGATGTAAAAATCATTTGCTTTCATCAAAGTCAGAGAAAGCATATGAGGGAGACGTACACTCATATATTGTCAGTATATTGTATACAGGAAACATATTTGTTTTGACTAAATTCACTCAATCATTTGAATCAAATCCTCATTAAACTGTTTCGTATCAGCAAGATTGATGCAAAATTAATTATCTGGAGGTTAAACTTATAGAAACTGCGTTGACAGAAAAAAGTAAAAATAATAAGATAATTGCCACTGAATTAACGTAGTTTACGTTATAGTCAAACACACGAAGTTTTTTCTTTTAAATCAGAAAGTAAAAAAAGAAATCGATTGGTATAAGAATTATTAAAACAATGCATAATGAAAACAGAAAATGGAGCAAATACTTTTAGAACATCAATTACATATTATTTGCGATTCACAGTATCTTTATTTTAAAAATATGTACAAATTGTGTTTGCAACGCATTTTCCGAAAAGTTTTAAATATCTCGACTTATTTATTTATTTATTATTATTTTTTGAGAAATGGGAAACCAAACCACAAGTGGATAAAAATGCTTAAGAATTAAGAAAATATACAAAAAGAACGCTCTATAATAGAATCTTGGTGCAATCAGTATAAAATATACAAAGGTGTAACAATGAAAAAAAGAGAAACAATGGAAAGTTTGAGAACAATATGGTTTCTTTTTTAATCTTTTAAATTATTCAAACTAAAAAAATAATAAATAATAATAATCCTACACTATATTCATTCAATTGGTTTGTATTAAATACTAAAAATTTAATTAAATAATCAATTTTATATAAATAAAATGATTGTTTGGTAATCAAATATATTAATTAGATCTGTACGTCTTGCAAGTAACATCTATAACTTACACAACAACAATTTAATGTAATAGAAAACTCAATTTTTGGCAAAACAAATTATGCAGGCACATACATAACTACTTATAAATACAAAATGCAGGAATTAAATACATCGAGATGTTTATTCGACTTGTTTTTAAAAATGTTTCTGTTAACGAAGCCTGTAATACACTGCTGGACAATTGCTAAGGACGGATAACACTATCATCCATAGCAACCACAAAATGAAAGGAAGCAAAATGTGGAAAATTAGAATAAGTGCGGGATATTAGTAAGAAGAGAAGTATGAGTATGCAAATTTTTTCCACGTGTGTTCATCACGGGATAGCGTTCATAAGAGCTTTAAAGGTTTTTACGCGTGTGGACAGTTGTTGTTTCAAGTCAAAGTTTTACAGGAAATATTTAATAGACGAACTTAAAATTTTTGGCATGTCTTCCCGACATCACATAGATGATTTTATGCGTGGCAAAATTATTTTAAAGATCGAAGTAGGGTGAAAAATAACAGATGTTGACAGGGAGTTCGACATCGCTCACAGCGTTGTTTCACGGCTGTGGAAGTCATTTAAAACTACTGGAATGTGTAGTTGACGGCACGGAGGAGGTCGTGTTAGAAGTACGACGCCTGCAGAAGACAGATATATCGTCCTATCAGCAAAAAGGAACAGGCGCACCACAGCTCAGTAGGTGGAAAATCAGTTTCTTGCTGCCTCAGGAAAGCAGATCTCCCGAAAAACTGTTGTCAGACGTTTGAGGGGAGGAGGACTATACGCACGCAGACCTGTTGTGTGTGTCCCATTGACCAGTCAGCACTGTACTGCCCGTTTGCAATGGTGTCGTGAGCATCACAATTGGACTGAACAGGACTGGGCATGCGTACTATTCTCAGATGAGAGTAGGTTCAATCTGTCATCGGACTGTAGACGCCAACTGATCTGGCGCGAGAGTGGTACTGCTTATCGTCCAGAAAATATGCAGGAAAAGGACCGATATCCGACATGCAGTATCATGGTGTGGGCCGGCATCATGATCAATGGCCGCACGCGCCTACATGTGGTTGCGAATGGGACTATGACGGGCCAACGATACATTGATGAAGTTCTACTTCCTCATGTTCGTCTTTTCCGTGCTGCTGTCGGTGATAAATTTGTTTTTATGGACGACAACGCAACATGTCATCGAACACTCGCTGTTCAGGATTGTCTAGACAGCGAGGGTATCCAACGTCTCGTATGGCCAGCGCGTTCTCCAGATCTAAACCCCATTGAAAATGTGTGGGATGCTTTGGGGAGGCAAGTTGCTGGTCGAAACTATCCTCCGACAAACAAGAACACCCTCATCTGTGCACTCACAGAGGAATGGGATAAATTGCCTCAACAGCTGCTTGATAATGTTGTGCAAAGTATGGTACGACGTGTGGAATGTTGCATCACACTCCACGGTGGACTTACCCTTCTTCATTTAAGGTGCCTGCTGACTTTTAGATGCATTGTTCCATTTCTCCGTACGCAGATCAAATGAACATTTTTTTCTTTCAGATGTTTCACAGCTTTTGTACTTTACAGAACAACAAATATTCTTTATTCTAATGTCTGAACAGTGTGGCAACTATATTTTATCCTACTAGGCCTCATGTCTCGCTTAATTTTATGCTACATAGCAATTTGTGATGCGTCCTTAGCAATTGTCCAGCAGTGTATATTGATAATATAGATTTCAATTATTTTTTATTTTATTATTTTGAAAGTTTTCTTTTGTAAAGGCTATGAATAGGGCTTTCTGAAATACGTAGAGATCACGGCAGTCTATATAAATATATATATAATCGAGAGTTTTGTTGTGACAAAATTATATTGCTATACCATATTTGATTACTTGATTTGAATAAGGAATCACACACGAAAATATTTCTACGATAAACGTATAAAAAGTATTTTTCATATTCCTTCATGTATGAAAAAACTCAGGTTAAATCATTGTGAAAATAAATATTAGGTACACACAAATGCGGCATCAACAAATCTTACGATAAAATGAAATATAGTCGAACCTCGGTATAACGAAGTCACTAAATCCCCCCCTAAAAATTTCGTTATATAAAAAATTCGCTATATAGAGGTTCAATTTTCTTTATAAACCACCTAAAACCAATTTTAAATTCATAAACACTATATATTAAAAATTAATTATTTACACCGTTTTCTATATTAGTATTAATTCATTTTATATATATTATTTATAAAAAAAAAGAAAAATACAAAAAAAAAGTTTCTTGACTACTTTATCCTCTTTCCGAAGAATTACTTTTTTTCTTTGATACTCAACAATTTATGTTTTGACATTTTCAAGCTACAAGAAACGGTACGACTGATCAATACTACAAATGAACGGAGACTAGTTCAAAGGTACGAGGCTCCAATGTGGGTGAAATGGGATATCAGAGAAGTTTACAGTGAACTGGATAAATGATAACTAAAGGTTGCACTTCTAAGCTGAAATGTCCAGAATTATATTGCTCTCCGCGAGTTAGTCCCCTAATAAAACTAGTTAAACTTTTATGACCTTTTAAACATATAAACGCCTACAACTCGAAATGTCAAAATATTTCAAATATAGGGTAAACAGAAATTGAATCACAAGATAAAAAATTATAAGAAAATGTACTTCGCTATTGGGAGGTTATTTTACGAAAACCGTGAAATATTCTTGTTTCCAGGAAAAAGTTCCCTATATAGGAAAGTTTGCAATATAGAGGTTCGTTATATAGAAGTTCGACTGTATTTCCATTCACCGCAATTAAGAAGTATGTAATATGTTACGTTATTTGTGTGACATCAGAATTATCATAATGGCGTGTATTAATCATATTTCAAAGTATTTTGGGTTTACTGCATAAATGTAATAACTAACTATAATAAATGTAATAACACTGAATGTATTAAGGAATCCGTACACCTTCGAAGAAATTTTTTTTAAAAACTGTAATATTTGCTATTAAAATATTTTTTACTGATGAAATATAACTTAAAACTATGAAAAATACATTTAATATGTTACTTGTAGTACATAAAAAAATTTTAGGGAGTAAAGCATAGTGTAAATAGTAATTAAATTGATTATTAGAATAAAGCACATAACTCAAATGTAAACAAAAATATCCCTTTTCTGTAAATTTGATGATGATCATTATAACATTTTTTAGGGCTGGTACTATTTTCCTGATGATAATCAATTTATTACAATTTTTATGAAGTTTCGAGTAAAAGAACATTGAAAAATCCTTAAAAAATAATTACAAGCATGATATATACCTTAGTTACTAAAAACATATCAACTATATAATTATGAAAGTAGTAGGGGTTCTTTAAATCTATAAAACAAATATATTTATAAAATTTTTTACTAATTTGGTTCACAACTTTTTTCTGATATTTACGTTGTCAGATGTCAATACGTTAAACAAATTCATTTTGAGATAAATCAGAAATAAACTTTGAACTGCAAATTTTAATATTAAACACAATTTGATATACTTAAAATGCTCTGATTTATAAATAACACCTTCTTTACTCTCTAAAACATTGATTTTTTTTTTTCCTTGTAGCTCTTAAAATTTTTCTACGCTGCTTTACATTTGGTGTTGAATGTCGTTCTGCGTCGTTAATTCTATTGATGTCAAGATGTTTGTATGCTTTTAAAGTAAAATTAACCAGGAGTTATATTAAGTATTTTAAAAATTTCAACACAACCCTTGTATCCATCATTAAATTGGATCACAGCATCCATCCAATGCACTAGATTTTAAAGTTTTGAGGCACATGAAAACTTCCTCGGGTACTCTCTGCCATATAACGCCATTTAAACACTGGTTTGAATTTTGTGTTTTGCCATGCAGGCATTTAGTAAGCAGTTCTTTGGTACACAACTCTAAATATGTAGGCTTAATCATGTTTAGCACTTCATTTGATAAGCCTTTATATTTTTAGTTTGTCTTTTTGCCACAAGACAGTGCTCGCTGGTAGTAGCACCAACAATCTTTTCCGATGGAACACTGCCCATGCATCAGTTTCTCGACACTTGATGAGCAATGAAACAAAGCCACAATAACATTTTGCTGAAGACCGGATAGGTTTCCAACATTGCTACGAACAGCAATCCCATAATTGTTTTGCAATCGGTCAATAAAAGAGTCGGAGAGAGTTTGCCTTTACCAGACAGATTTTTATTTTTAGACTTTAGTTTGCGCAATCTCGCACCTACTCTATTTTGAACATGACCAATGCATTCATATTTTGTGACGCTATCCTTCCCATAAGTATCTTTGACACTGATAAAGCCCTTAGAGTCCCCATCACCATAATAATGTGCATATTTAAGGCCTCATTTGACAATAGATCATTGGAAGATTCTCGTAGAACCAACAGCTTCCCCATTTTTAACGCAGAACCTTGAAAATTGCTATGGCACACGTGATCTGCTGCAAAAGTTTCCGACTCAATGCTTCTAGGCATTTTAGAAATCTTTCTGCAGGTGGGACAATATGACGACATTATATTTATTTCAATGTCTACTACTTTACCAGTGTCAACTGACAAAGCTGCGACACACCCATTCATGGAAGAGTAACCTCTACGCTGCCACGTTCCATCAACTGAAATGCCACATTCAACAATTTTATTTTTAGTAGGATGTAGCACTAACAGTTCAGAAGCTGCTTTTTGCATTAATAGTTCACTAATATGAGTTTATTCTCATTATTAGTGTGCGCAGTTTTACTGAGCCTGGGTAAATTTAACGTACCACATAATTTAAACCCAGCAGAAAAACATTTCCCAATTTGTTTCATACCATACACAAATCTTGTATTTACTTCAGGAAAGTTTAAAGTTTTCTTTGAATTAGAAAACCCTGAGTAAAAGTCACAATGTTTACACCTGATAACAAAATTTGAGCACAAACCATATGTGGAATCCTCAGAAAGCAGGATACCTTCTTCGAAACATCTTGGGCAGCAAAGTTGTAAAACCAAATTTAAAAGGACTTCCATATCAATTATTCTGTTACCAGTAAGTGGTTTACGTTTATATTCTGCTATTTCTTCATCAAAGGCAGCAGATATTTAATTTTTGAAGAACTGGCGTTGGTAGATGTTGCGCTATTTTTTGAATGTTTAATGGTAGATCCATTTACTAGAAATTGGCGTTTTCTCTTTGCACTAACTCTACGTTTAGCATTACCCATTTTAAATGACAGAAATTAAAATTTTCTGCTATAAAAAAGGATTAAACAAAAGCTTATAAAGAGCTACGCAATCATAAGCAAATGTAAACAAACAGTAAAGCACTCTATTTTCTTGCCAGATTCTAGATAAAAATATAAATAAAAACATGTTGCCAATTATATTCTTGATAATTCTGAAAACTCAAATTCATATTTTAAAAAGTTTAAATTTCTTACTACCGCATATTTAAACGATACTTTGAAAAATAAAAATGTCAACAAACATTTTTTCTACTTCGCAATGCAGACTTGTACTTCCGGGTTCAAAAAGGTGCTATCGAATGAAACTCAAATCCCCATAACTTAAGTTCTAAATAAGATAGAAACAAAACTTAAACACCATTTTAAAGAAACAAGTTCATATTTTCAAATAACATTTAAATTAAAAAATCGAAAAATTTGACGAAAATGACGTTTTGAAGGTGTTCGGATACCTTAAAATAAATTTTTAGAGCCTACAATTTTTTTATCAAGAGACTTTTGACCAGTTAAAACTTTAAAGACTAAAACTCCTTTCATAATGTGGACATTGAGAGAAAGATTATATATATATATATATATATATATATAAACATTCCAAGAGGTAATTTAAACTTTAATAGCTCTTGAATTATCTATGGTCCTGTCCCTCAGTACAACCGTGCAATTATTTTTATTAACTATCCGCCTACCGGAGACTTTTAAAAATACATCCAACCACTTCCTAAATCTTGTAATGTTCCGCTGGGTATAAATAGCGATATCTTTGGAAATCCGCTTTCTTCCCTCTTCTGCCGGTAATCATGTATCCGGCTGCAACGCGTTATGTGTTTGTTCTTTGTTCGGTGGTTTGTGACATTATAATTGCTTCATGTGATGTTGAAACGATGTATGTTAAATGTTGAATAATCTGGATTAACTTACAAGACTGAATCGTCAATACTACGTCGCAAAATCGAGATTCCTTCTCTTTCAAAAAGAAAATCGCACCCTTCTATTTTGGTTGCTTGTAGTGATGATTTATCCCAATCTGCGGATTCCTTAAGCATCATCGTCTGCTCATATGTAGGATGTTATTTTTCTTAATCTCATGAATATCAAAGATTTCGGTAATAGCATTAAAGAGAGTTCACTATGACTAAAGTCTGAAAATGGTTGCAGTGTTATTTGCAGAAAACAGGGAAAACACAGCAGTGTCCACAAGAAATTTGAAACGGATGAAACAAATATACGTCAATGACAAAAGCAAAGGAAAATAACTTTTGCAAGTAAACGTTCAACAGTCTTTAAAATCTATTTTTTTTCTTACTCTAACATATTTTTCAAAAAAAAAATTGCGCAACAAATGCAATGAATGGGACGGTAGACGACACCATGTAGAAAAAGGAAGACGCCAGCACCAATTCCAATGTCAGCTGTGACAAAGGGAGTGGTGAATCTTTTTCGAAACTTGAAGGAAAAAAAATGGTGAAGTTAATTATCAATCCATTTCGCTACTTGAAAATTTTTAATACTGGTAAAATAAATTCATTATTAACATCTTATTTCCCATAAAAAATTATTCTAAAATTTTCTAAGTATCGGATAACAATGAAACCTCAATGCATTGTTTTTATTTTTTTCAAAGATGTGCAGATGATCTTGGGCGTGGCTAAGATTTGAGTAAATAGGGTATATATGCATATATATATATATATATATGCTTATGTATGTATATATATATATATGTCAGGTTTGAAAAGTTTAGATTCAAAATTAAGGAAGCAGTAAATGAAAATAGAGCGAAATCTTTACCATCGCGTAAGGATTTGTGGGTAAATAAGCCTATTTAAAGGTGGAACGAGCGCGGACGAAGGCGAACGCATACTCGAAAAGGCTTGGCTGGTGTCTCCTCGCTGAGATGTTGTATTTTGTACCACCCGGTTGCGCACCAAAGTGCCGCCATGTTGGATTTAAGGTGACTGAAGCGAAATAAAGACGTTCTTATTGAGATGATACCCTTCTCATTTTACCAGCAGGCCCAGGGCCTGTCATATATATATATATATATATATATATATATATATATATATATATATATATATATATATATATATATATATATATATATATATATATATATATATATATATATATATATATATATATATATATATATATATATATAACTTTGAATTGTTTTCCTGAAAATGTAAAAAATTTAGTTTACAAATTTCATCATAAGGAATCAATAAAAATATTTAACCAAAAAAGTTATTAAATCTGTTTTTTTCAATTCGCTTCAAATACGAAAAACTGAAGATAGGATTTAAGGTCCTATATCGGCATTGTTAAATTCAGCCATTTTAAGAAACTGTTTCTCAGAAACTGTTAAATATAAAAACTTTAAATTTTGTCTGTATATCAATTAGGATTTTTTTTTATTTAAATAATGGCAACCTACTTAAAATATATTGTTTACGTTTTTCAAAAAAATTCATCGTAAAAGTACTGCTTTGAAATTTTTGAAAATTGTAATTTTTTTTACGATTACTGATTTTCAGAAAATATTTTAGGAAAATCTCCAAAGAAGTAGCTCCATTATATATAGTTACATATTTTTTATGTACAGTAAAAATTTCAAGTACATTCATTTTTTAGTCTCTGTGACAAATGTACACGCAGTTTAAAAACAATCATTTTGAGAAAATTGCATTTTTAATGTAAAAAGGGGTTTCATCTAGAAAATAATAAATTAGAACATCTATTTGCCCTATTTTATTAAACATTAGTATCTTCTTAATTTTTTAAGCACAAAATAGGAAACAAAAAAATCTTAAAATGTTCAGAAAATACATATATACTATTTTTCAGTTTTTGTTCAAAGAGATTTTTTTTTAGCATTTTGCATCAATTTTCTCAAATTCTGTATCAATCTGTGAAGAATTTTTAGCTTCAATGCATTACAAATATCAAGTTTGACCTCATAACATCATAAAAGTAATGCAAACATGTATCAATGTGTAAAAGTAATGATTTGGAAATATGTGATTTTACGACATTGGTAAAGGTTTCATTATGGATTTTTATGTTCACATGCAAACACAATTTCTAAAAGTTTCAAAATTCAAAATTTTCTCTAAACGTAACAAGAGATTTCTGGAAAAGTCAAGAATAAAGCTCTTTTTATGTTTTTAAACATAAAATGTGTGTATTTTTATGCATGTAACAAGCTTCTCGCAATGACAAAAATCATTACAGTTCTCAGTTATAATTAGTTACCATTTATTGTAATACATTTGAGTATTAAATCTAAAAACTTGTCTGAAAAATAAATAAACATTAATATTTGCAATTAAGTGAAATATTTAAAATACATTGTTTATTTTTCTCAAAAACATGTAACATAAAAATATCACTATGGATTTTTTTTTAAAAAATGACATTTTTTGTCACGATATACGCATTTCAGCCAAATATTTTGAGAAAATCCCCAAAAAACTCACATGAATATATGTAGATACATATCAGTAACAAGAGGGAAAAAACTCATGTGCAAACATACATTATTTTCTGAGAAAAATATGCATTCAGTTTTAAAAACATCATTTTTGAAAAAAATTAACATTTACCATAAAGTGTGGCTTCATCAAAAAAATAAAGAATTACAACATGTATTTGTCCCATCTTATTAAATAGTAGCATCCTTGCAATTTATTTTGCATAACATAGTAAACAAAAAAAAGTCTTAAATGACCCAGAATAGCATTTTTCAGTTTTTTTAACGAGATAATTTCTAGTATTACATCATTTTTCTCAATCCTGTATTACTGTTTGAAGAATTTGTAGCTTTCATGTTTTAATGATATCAAATTTGAAAATAATATGAAAATGTATCAATATGGTTTTAGTATGAATTTGAGGTGATATTTAAAAATACCTGATTATACGACATTTTGAAAGTTTTCCCTGGGATTTTTTGTAAAGTTATCATTAGGTTTTGTTGTTGCAGACATTTTCTAAGTTTTAAACTTCAAACATTACTCTAAACTGGACAAATGATTTCTAAAACATCCAAAATAAAACTGTTTTTATGTTTTTAAACATGACATTTATGTATTTTTATGCATGTAACGACCTTCTCTCAAAGACAACAAACATCACATTTGATGCGTAATCTCATTTTTTTTCTCAGAAACTACAAAACATATCAATATAGACATTTATATTTATACTGAAGTGAATTTTTTTTAAATATATTGATTAAGATTTTTCCAAGACCGAGTTAGTTCAACCAGCATTAATATTATTAATTTATTGAAAATTGTTATTTTTTGCTATATATACTTTCTATTTGAATGTTTTAAGTATATTTCAAAAATGTCACTTCATTAAACTAAATTGCATTTAAGAAACATAAATTACATACATACAGGAAATATACACAATTTTAAAAATATAAATTTTAGAAAACATAGTTTTTTAATAAAAAAATCCTTACCTTATCAAAAAAAAGTAGCCTGTAATTTATTTTGCATGGTAATGAAGGGTAAGATTCTTGTTTCCCCTTCAAATTCCATTGGTTAAATGGATGGTATGAAATTTTCTTTACTATTGTTTAGATAAGCTGGTGTTTTACAGATGCAATATTTTAACAACTATTACCTGTCCAGTATCAAAATTGGTAGCAATAAGTACTCATTTCTACCATATCCCTCATTTTTAAGCTACTGAAATAATTTTATAACTATCATTTTTTTCAAAAAGCACGTTTTCAATCATCACAAACAAGATATTAAGTATTTAAAAGTATAAAAATTTCGAAAGGATAAATTTCACTATTTGTTTCTTTTTACACTAAAAAAAAAGTTTTTGTACAGGAACTAAATTTCAAATTAAAAGTAAATATTTTCATCCTTTTTACAAACTTCGCTCCAAAAGGACGTAAACAAACTATCAGTTAAAAAATTGCAGCTAAGTTTCATTTAATCCACATTTAATTATGTATGATTAAATGAAATTTTTTGGAGGCTTTGCAAGTTTTCAGATTTAAAAAGTCAGTATTTACACTTATCTGTCAAAGTGGGCGTGGCTTGTGGCAGCTGATTATTTTTTAAATGTCATTTTAAAATACTTCTAATTCATATAATATCTAGTATATTATATCACTGGAAAGTTAATCATTTGGAGATTTTAGAAATATCAAAAACTCAAAATAAATTTTCAAATAGATTTTACCATACAGAGTACTCTTAAAGTACACGGTACCCTTTTTAAAAAAAATGTTTGGAGACAGTTAAAGTAAAAATAATTGAATTTTTATATTAAGTTTACATTATTAAGCTGATTCTGTAAGCAAAAAGTCATTTTGACCAGTCATTATTTTACAATTTTAAAAAATTAGGAATATCTGAAGTTTTTTCTAACTCTTATAAAATACTAAATTTTTAAAATTTTAAGTTATTTAGGATTTTTAGATTCTTACAAACAATATTTAGTATCGATTTTAAAATCTATTACCTTGTTGAGTTTTAATAATTATTTTTCGTGAAAAAACTGGAAAAAACACGAAAACTTTTAAAATATCAACTTTAGCATTTTTTAGAAAAATAACCAGAGTTCTCAGCCCTAAATCCATACTAACTTTTATAGAACATACATTTGGGAGTATATACAAAAAAATTCAAGGCTCTATCTTGAACAGGAAAAAAGCCTTACGGATTAGAAAACACTTATACCTTTAAGGGGTGTTAGAAAGCTAAAATCTTATTTTTTTGACAATTTGAGATTTTCACATTTTCAAATTGTATAGATTTTAACCTTTTTTAAAAATACCTTATCTTAACTTCTAGGGTATTTAGAAGCCCTTAAAACGTATTTTTAAATAATCGTTGAATTTGGGCCACGCCCATTTTAATGGCGAAAATTGTAAACAAATTACTTTGTTTTTGCTTAAAAGTGTAACGACTGATATAGACCAAAACATGTATCTTTTTATTTTAAATTGAGCCTTTTATTTTTTTTATTCCCTAGCCAATTAGAAGTCTCACTGTAAACATCAAAATCAATTTATCTCAAAATGTAAATTTTAATCTGCGATGAACCTTTTTGGAGACACTACTGACCACAGGTATGTAATTTTTTTATTTATAATGATGAATTATTTATAATGATGTCTAATATATACTAAAATGAACTTTTTGTAAAAAACTCAAAAAATTAATTTTTTCAAATTTTTTAAGTAAAAAATGGGTCAAATTTCGTAATGTTTGATAAAATATTTCATAAATTATTAAAAAATCCAAAATTATCTATAAGCTCATTTTAGTATAATGAGAGAGGTGTACTTTAATAGCATGAAGAATTTGAAGCATGTACATAAAACAGATTTTGAGAAAAGTTACATCGAAAACAGTCAATTTAACATTGTCAGTATAGAGAGAGAGAGAGGTTTCCAACTCTCTCCCAAAAATTAAAAGTCTGAGAAAACCGCATTTAAAGTTTGTTAAGTCATAAAACAAAAATTTATAATGTCCGTAAAACTCTAATTTTTTAAAATGTTATTTTCCAATGTATGTTCTACATTAAAACAATATTTTTATTAAATATGACTGAAAATTTAATTTTTAATTCAAAATATATTTTTGCATAATATTGATAGCAGTTGTTAAGACGTCAGTTTATTCAGCTTTATCTTAACCTAATATTTCACAAAAGTTTTGAAACACGAAGCATTTATGTACAAAATAATAATAATACTAACTTAAGCTAAAAATAGTCAGGTTTGCTAATAAAATTTAATTTTTTTCAGTGTTAAATTGGGGCAGTTTAGGAAGTTTTAGCTCTTGTCGTACGGCTTTAAAATACTAAAGTATAGTACTACGATATGTTTAATATAATGTAGTTTAGTACATAAAGGAAATATTGAGTTATATCTGCAGCATTTGAATTCAGAATACTTATATTTGGAAGTCTAATTGCAGAATCAGCTGAGGACTGATTGTTAGATACATCATTTTCAGTAATATTCCATCTCTCCGAAATATTGTTTCTCACAGAAATCCAGAACGCATTTGCCATGGCATTTTCTCTACAGGAAAAAAAAATAATGATAAAGCTTTTAAGTAATATAAACTATTTTTAAAGCAAAAATTGGCCATGAAATTAATCTTTATTAATTAATTATGAGAACTCAAAAAACTCAAAACATAATCAAGCAGAAATGATTTTAGTAATGGAAATTGGAATTAATAGCCATTTCAAACTAAAAGCTCACAAATATTTTTATTTAATTCGATTTAAGTGTGAAAAAATCCTTTAAAAAGAAACCGAAACCAAAACCATAGTTCATAAAACTTCAAATATCTTAAAAACTAATTTGCTAACAGATGGGAAATTTCGTGGCAAACATCTCAATGATATCGGCCACCAAAACATGCAAAAAAATTTTTTTCGGTAAAAATGAAATTTTTAGGGTACTGTGTAGCCTGAAATAAACTTTAATAAAATGAGTTTTATTATTAAACTATTTAAAGTAGAGATAGTTCTATACTTAGGTATTTCAAACTGTAATTTTTTTCAAAATTTGAAATAGAAACAAGATTGTTTGCAAATGGCATTACATAGACGCAAGAATAGCACTTTACGATTGCGAAATTGTACAAGTAAATTCATTTTCATATTTTAAGTAATGCCATTGTTTTCCAGAGTTCATCTTACTGTTCTTGTGGCAGGTTTTTGATACTGAAATCAGTTAAATATATTTTTAAAACAGTTTACATGAAATTTCTCTTTCTTAATTCTCGCACTTTGTTTTGAAGGATGTAAACATGTTTGTTACAATGAATACATTACTAAATGAATGATGCATATTAACCGGTTTTATGCGTTACCATGCACACAACTACTATTAATGATATCGATTATTTGTATTAAGTCTAGATTTCACTAAAGAATCGCTGAGAGCCAAGTAAAAGGAAGGTCAAGTGAATGAAGGTTTTAATTATTCCCATTCCTTCATCCTGCTCAAAGACGTCAATTCACCAAGTGAAGCTTTTGACATCAAAATTCATATAAACAATTAATTATTCAAGTATTGTATTATGAAGAAGTAAAGAAGACTAATGTATTTTAAGGAAGCTCACCCATGTGATTGGTTCAAAAAATCAAAACTGTTTTTTTCATAAATTGCTTCCGTATCATGCCTAGAATAAGATGGTAAACTGATTTTTTTAAAATTCGAAATCATGTTATAGAATCAGGTGTTAGAATAGCAGCTGTTCGGCGCGCTAAGACTTCAAAGCTAAAACGCGTTTTTCTGAGAACTGTGTTTTTCAAACTTTCTCCATCATATCTCAACAACAGTTTGACAATGATGAACCAAATGAACTACGATTATTCCAAAATTCAAAATAATTCTTTTTTTTTATAACAAAAACACCCATGAAATTCGAAACTACCTAGGTCTACCAGAAATCAAATATTTTTATGTTTTCAATTGAGATAGGTCGTTCGGTTAATTTAAGCTTATAAATTAAAACACATTGTGTTGTTGTTGTTTTTTTGTTTCAGATAACCGATTTAGTGGGAATCGTAAAATCGTATCGTCTATTTTTTCGAGGCAGTTGTGTGCAGAGCGATATAACTAACGTTCTATTAGATATTTTAGGCTAAAGATTAAAATACATACCCTTAAAATATATATAAAGATATGGTATAAAAGTTAAAGTTCTATCATTTATTTTGGTTGGCAAAAAAAAATCCTACAAATGCTTAAAACACCAGTCATCACATGTGGGTGAACCCCCTTAAATAAATAATTTCCTTTCTATTAAGTCAAATTTCCAACATTTTACTGCATAACAAAGTTTTTGTCTCCTCACGTATAGTAGATTTAACGTTCTTTTTTTTAAAAAAATAAATTTCGATACTTAAAGTTATTTCATTTTTCTACTTAAATGCGTATTATATTTTTATTTTGATTTAAGAAGGAATGATTTTTTTTATTTATGTTAAGATTATAAAGTATTCTGCTTTTCATTTATTTATTATTGAAAAAGCTGAATTCCAACCATAGATAGATAAAGGTGTGTTTGTACTAAGAAAATGCAATATTTAATTCTACGTACTTATGTACCAACCTGTAATAAATATACAGAGCTAAATGTTTTAAGAAAGAAATAGGAAATTGGTGATGAGTATAAAATTTCGCAAATTTATTACCTTTAAATTATTCAAATTATCCACAAATTATACTCCTACACTTCTCATTCAATGAATCTGCTCATTTAATATACTTAAAGAACAGTTGAAAGATTTAATTTATATTATAATGATGATATATTATGTGTATAATCAAATATATAAAGTATTTATTCACATTATGCAGGTAAAATTTTCAAATAGTAAAATAACTTCAAGTAAAAAATAAGAGACCAAAAAGCTTTTTGCAAAATACTTTAAGCGGAACCTAGAATAACCACTAATAATTGGGAAATTCTACAAATAAATGTATTTATAAATTGTAAGCGTGTGTATTGTATTTAAAAAGTGTACTTTTCTTGATAGGTTCCTAAGAGCGGGAACCAGTTTTTTGTTCGAGCTATATGTTGTATTAACATTTTCATCCTTAGTTAGCAAGCTCTTTAGGTTATAAATGTTTCTGAATAGAGAATGCGGTTACCGTTTTATTCTGTTAACTTTTATTCCACTGAAGAATCATCAAATGCTGTGGACTAACAGAGATTATTAGATCACCCCTGAAAATTCAGCTATTTTGCCCCAAGCTTAACTATGTACTTAGCGTCAGTCAAGCTCTGAATCCCTCGAGTCCCTGTTCCCCCCTCAAAGTGGGGGTGTACGTTACACCACTGGTCAAAGGATAGGTAAATTGAAAGTCAAATCTAAGAAATTTTAAACTATTTTTCTTTCCTGGTCTTTCATAAAGACTTCAATAAACCAGATCGTGTGCTTCTGACGATAAAGTCCATAAATAATTAAAAAAACTGAGCATTGTAATTGTTTATGAAGAATGAAAGAAACGGCTTATGTAGTTAAAACAAGTAATATCGGTTATTTAGAGTTCATTAAAATCAGAGTTCCGTCATTATACAACATGGGCAATTTTTTTCGATAAAAGCATACCAGATCATATGTATATTTAATAGCTTTCGATAATTCAAGGCATTTGTATACATAAATATGTAGTAAATACATAATTTAGAAAACAGATGGAATGGTTCTTTGTTAATAACTTAATTTGAAGATAATTCCAAGCAATGTTGCGGTCTGAGGTAATGTTTTTGAGAAAATCAAGAAACCACTACGGCATCTGAATACGTAACTCATTCTTTAAATGTCCTAAGCATTTCGATGCAATAACTTTGACTTTGTAGTTATGCAAGCTGCAGAAGCCTCTGTACAAATTATGTAATAATATACTGTCAAAAGGACTTTTAACCATGATTTCCCAGTATCTTCTAAGATTCATTGGCCTTGACTAATGGGAAATTTCTGGCCTAAGAAAGAATGGCGGGTCATATATTAAAATTTTAATTTAGAATGGTTACCGTGTGTGGAAAAAATTATGCATTTATTGTGTCGTCAGAAGAACAATATTCTTTTTATAACTCAAACACCACTATGATAACAAGATAGTTAATGGTGATATTTTTTTCAAATGAAATGAGTCCTTAGGTGTTTATGCCTTAGCAAAATTCCAAACAATTGACTCAAAATAGCGTGATCTTCAGTTGAGATACTAGCAACATTTAAAAATGTTCTTCTATTCTCGGTTCAAATTACCAGATGTTAAATATTTTAACACCCAATTTCTTTTCTGTGTACGAATTAAACTAATTAGTGTCTCAACTTGAAATGAAGCATGTCGTAGAAAGTTATTGGTTACTTATACTTCTATTTTTTAAAGCTTTAATTACTTTACCCTGGAACAGTCATGTGGAGCACTGTGTTAACCCATACTCAAGGAATATTTAAATCTAGGAAAACTGTTGATTGGTAAAAATTACAAAATATTAATAAACTAAATGCTTTAAAACAATTTAATTTAATTTTTTCTTTATTTTGTTTTTTGACTATATCTGTTTAAAATTAAAGATTTGGGTCCATTATTGTAAAAAAGAAAATTTAAAACCGGAAATATTATTGTCAAAGTGATATTATTTTAATAGTATGCACAATAAATGAAATATTTTCAAATTTTTTAAAAAAAAATATTACTTTATCTTTATCAATGAAATTAATGAAATGATTTAGGAGTTTTTCTCCAGTTAAAGCTTATTTTAGAATATTTCTTACTGCAGAAAATCATAGAAAGAACAATTCTATTTTCATGATCATTATCAAAATGAAATGATGAATCATTTATTGATTTCATCCGCAATGCTGAAATGCATGTTAAATGTGAGTTATTTCATAAATATTTCCTTTTTTTTCTTGTGATTAAAATAGTTCATGTTATAGAAAAGTTCCTAATTGCATATCACTGTCTTATACAAATCAGTTTTTTTTTAATAATTATATTTATAATAGTAACGAACAAGCTTGTGGGCAACTTTACTCCCCTTGCAAAAAAAAAAATCATTTAATTTTTTTTCCAATTCAAAACCCCTAATTTATTTGAAAAAGGAAATGTAATAAATGCAAAGTATTTCTTCAAATAATATGTTAAATTAAAATGAATCAATGAAGCGTTTAATTTACATGACTAAACGAATTTTGAGTCAAATATGTAATGTAGTTCTATGCATATATATTGTGCGCAATATACTCAAACTGAAAAATAGCTCAAGAGCAATAACAGAATTCAAGAGTAAATTTAAAAGAATGTTTTCAAACATAAAGATAATCAATTGCAGTTATGATTTTGTACAGATAAAAAAAAACATCAAGAATTTTTTTTTTTAAGTAATGTTCCTCTCAATTTCTGGGATTGCAACATCTATATCCTGCCAAGTTTTAAGTCCCAAATAAAAAAAAGGTATTTGGTTTTTAAAATTTGATTCTTCCTGTAATTATCTATTTCTATGTTATGAGCTATAGATATATTTCTTCAACATTCAATAACTTTTGAAAAAAAAGTAACGTACTTCTTTCCCGGTTATTTATTTTTGTTGGTACACGTTGATCATATTTGCAGCTATTGAGTTGAATAAAATTTTGATTAAACTCAAAAATCGTCAAGATGCAGGTAGAATGCGTCAAATGTATAGAGGTTAAAATATTTTTAGTGCCTTGATGTAAAAACAGAGTATATAATCAGAAGTCTTCACCAGCGTGTGAACGCTTTTCGCTTTTTTCCATATTTGTCAATACACTATGTGTTGATTTCCACTACAAGTACCAGAAAACAATTATTCAATTAATTAATTATTGTAATTAACATGAAGAAAATAAAGTAATCTTAATTATTTATACAAATAAAATATGTTATTTTTGAGTCAATGTTTCATTACGATACAATATGAAAACAATTACTTTCTCTAAAAGTATACTGAATTATTTGTATATTTTATAAATTTCACTAACTACACTTATTTTCTTCCACCTCAGTGCACCACTTCACGTGAGGACAGACAAATTGTGCGCATGGCAGAGACGGATCGCTCAGTCACATTACGAACCGTAGTCCAGCACATTGAGTCTGTAACGCATCATTCAGTGTCTGCGCGTGTCATTCAACGCCATTTACAGCAGAGTGGTCTGTCTGCAAGACGTCCATTGCTTGGTCTACCCTTGATGCAGAACCACAGACGTCTCTGCGACCAATGGTGCGATGAAAGAAGGATGTGGGTGGCAGAATGGTATGAAGTTGTCTTTACTGACGAGTCACGCATCTGTCTGCAACACCACGATGGTCGGATTCGAGTCTGGAGACACCGTGGAGAGAGTATGCTGAACAGATGCGTTATGCGCCGCCACACTGGTCCTGCACCGGGTATTATGGTATGGTGTAGTATTGGATATCACTCTCACACTCTAGTACGCATTACCGGTACATTAAACAGCCAGCGCTATATATCCGAGGTATTGGAGCCAGTTGTCCTTCCTTACCTTCAGGGCTTGGCCACAGCCATATTTCAACAGATAATGCGCAACCACACGTGATACGCAATGTCCTAAGGTTTATCGTCAATCACCAGATTGAATTGCTTCCCTGGCCGGCTCGCTCTCCGGTTCTTTCATCGATAGAACACAGTGGTCCATGGTTGCTCTGCGATTGACCCAGATTGCATCCCCAACTGCCACACCAAATCAACTTTGGAAACATGTCGAAGCTTCTTGATCTGCTGTACCACAAGAACACATCCAAAGTATCTTCGAATCAATACCGAGGCGTGTGGCAGCAGGGATCTCCAACAATGGTGGCTACTCTGGCTATTGATTCTGGTAGGAAGCACACTTCACAGAACTCTATAAATTTAATCATTTGATACTTGGTCAACATGTTATCTACAAAATACATTTTGTTGTGCTATCTCTTGTCTTTCTTAGTGTTGCATTTACGGAGGCCAGCTGTGTATGTCGTGGTGTCAAAATGGCACACGTGGACGTTTAAGGGTAATATAGTAGGTTAAGCGTTCTGTTGTTAAAATTTATATCTGTTCTGCACTTGATATACTAATATGTAGAATATCGTAACAATGGCTTTTCCTTTTTAAGAGGGTTAAAATTCAGTCTAGTGAAATAGCTTAAAATAACTATTCTCTTGAATATCTTGGGTCGTTCAAACACCACACCGCATATCTAGCTTTAAAATATGAATCACTTAAGGTATCCGAACACGTTCGGTGCACTTTTTAACAAAATATATTTAAATATTATAAAGGCTTTTTAGGACTCAATTCCAATAAATACTAATATTTAACTAACAATATTTAAAATAAATAACCTAAATTTCACAGAAATCACAATTATAATTGAAATTTTAGCAATATTTTTGTAAAAACTAAAATCAATTAAAGAAAAAAAAGTAATAGACTTATATTAGTAAAAGAATTACCAAAACAATCTAGATGCATTTATCTAGAGAATGTACTAAAATTTTAATGTTTTATTAAAATTTGAAAATTTTAGACTTGATTGAGTAAACATTATATGAATAATCACATTCTTTATGAGACCATTATTTAAATAACAAGCCCTAACTCAAAAAATATTCATACAATAAGCAGTATTTTAGTACATTCCCTAGAATATAGCATAAATATCAGGTTCAAAAAGTTTTATAGAAATACATTTGTAATATTTTGAGTAATCAGACTCAACATGATAGATTTCGAGCCCACTTCTGGTAGATCAAAGACCCACTTCCGGTTTTTCTAACTTAATAAAATTGATTGTAGCTTGGCCTTTCGGTAGAGTAGAAACAAAACAAAATATGTTTTGTAAAGCCAAAAGATGGCTCTATTCAATAAAAGAGAAACAAAAATATCTTTCTTGACCGAATTTCGTCATTTTCAACTGTTCGGATACCTTAAATTTGAATTACTATTTAAGTGAATTTAGAAAATTATGTTAGAAAAAAGTCGATAGAATTGTTTTAAAGAAGCACATTCTGGAATTAAGACATGATGTAGGTGTTTATATGTAATGATATCTTCCTTCTGTTTTCATTCCTCTGACAATGGAAGAACCGTAAAGAGTTCTTGTAAAAATTATTCATTGATTGATTTTGGGTTTTTAATTACAACACACTTAAATTTAAAAATTTTCAATTTTAAATATATATATATATATATATATATATATATATATATGTTACAACCTCAATATTTGTGAGGATTTTGGTACCAAAATAGCGTTGATACTGCGAAAACTTGTTATTGAGAAATAAGTAGTGAAACCTAAATGAAAACCCTTTCTTTTTCTTATCTTTAGCTTCATTTTTCGCAAAAAAAAATTTTCGCTTCCACGCAGAATATCTCAGATACTATTTATGGTATAATATTGAAATTTTATATACATGTTCAAAATAGGACACCTCATAATTATAAAGCAATTTTCAAAAAATACGAATTTTTTTTTAAATTTTAATTTTAAATATTGTTTTTCTTAAAATTTTTAAATTTTTGTTATAATTGTATCTAAAAAGCATGTTTTCCTCTAAATTTCGTAAAAATTATTATAACTTCAACAGTGAACATTTTTATACCAAGTAAAATTCATTTATAAATGTTGATTCATTTTGTACTTCAGAATCCTACGCGGTGTAAAATAATAATTTTCATATTTTTGAAAAATTGCCCAATTTTTATTTCTTTATAATTTTTTTAATTTTTCATAAATTTTCTGAAAATTTTGAGAAATATTGTATATGATTATCATGATAAAAATTATGATTTCCATGTGATAAAAATTCCTACTTATTGTTTCGTTTTATTGCTAAATTACATTAGTTTGAAAAAGGATGTTTTTTTCCGAGTACACGGATATCTGTTAAAGTTCCTGAGAACCCTTCAAATTTAAAGAAGTAAGTTGTTCATTCTATGTAGTAAAAATCTAAATTGATTTTAATGGTAAATTTTTAAGCATTTTGAAATCATTAAATTTGACTATTAGAATAGAGTACTGTTTGTACTGAACAGTAGCTTGGATTTGTGAAAGGACGATTGAATGGATGTTTATAAATGTCAAGAGGGGAAGACATTTGGAAGAGTTGCTAAAGAATGAGGAATGATGTTTGAAGAACAGTGAAGTAACATCTTTTATACCTGAACTTCTACAGAACCTGCATAACTTCTACTGACTTCTTCAGATCTTATCTGCAAAATCCCTGTTCAAACCCTCAGGCGTCAAGACCCTAAGTTACAACTTCATCGATTACGTACCAAGACTTCACGACTATCGCGAGTTCGAGGAAGGGGAAAATGTTGCATTTTAGAGTATAACTTAAAATTTATAACCGTAAACTGAATTTTATTACTTCTATTGTCTCGTCAGTTGGAAAGTACGTTTTCTGTAGCCCAAAGACTACCATAATAACTGATTGGTTGATAGAGGACGTTATTTATATCGTTTATTGACATGAAACATTTATTTCACCTAGATTATTAGATATTTCAGTTTAACGCGTGAGAATTCGAAACAAGTTACCTTTATGGTGAGAACGTCTCAGCTCTGGAATTTAAAATTTATGTATGTTCTCTGACAGATTTGTGAGATGAAAAATATTGAATAATTAAGTTCCTCATTATGCTGAAAAACAATTGCGCATAATATATTGACTTGATATTACTATTACCTTATATGTTAAACGTCAACATTTCTCTAAATTTTAATTATCAATTCCTAAGGAATTCATTAGTATTGTGAATTTAGAACTTTGTGCTAAAAACTATTGGTAAATAATTTGGAAGTAGAACGCTAAATGAATGCCGACATAAGTAAGAATTTTTTTTCGTCTAAGTTCCCCCTTTTCCTCAAAATGGGGGACAGCTGTAACCGGACGGTAGGAACAAAGTATGTTGGAAGAACTTTCTTCTGGTGGGGTCACCCTAGTCGTGGAAGGTCGTACCATTATGCTCTCAGCTAAAACAGGTTCTAGTATGCTAAATCAGCTTTCTTCCTTTAAGTGCCCCTGAAATTAAGACCAATTGAAGCTACGTTCTTCCCTTTATTATCAATCATTCTCTTGTCTGTTTTTAGAATTTCTTGAATATTTTAGATTCATGGATATTGTCAAGAATTGCTTGAGTATTTGTTATTACAAACAATAACAGTAAGAATTAATATTACTCAACATCCAAAGGTTCATCAAAATTACATAAGTTTTGTGTTTACAAATAAAATGGATAGTTTAGGGAAATATCGAGATCATAAAAATATCAAATACCTTTAAAATGTTGGAAAAATATGTATGTATACAGGCTTTAGCATGTTTTCTCTCCAAGAATGTTAGAGAAAATCTTTCAGAAATAAAATATAAAGTGGAAACTTCTTCATTTTATTATTAAAATATTTCTATTTTTGTACTCCTCATTAAGGAAGAACGATATAAAAAATTGTAAAAGATTACTCAGCTAACTTTCATTTGTACTTAACGCTATGCTTCGAGTTTCATTAGAGCCCCTCTTTTGTACATAACTCCATAAAGTGTGTACATATCGTGGATGAGTTACTCGTTAATAAATCAACAATCGTTTTATACTTGACTCGATAAAATCATTGTACAATATAATTAATGTAGGTTGAATACGTGGAGGCTAGCCTACCCCATTGGCTCTCCCTCTTTTTGAAGCCACCTAACCATCCAATTAGAAACTGTAATGCCAATTCTCAGTTCCACATATTGAACTGAGTAAATGAATATTAACGACGCATTTTTCAGCTATTCGAGGGCCTTAAAGCGAAGGACCTAGTTACTCCAAACCATTGTCAAATTAAGAGGACAATACATTGTCTTCCTTTCTTCTTGACTTCCAAACTAATCCAAAAAGGAAGAATGTTTAAACTTCAATATAACCTATTTTTGTACCCTCTGCACGATGTTTCTTCAGCGGTACAGGTTTAAACTCATGACACTCTAGAAACAAGCTCATTATTTGACCCTTAATCTACCACGGACACTCCAGATAAGGGAATGAGGCTGCTTACGCAGCTTAGTTACACTTCTGCAATGCGAAGTCATAATAAACAAGATCCAAAAGTATTTTAAAGTTATTGTTAAGTTATATTCTTTGAATAAACATAGTTTGTGTGATTGATATTTTTTGGCTTGGAAATTGGTAATTCAGAAAGAAATTAATTGAGCAATATAGGCAAGCAACATTAAGAGAATCACAAGAAACATGCCCTAAGTTTCAAATGGTTAATAAAGTGTATTAAGAATAGACGATATTAATACACTGTGTACAAGAAATATGGTGTCAACAGTATAAATTATACAACGCTAAATATATATGAAAATGATAGAATCAGGAAAGGTTCCGGGGAAAAGTGCAATGTGTAATTAATTTTAACCTTTTATATCATTGAGACTTGAAAATTTAAAAATCCTACTTTATCCATTCTATAGAACAGCTCATTTGAAACAGTGATTTCTCTGAAAGTTTTAATTTACATTAAAACATTAATTTGTATTCAAATAATTATAGTAGTCCTGCACGTACTAGGATATGCAATCCCTTGTTGTATTTTCAGACCAGGTATTGGTATCGGGATTAGGATTGGACCATTCTTTAAAAATACTTACGCATTACATAGTCGAAATTGCATAATAAAACATTTTTTATCCTATTCCCATCTTCGGCATCTTTGTCGTTAGTCTACCAGCAATCCAAAAAAAAATAATGACAAATCGTAAATATAAAAGTTAAATGTTTCCCCATATAGTTGTCTATAAAGTAGTGGCTGAAATATTCGCCTTCCAATTCGCCCTAGTATCACAGAGGGCAAAAAGCCATTTTTTTTCAATGCGATTGAAATGCTTCTGCAAATAATCATCCCCTGTAAATAAACGAAAATAAGCAAATACACTGGGAGATGATAAAAATCGTTTTACTTGGTGCCTCCTGTTTAAACTCAATGATTAATAACTTATCGCCTTTTTTAAAAAAAAATCATTCAGTATTTGAACCTTGTGCAGATGACCAAACGATGGCTCATAGAAAGTATCTAAGCCCAGATGAAATTGCTAATTTATTGCGAGCGATTTCTAAGAATTATTCAACTCTATTTTAGATTTCGATGAAGACATATGATTCAGTGAAAATGTGGGTGCGAAGTATCTGAAAAAAAAAAAACCAAATATAACTCATTATATTCCACTAAATCCGGATATATAAATCGCTAGGGATGGCATAGTAGGGATACCGCATAATAGTAATGTTCCTAGCAGATTCCCTCGAAATGTTTCGCGACAAAGCTTCGCAAAACATAATGTCAACATCAGTTTCTTATGATATAAAGGATCAAATAGTATGTTAATTACATAACAATATTAAAATGTCTTAAACCAAATCCTATACTGAACAGTAGTCCTGCAATTATTTAGTTGAAAAAATTATTTTATATATTTTATTAATATTTATTTATTATTATGCCGTGGTGTCAAAATGACACCATTGAACGTTTAAGGGTAATTGAAATCCCGGACGTTTGAATAATAAATTGAAATTTTAAGAATACATGGACACATTAAAAAACATTCAAGAAATTTGATTTTTAGAAAAATGTATATTCAGTTGTTTTTACATGTTCTCACTCATATGGTGTTACAGAAAACCATCAAAAATATCCATTGCCAATTCTTTTGTACTTACAAATTAGTTTCTCTGCTTTTTTCTCGGTCATATTTTGCACGCACATCGCAAAGTGTGTATGGAACGTGGCTCATTATTTGTTACTTGTTGTATACTCGACCCTTAGCCTCGTTGTATAGAAGATGAGATAAAAACTGAATCTGTAGATATTTTAAGTATTTCTAATGATTCACAAAGACGTATTGACCAGACGAAAATCACCAAATTCACGGCCATATCATTCACATTTGTGTTGTTCCTTGCAATTAGTAAAATGTCCGCTTCTAAGCGCAGGGTGATAAGTTAAATATTTAGCTTATTAATTGTTCTATTTATATATTTTAATGTAAAGGGAGAATACGTAATATTTCATTTATATACTTACTAAAACGCGTGTGAAAAAACCCCCATGAGAAATGTCCTTTTTTACCTATACATTGCACGAAATTTTGTTTTGATAATATTCGTTTTGAAAGGAATCACACATTTCATTTCTTTGATTAAATTTTTCTTCTATTTATGTTGTTTGAATCTTACACAAAATAATTAATTGATTATGGATTGACGTCACAATCTGAAGTAATTGTGTAAGTCATTTTCATTGACTAAAAGCCCGACTTTACAACGTGCCAGTACTCCTTAGACTAATAAAATACTTTTATTTAAGGTTATAATATCATAATGTGACCTTGAAATACTTAGTGGACCTATTATACTCGCCTTTTACAAGAAAACACAACTGAAAAAGGATCCTCAGGCGGCGTGTGAAATGAGTGCCGCTGCTACTCCGGTTCTAAATATACCTGCTTTCTAACACTCTGACGCGGCCATTAAAATTACGGTATATCGGAAAATACAATTCACACACAATGGTTTCTAATTTTCAGAGAATGCACTTAAATATATGAACATTCCGAAAATGCTATGTACATATTTCATTAAAAAATGTATATATTTAATAATAATTAAAGTTTTGGAAAATTCTAATGAGAAAAAAAATCTTAAAATATATTAATTAGACATTATTTAATACTGTGGAGAGTTATTTTAATTCCAAGACTTAGAGTTTGCAAAAAAAAAAAAAAAAACCGGAATCCTGGTTTTGCAAACCCTGGTACATATCGCAAGTACATTATTTAGTGTTTAAACTTGTTTAATTCTAGGAAAACCAGAGTATCCACGAAATGTATACAATCATTTCGGAGACAACCACTAACAATTTTAAAATTGTACACTTAAAATCATCCAAGTTTTAAGCAATTATACTAAATGGCATTCTTTGAAAGGCAAATGGTCGAAGAAGGTTTTATGAAAATGGAACCTGATATGTATTTAAGATAGCTTTGTATATCTGCTTCGTTCAGTTGTTATACGCAGTTCCAGAGCTTGCTATTAAGAATGCAATAGAGCTTCGATTGTGTAAGAATATTAATATGCACCACTCCTGTAGATGATGCCCCGAATGATCTCGAAAAAGACGCTTGGGGGCGATTTCCATTTCGGTGCTTTGGATTATCTGAAATAAAAAAAAATATGTTGGATTTTTGACAAAATGGCGTCTATTTGAAAATATTTTTCGTTTTTGACTAAAGTTTGGCTCGAATTTGTTAAAGAAATAATCATTTTTTATATCTTACTTAATTCTGCAATACCTGAAGAATATATCTAAGAAGAGTATGTAAAATGCTGAGACCGTTTGGTTGAGCCACTTCTGAGAAATCGATATCACCGTCTTTGAAAATACCGTTTTCGAAAAACGCGTTTAAAGTTTCAGAAGTAGCTTACGCATATAGTTCAAATGTTTTTTTCTACATACATGATATCTTCTTTTCCGGGCTCCTTAATGCTAGATATCAATAATTAATCTATATGTAAACAGTATACATATATACAACATCGTCAAATACCCAGTGAAGCAGGTGGTTAACGGCTAGTATAGTATATTTGAGTGAATGTGTATTGTGTAATATATGCGTCACACACAGAATATATTTTGTTTTCTTTTCTTTTATTAAACTGATAATTTTTTAGTAATTTTCTCTATTTTGGCCTTTTGATATGCTCTCCCCCCCCTTGTAGGGTTATCACGCCCCTCTAGAGGCGCGACCTATAGTTTGAGAAACACTGACTAATGCCCTCACGCTATTTCAACAATTTTAAATTCACATGGAACACTTTTTGGAATTATTTTCCATTTTAACTGATTATAACTCGTATTACTGTTTTGGGTAAATCCACCAACACACCTTTACAATAATTTTACGTTGCTAATAAGTTCTTAAATTATATATATATCAAGCAACATCAGCTGGTAAAGTTAGATGATCATGGGTGTACGAAGATAATTTAACTGTTCCTAACACTTGCTGCCACTGAACATTTACAGTGTATTTTTATAACATTTAAATAATATGTACTCCAATATAAAGCAGAAAAACCAGGAAAAAAAAGAATGTGTGAATGTATTAATGTGAACATACGGTATATGATAACTTCTTCGGCTTATATGTGTTGAATTGTATTATAAACTTTTATTTTTTAAAGTAATCTTATATATGTTTAACAAATTTATTATTATCATTAATATTTCAAACAGTATTTGAAAAAATAATTACGATGGAAAAGGTTCAGTATAAACCACAAATTTTATTTTTAATACATAATATTATATATATATATATATATATATATATATATATACTTTTTGTAGAAAACTATCATTATTATTAGTATATTTTCACTATGCTTATGAGTGTTTTAATTCATACTTTTGTTATCAAAGGCTTCTGGTAGCTAAAATAAGAAATTTATTTTTCACTCATGATCTCTCATTTAAGAATCTCGAAAACACTGCATCAATCATAGTATTTGATTTTGTCGTTGATAGTATTCTGTTATTTTGTAAGGATAAGGCGAAATGTTTTTTTGTGTGTGTTTTAATTTTATTCCTATTTGAGGTAAATCTGGAAACTCAAGCCCTATTGTCTTAACTAATCCTTCCTCATTTGTTTCTACATCAGCGTTTCTCAAACTGTGGGGAATGTCCACCCTAGAGTGCGTGAAAACTCTGCAAGGGGGGCTAGCACACTGAAAAGTCGAAAACAAATATAATTTTAAAATAATATATTAATTTACTGAAAGTAAAGAAACAAAATAAACTCTGACATAATAAAAAATAAAATACAAATTTAAATTGATGTAATACACTTAAAAGTGTACAGTACTGCACAATGTATTTTGAAATAAATTTTACAATACAAAGTTAAGCACGCGTTTAATAATTACCAGTGATCCCTTGGGCTTGTCATATATAAAATTATACATTCACAAATTTTAGCACTTATCTTGATAATTTGTACATTTTATAATTAATCCCATGACTGCGTATTAAAAGTTACGCGGTTCGCTTCCTAATGCCACCTTTTACGAGAGTGATGTGTTGTGGGGAAGCGGAAGAAAAGGAAAACATAAGCTAATCCTCTGAAGTCAAGAAATCCTTTGCAAAAACTGCCGAGATCCTTTTATTGCATTCCAAAGGTTTCGGAATAATTTTATGGATAACAGTGTTTGAAAAAGAGGATACTTCGGAAAGACGTACACATACGTCCAGGGTAATAAATGTTTTGTCATTGTATAGAGGGAGGAGGGAAGGGGACGAAAATTATGATTGATTAATGGGTTGCAAACACAGAAAGTTTGAGAAGTACTGTTCTACACGAATTAGCTTGCCAGCTGCACTATTTGACAATCCATCAGTCACATCAATATTTTTGGTAATCATGTAATATACTCATGTCCACAAATTAAGGATAATTCAGAATCACACAGAAATGGAACTCTAAAATAAAAATTTCACCTGTAGAATTATCACACACACCTTGAAGAAGAATATGCAAATTGCAAGAAATCAACAGATGGCGCGGCTAGTACGTTACAATGACGAGAGTGTAAGAGAGGAGTATATAAGGAATGTTTGCTAAAAAGTATAATTCTTCACAAGCGCTTTGAAAGCCTTTTTGCACAATACCCGCATAGTTATGGCACAAAAGAAGCATTTGGAGGTTTTTTTTAAGTGGTAGAATTATTGGACGACTGAAATGTGGACGTACACAGCTGGAAGTATCGTAGGAACTTGGAATCGGCAGAGTGTCATCTCCAAGCTTTGAAAACGATACCAAAACGAAGGTAATGTGAGTAGATGTTACAGCAAAGGTCAACCCCGAGTTACAACGCCAAATGAGGACAAATATTTGGCAGTTACTGTCAAAAGAATGAGACGGAGCATAGCATCAGACCTGTTTTGTCAGCTCTCTTCAGCTACCGGTACGGCAGTTTCACAGCAGACCGTGTACAGACGCTTAGGGCACATTTTCTATATGCTTGTAGGCCTGTCAGATGTGTTCCACTTACTGCAATTCACTGTCGGCTGCAATTGACCTGGAGTGGAATGCATGCATTGTGGACGCCACAACAGTGGTCTTGTGTGATGTTTTCTCTCTCTCTCTCCGACGAGTCCAGGTTTAGTTTGCAGTCTGATTCTCACTGGACTTTAATATGGAGAGCGCCAGGTACCCGTTACCACCAAGAGAACACCATTGAAAGACACCGTTACGGTGGTGCAGGATGGCTGGTTTGGGGAGGAATTATTCTTGGTTCCAGAACTGATCTGCATGTTTAGAGTGTAACGATGACAGGCCACATCTATCGGGATGTCATTCTGGAACAACATGTACGTTTGTTTCGGGGCGCCATGGGTGCCGAATTTCTGTTTGTGGATGACAACGACCGTCCTCACAATGCAAACATTGTAGACGAATGCCTTCAATCGGAAGGTATCATCCGTATGGATTGGCCGGCATACTCACCGGACTTGAATCCAATAGAGCATGTGTGAGATAGGCTTGGCCGACGAATTGCATCCCGTCCACCCCCTCCCACCTGTGTACCGGAACTTCGGAGAGCATTGCTTGATGAATGGTGTAATATTCCCCAAGATCATATTGATATTTTTATATTCAGCTTGCCTTGGCGTTTTAACACCTATATTACATCCTCCGTGAGAAATACTCCGTATTTACCATCATACTAACCATGCTATACTGTTTTTTGTAAATGGGTTACTTTTTGAAATTTGCTCCAGGGAGTAAAAATCGCAATTTTTATTAATTATGTGGAACACATATTATGTTTTTTGCTCTTTATCTTTTGTTCAATAAATAGACTTTACAAATAAGTCAATTTTTTTTGCTTCTGTCTCTTTCTTTGCCAGAACTTCATTATTCTTTATTTATGGACATGAGTGTAAATATTACTTACATAAGTTGTTTAATAAGATGATCCATTTGTATCAATTATTGATATCTTATGCAATTTTTGACGTACGCAAGTTTCTTGTTCTTTTGAAGTACAACCATTATATATATATTTTGCAGTTAAAGTTATTCTGCCCACATATTCATTCAATATTTTATTATTATACTCATTGACAGAAATGTTTGTGTTAAATAATTGTATATTTTCAGGACCTTCAAAAATATTTGAGCACTATACATACTTATCTCATCAATGATTATGACTTTCATGTAATTGAAAACAGTTCTGCATTATCTAATGGTTTAGAATGTAACGGAAGTAATCTTGATAAAGAAATTTTGAAAGCTGTATGGAGAGTTGTTCCTGAAAAAGCTACTGCTGCTTTACCATTTGAAATACAAGTTATAAATGCATAACAGTATCCATCATTGTTCGTATAGCGATTATAAATTTCCATCATATGTTTAATGACGAATGTTTTACTGCATCTGGCACAGTCGGTAAAAAAGTATTTGAAATGGAGTTGTATATGATGATAAAACAATATGCAAAATAACATGAAGTAAAAGTCTTTTTTGTTTGCGTAATTTTCGTTAGACATTCTCGCTAATTAATAGAAATCTTCTTTGTGCTTTAAATTTTCTCTTTTTTGCAATAGTAGTAAATTTGTAATAGTAAGTAGTTAGTAAATTATTGAAGTAAGTAGTAGCATTATTGAAACCAAAATAAATTTTTCATTCGCATTTTTTCCCTCGCCAAAATCGGTGATTTTCATTTGTCTCTAGTTTTACTAGTGTAATCCCTAAGAAAATGTTAAGTTGACATGATAAAGCAGATGTCGATTGCTAATTTTGCGCGAAACTGGTTTTCGTCGCCAAACCCTTGGCTTTTCGTAGAATCGCGCTTTTTATAAAAATTTTTATATTTTGAAGGCTTAATTTTTAAGTTAATGGTTTTCAATTTTCTCTACATAGATTGAAAGCAGTTGTTATTTTAAACAAAAAAAAAACTAAGAATAATTTTTAGTAAAAAATTCTCGAAAAAAGGCTAATAAAGGAAAACGTCAAAAAATTTTTAAAACGTAATATTTATGTAGTTTTTCAGTATGTGAGTATATTATGGATAAAATTGTTCTAAAAACAAAAATGTTTCGTGAGATTACTTTTGTATAAAGAACGAAGTTATTTAATAATTACTTAAAAAATTGAGTATTTATTGAAAAACGCAAAAAAAAACTATTTTTGGCATTCCTTTTTTAAATGACTGTTCTAAAAGAGAAAAGCATAAACTTTTTAGGGTACAATATCAATTCATTAACGCGAAAAAATATAAACGGGAACGGTTTAGAAATTATTTTCATAAAAACGTATCAATTTTGACTCGTTTTAGAAAAAATCGTAAAACGTAAAAAAAAAAATCATTATTTTGTAAAAAAAATTGTACCACATCGTGGCGAAAAAATATGATTTTTTAGATTGTGTAATTGTTTTTTGCCTGAGTTTGATAAAATAATTAGATGGATTTTGTTTCGTCTAAGTTATAATGATACAGATTAGTTTAAATAACTAACAACCACACAAAAACTCGGCATTCTAAATCTTCTTTTTATTTATTTTTTCACTGTTGACATTTACATAAAACTATACATCATTTTATTTACAAAATCACTTCAATACAAGTTGAGTTGTTTCATTTATTACAATAAATTTATTAGAGTTTTGAATTTATTTAAGTTTATAATATAAATATTAAATTACATCTCGTGGTTATGATATGAATATATGTTAAACTCGCGACATCATTTTTAAAAACGTGGTAAGAAATGGATGTTAATGCATCTTGAACTTACTTTCGTCACGTAGCCGTAACTGGTAACGCGTAACGAACATTTTTCTCCAATGTGCCAAAAGAAGGTAACTTTAAAAAGTTTTACTAAAAGCCGACTTTACAACGTGCCAGAAATCTTTAGATTAATAAAAAACTTTTAAGGTTATATCAATAATATATACAAGGTTTATATAAGATTTCTGGTTACAAAACCATTGTTATATTTACTGTAGTTTCCATTCAGTTTTATCTTTAACGTGTTCACTTTTTAGCTTAAATGTTATAGATGTTTTTATCAAACTAGGTGGACAACACGGTACCCGGTTCTTTTTTTTTAAACTTAAAACTAGCATTTATAAATAATTAATTAAATAAAATTATGCTTTCGTTAATTTCTTAATACTTGGTGGTACATATATTGCACCACCAATTCTTATTTGTTTATTGTGTGGTGTTACATAAAACGTACCACTTGTTTGAATGCCTGAAAAATTGACGCTGGAGATGCTACATTTTCTTAACCACCACAGAGGTCACCTCCTATCAGTTACTCAAGTTTTTCAACATATGTCAAAATCTAAGTGAATGCAACTGTTTTATGCAATAGTTCATTTTTTAATTAGCTGTGAGTTAGTTGAGTGTAATTTTTTGGAAGTGACTGCGTTTTGTAATTTTAAGTTTAAATGAAAGTGTTTGTTCTGATATTTGATGTAAGTCAGATATCAAACTGTTTATGTTTTATAATCAAAATACAAACTGCATTTTATGTAACTAAATAAGTCTACATTAAATTTTTAATAATCAAATGCACTCTTTATGTATGAAAATGTGAGAGCTAAAAAAATGTACAACCACGCTATTGAAGGTCGTCTTCTACAAACTGCTTATTTTTTCGGAATAATTAGTATGTTTATTGTACCAGATAAATTTATTGTACATTACAATTTTTAAAGAAGTAAAAAATATTTATTAAATATTGGTGTACACAATACTACACAAATCTTCTAAATTAGCGGAGAGCTCGTGTACAGGAAAACATAAATACAACTGATACACTTATTAAATATGTTGACTATATAAAACTTGGGTAAAACAAAAAAAAATGAATAAAATAGGATATTTTTAAAATTAAATCTAACATTAGGTAAATTAGGATTAAACTAAAACTAAGCTTACAACCTTAGATTAGGGAAAACTGAAAATGTTTTAAGATATAGGTTGAATAACAGTATAAAATGAAGAAATGTATTTATTATTTTTCCAATTATAATTTCTAGTTAAGGAAACCATTGTGCCTAGCGGAAGATTTTTTTGAACTACATGCTGCTTCAAGTGAAGTGATAAAAATATGTACCACATTTTTTTTTGGACACCCTTTATTTGAAAATGTGTTTAATATTGTTATTATGTATACCATCTTTTGTTCAATAAATATAGTTTTATGAGGTATACCTAAAATAATTGTAATTATTACACTCCTGTGCATTATGTTTGTCAAAATGCAAGGAATCGTCACTAGCTAGGTTGCTTGTTGTTGTCGAATCTCTGGACATTTTAAGTATTTATATTCCCTTTTCGATTAGAAATCGCTAGTCAAGAAAGTGAAAATAACTACTCAGTAGCTGGTATAACACTAAATCTTCACAAAACATAAAACGATATATGCACAGCTTAATGAAGAAGTCCGTAATAATTCAACCATTTGAAATATATCATTAATTTCACTCTGGTACTTAACGCAGTTTTCGAAGACAATATGAGCAGATGTCGCAGTTGAGAGGTGAAGAATCATCGACATCATGAAAGCTGGGTGGCCAGTTAGGCAAGTAGCTCGTGAATTAGGCAATTCTGATTGTGTTGTGAGGAGGTGTTGGAACCTGTGGAACCGAGAATTGTCATTTACACGAACACAGGCTCAGGACGCTCTCGACAGACTAGTCGTGGAAAAGACCACCCCATCAAAAGAAATGCACCCGTATAACCAACTGCTTCATCGGCAACCATCCAAGTATGGTTAGCACCTTCACTAGGGGCCCCTGTGTATTCTCGAATCATACGAAGTCGCCTGGTGGAAGGACATTTGGTATCGCATCACCCATTACGTGAGCTGCTCTTGACGCCCACCCATCGACGCCTCCTTTTGGAGTGGTGCCACGCACGAGGTCACTAGACTGCAGTGGAATAGAACCTGGTAGTCACTAGCGATGAATCCAGATTCAATCTCAGGAGCGATGGCAATTGTGTTCGTGTGTGGAGACCCCATGGTGAAAACCTCAATTCTGCCTTTGTTTTACAGCGACACACCGCTCCTACAGCTGATGTCATGATATGGGGAGCCTACAGTATACTGTCACCCCTAATATTGATCCGTGACACCACATGAAAGACCAGCGGTGAGTCCATAACATTCTGCAACCACATGTGTTGCCACTCATGCAACGGCTCCCAGGTGTCATTTTTCAATAAGAAAATGCTCGGCCTCTATCGGCAAGGGTGTCAAAAGACTGTTTCCGCACTGTTACTACCCTTTTTTTGGCATGCCTGATCCCCAGATTTGTCTCCAATCGAATATATATGAGATCATTTGAGACGGTGAGTTGGACATCCCACGAGTTTGAACGATTTAGAGGCAAGTTTACAGCAAATATGGAACGAAATGTCTCAATACATCATACAGAACTTGTATACCTCAATGCCCGATCGTATCGCATCGTGCATTCACGTTAGAGGGGGTTAAACAGGATATTAAATCCTCCGTTATTTTGCCGTTTTCTCTGAAACAAATGATCCTGTTTCTTTGATGTCTAATCATTTACCTATATCAAAGTACACTGGTGTGCAAAACTTAAGCAACAGGTGGGTTTATTGCCATAACTTGACGAAAAAACATCTGATAGACATGATATTCAGAAATGAGGGATAGTATTATGTACGCAAAGGATGACGAAAGCTTCGGCTCCGAGAAAGGAATACAATGCATACGGTATGGAATCAAACAAAAACAAGCTTTATTGAACACATAATATCGTGACTCATGATTGTCCATCCAACAAGAAGAACAACAAGCAGATGTTCCTTAGTATGGTATATGCCCTCCTCTCACTGCAATGGTTGCTTCGCACCGTCTCCGCATACTCAGAACCAGCTGGTGAAACATTTCTTGCGGTAGGAGTGCCCATTCGTCAATCAGCATCTGTTTAAAGTTGTTGGGTATTCTCCGGATGATGTAAGCGTGCTGCAAAACGTCTCCCCAAATCATCCCACAGATGTTCGATGGGATTTAAATCTGGGGAGTTCGCTGGCCAATCCATTCGAGTGATATCTTCACTTTACAGCAGTTCCTGAACAACAAGAGCCCAATGTGGCCAGGCATTTTCATCCATGAAAATGAAGTCTGTGCCAATGAAACCTTGAAACAGACGCACATGGGGAAGAAGTACCTCCTCACAATAGCGATCCCCGACTACAGACCATCTGTCGAAAATGTGGAGCTCAGTTCACCTGTTCAACATAATGCCTCTCCAGACAAGGACTCCAGGACCACTGTAACGGTGTCTTTCCTTGATGTTACTGGAATAAAACCGGGTCTCGGTCGCTCTCCAAATCAAAACGCGTCGAGAATAGCTTCTGGTACTGAACCGACTCTCATCCGTAAAGAGGACACGACCCCATTAATCAGTTGTCCAGTTTTTGTGCTCTCTACACTAATGAAAACGGTGGCATCGGTGGTCAACTTTTAACGGGAGGCAGCGTTCAGGACGGTGGGCGAATATGCTCCCTTTTTGAAGGGGTCTGGCCACAGTAAACTGCGGCACTTGTCTCCACGTTGCTGTACAGAGTTGCTGAGCAATTGCGCTTGCTGACTGTTGTCGACCTCTTTTTTAGCCTGCAGGATGATGTATCGTTCATTCCCTGCAGTTGTCGCCCTCGGTTGGCCACCACCAATCTTTCTTACAGCTGTACCTGTGGTTTGGAACGCTTTCAAAGCACGCGAAACGACACTTTTGTTGATTCCGATTTTTTTGCTACACTGGTGACAATACGTCCGTCCTGCAGCTTTCCGATTATTCTTCCACGTGTGAAATCGTCCAGGTGATTTCTTCTAGCCATATTTCATGAACTGACTCACTGGCACTTGCAGTGAATATGTTGAATTGCGTCTGCATCCTTCATTGTATTCTACTGTTGAGCAGCACGCGCCGACATCACGCGTTTTGCGTACGCTCACGTCGCCTCTGACGTTTCGTTCCTGATATTTGCATACGCATGACGTTTCTACTGACTTACGTGCTCACTGTACTGATCTCCAGGCCTTCTTTTCTGCAATTTCATGGCTATGTGCCTAATTTTTACATTGTTGCTTAAGTTTTGCACACCAGTGTGGTTATTACGTATGTAAAATTTCGTTTCATTTAAATGACTTCTTGATGCGCTAATTTTTTGTCCATGAGTGTATTTGAGTAAATTAACCAACCACTAGGTAGGTGATATCTCTCAGATGGATCAACTTATTCTTATGTTTGAAGATGATTTATACCACTTATTGTTGAGATTTGACATTAAAATATATATATTTGACATAAATTTTTTTTAAATAATACCACACAGGCATTCAGATGTTTATACGTAAAGACATCAAAAGATAATTATCCCCATGCCACCACTGTTAATATTTTAAGATGTCTTATTGCAGTCTTCACAAATCATCTAACAAGATTCAAGGGATATGGATTTTTTTCGTATAATGTATTATAAAATTTTAATAATTTTTTGATGTCTTACCAAGTGGGATCAGTACCCCTTAGTTTCCTAAGATTCTTTTGGGTTTTCGTCTTGAATAGGGTGCTGTATTTCAGACATTCCTTCATTCTGAGTGAAAATGAACGTGACATTGGAATAATACATTCAGACGTCTTCGCAGATGATCTTTTAAAAGTTTGTCATTTAGTTTTCCTAGGTATGGGCTAGAATAGGGATGTCAAACTTAAAGACTTATTTGGACCTAACAAACAAAATCCAACTTAGGTGGGTCACAAAAAATTAAAGGAAATAAATAATTACAGAAATGCAGATTTATTTCACATAATACATTATAACAAAAAAAAGAAGAAAAATGTGTATTATTCACATCCTTACATTGACATTTCTTCACTGCTACTATACTCCTACATTAGAAGAAAATTTGTTCATAGTGATTACTTTCGAAACTAACTCACGGTCCGTGTCATTAATACTACTTCTAATAGTCGACTTATTTTCTTTCATAACTGAAAATAACTATTTCACTGATAAGTACTACCAAACTTGGTAAAAATTTCAAAAGCGAATTTTTGAGTGTTTTCAAACCTGCTTGGTAAATAATTGTGAGATTCAAGTACATACACTTCAATAAATATTGCTTTTAAATTTAAGTAGCACTGAATCTCGATCGCTACACCTGATTTATTCACGTTGCACGACGGAAAGTGCTTTTCAGTTGCTTTTCCCAACAAATGAACTGACAACTGAATACTTCCATTATGTCAAACATGTTAGTAATAATCTTCTCTTTTCCTTACTACCATAAGTTTACATCAGTCAATTGTTTGGTTATATCAACCATGAAAGATAAATCTTGCAACCATATTGGTTCGGAAATTTAGTTCGTGTCTTGGTTTTTAGTTTTCCAAAACTGATATACTTCTTCAAATAACAGAATTATTTGAGAATCATGCAGCAAGATTACCAACTGCCAATTACATTTGGAGCAACTGCCCAAATCAGTAAGCTTAATATGACACAATTAATAATCCTTGGGTATTCTAGTGGTTAGAGCATCGAACTACAGACTGGAAGGTCTAAGTTCGATGCCCAATACCCTCCGAGTACCCACGGAGTACGTGCTCGTTAAATCAGTGGGTCCGAAGTCTTCTGGGCTGACTCCCGAGCGCAGGGACTGTAGAATATTTCCCTCCACTTCAGTTCCATGCAGAAATTGTTGAGTTGGAGATAGAGGTGGTGTCGCCATCTATCGTCCCTTCGGGGAATTTCTTAGAGCTAAATCGTACTGTCACCTATATTGTGCTAAGGCCAACGACAGGCGTACTTCTAACCCCTTGCCACGATGAGCTCCGTGGGCCTCGTTCTGACTACGTCAGACAGGTAACACTAGAAGCAGCAATAATCTATGTGAGTCATTTTCCAAGCAAAATATTTTCTGTTACGTGCACCAATCCATACTAGAGTTGGAGAACTGAAACCCATTTTATTGCTCCCTGACTATATATACAAAATGTACGCACATCAGTTGTTTTTACAGCTTAATACTGTTAACCATTTAACGTGCATTGATTTCACACCAAAACCTCGAATTAAACATTTTTTTTAAAAAATCATTAATTTTTTTTATCTCAATAAACGCATTTTTTGAATTTTTGTTCTTTTCCCTAGCAATAAATGGCCTCATAACTGCGAGATTTAACTACTGAGACCACCTAAACAGAAAAATATTGACATCTCTTTAACTTAAGTAAATTCTCAATTAGCTCTAAAACTATTGTATGGCACGTGCCTATGAATCTTTCTAGTTATTAATTACAACGTTTAATCATTTTGATAAGTAAACAGAAGAGTAGCAAAATGAAATTAACATGTATGATTTCACTGCGAAACCAACTTCAGTAGGAGGCGGTATTGCAAGTCTCTTGGCGACAACCATTTTAAAGCAAAAATTCTCTCAGCATCTGACTTTCTGAAGCACTTTTTGTTTATCGCATGGTCAACAAAGTATTTATTTACTTTAAAATTATAGTGAGAATTTTTTTATATTTAAACATATTTATCCGCACTTTTAAATTCTGCCACTCTGTTCACCTCCACAGGTTGTACATGCCTAAGTACGACTCTCTCTGTGTACATAATAGATTTTAATATTCTCTCTTTATAGTTATGGATGGAAAATTTATAAGTATTAGCAATTTTTTATTGACATAATTTTTTTAGTATGTATGTTTAGCATTAAAACATTACTGTTTCCTAGTTTCAAAGTGAAACCATAAATTTCTCGAAATTCAAAAATGCTAATTTTTTTCTTTGTATATTTATGATCACCTTCATGTCTAATACTTTTTTTTGCAATTATTTTGTTAATTTTTTCAAAGGGAATATGTATTGACTTTAAAGGGGATAAGTATTTAACAGGATATATTATTCATAATAATTTTTCAGCTTTCCATTCAACAACAAATTATTCTTGATTATTTAGCATTTGAACATTTGATCAACTTTTCTTAAAGAACTTTGTTTATATGTTTTCGAATTATTTCAACATTTTTCATCCGTGAAAGAATCAGTGGCCTAGCTTTTGATGTATTATTTTAGATATCAATTGTGCGTAGATACCGTGTTTACCTGATTATGGTATACTTAAAATATATATACATATTTGGTTTAATAACATAAAAAAGGAATATAGTTAAAAAAATGTTAAGCAAATTCAATCTATCATATTTTTACTCTCCGTCGGTTTTGAAGTGAAAACTTTTTTAGTCGCGATGAGCACTTTTTAGTAAGGGAAAATCATATCGGTTCGCGTGACCGACATGCTCATGACTGTTGCACGCGCAGTGTGCAGTGCGCCTTAGACACATTTGGATGGGTGAAATATCGTAACTTCGCGTCACCGACATGCTTATAGCAGTATATATGTAGCTATACAGCTGAAGTATAGTGCTGTGTCTATATCATAAGTGAAAATTAATGGATACAGTGAAAAATTCGCTATGTATATACTGTACATTATTGAAAAAGTGTTTTTGTTTGATTATTATTTGAATCGTTTAATTACCACTATTGTGTAGTACACTGAATACTAAATAAATGTAGCAATATTTTTAAGATAAAAAAATAACAGAATATTTTTTTAAAATACTCGTACTTATATTTTTGTGTTTGAAAATTTTATATTAATTAAAATTATTTTAAATATTGGTATTTATTCTGGCGTTTGAAAATGTTGTATTAGTTATTTTCTAATATTTAACTTCTGCAATGCATCACGCAATCCGGATTAGTATTTCACAGTGGTTTACACGTTTTCTTATATACTACCGTGGTAAAACAGACTTCTAGTCGTTCAATCATATTGTTATCGTGGATTTTGAAATTAATTGTTATTTAAATCTGATAATAAATCAAGATTAATGTCTTGAAGTTTAAAATATGATTATTAATGCAAAATTCTAGTTTATTACCTTATATCAATAAAATTTTTACTTTAAATTAATGAAAACGCGAGCGTCTCTGACTTTAATTTCATTAAATATTTTATTTTATTTAAAAATTTAATATTTTGAAATCATTATTTATTAAATTAAATTGTCAAACATAAAATATGTAATTTGCTTTTTTTTTGCAAAATTATTATCTGTAATTTTATATCAGTCAATTTTAATATTAGAAATTTATGAAAAAATATTGTCATGGAATTAGGGTTCCCGCAGCAGGCGTAGATTTTTATCACGCTACCCAAGATACGTCACACTTGTGGATATACATACTAAATTCACTAGAAGCATTGGTGTTAAGGTTTCTGATATAGGCGAAATATGCGTTTCTCGTTGCGATTCCAAGAATGAGCAATATATATTAATGATTGATGTTTATATTTCACCTGGAAAATCTATGAGACAGATACAACATTTTTTATTCAAAAATTTGATGATTTATACCAAAAAAAGGTTCTGAAAGACTCGAACAAAGATTTGGCGAAAAATATGATAATGTACCGATGATTTTAAGTGGAGATTTCAATATTAACTTTGCAGATGATACAAAACTACCCCTAATTGAATTTCTAAGTGAAACACTTAATTTAAATATGTCTAATGATCGAAAACTCAGTACTACAAAATATAAGACAACAGTTTTTATACTCGATACTTAGATAAATTTGAATCAAAAATTTTCCTTTCTTACTTTATTTACCATAAGCCTATTGTATCTTTTTTAGAACAAAATGAAATAATTGAAAGTACAAAGAGTCTATTGATTGATTGAATATTAACGTCGCACTGTTCAGCTACACGAGGGCTTTTGGCGACGGACCACGTAATTTTGAACCATGGTCAAGTGACGTGGACGACACCTGAGCTGGCACCCCCTTCTAACTACCACACCACACCAACGGGAGAATATTTCAGCTCTGGACAGATTTAACGTGCATCGCTGCCCTACACGGCGGGTCTTTAGTGGTACTAACAAAGAGTCTAAGCAATGTTGAAATTAATGATGACAATGATGCAAACAATCGAAATAATGTTAAAAATCAAGTACATTGAAATTTAACTAAATACAAATACTATCCATAAATAATATTAGTGTATATTAATTGTTATTTCAATCGAATTGTATTTATATTTTGTCTTGATCTTGTGTGTGTGTACAGTCTGTAACATATTTAAATAATAAAAATCCATATAAACATGCAGATAATTGTTGTTCTTAGTGTCAATAAATGATAAAACCAGATTGATGTTGATAATTTTAATTCAAACATTATAAAATTCCCAATTTTAATACTAAAAGTTCTAAGTTTTCACTTATTTTGCCAGTCTCTATAACTGCCAATTTATTTTTACGAATTGGTTTTTTATTTTATTACTTATTATTGTGAGTCTTTGTATCAGCTCGGTCGCAAAATTACTCATTGTGGGCCGCAAGTTTGATACCCCCGTGCTAGAGGATCTAAGTCAGAGGTACTTAACACTTTTTTTCTTCTGGCCGCATACATATGTCAGCTACCTCACGCGAGCCGCAACATAAGGATAAATGGGGGAAGAGGCGGGGATATATGCTTTAAGACTAAGATAACATTGAGAATTTAAAACGAGGAAAATTGATCAAAATATCGTAACATCTGTCTTTCTCTTTTTTTAATTATTATTTTTTATGTTTTTTTTTGTCATTAATATTAAATTAGAAGCATTTAAGAAACACTCCTTCACAATTTCTGCATCAGTAAATGGTTTCATATGAATACAAATTACGTAACAAACTTCATAGAATATGTCCTTTTATCCCAATGTGACATTATCATTGACAAAACACTTTGTTGTTGTTCTAAATAATACTCAAGAAAGCCTATTTATCCCCTCTTGCAAGATATCTTCGAAGAAAAGTGTCAGCGAATGATTCCTGTTTATTGGTATTTTGTAAATGAAGCCCTTTCGTGACAAATCAAACAATTACTGAACATTGTTTGTTTTTCACTACAAAATAGTCATCTTCCCAATCGTCTTGAAACGATCTATTTTCTTTGAATATTTTTCACTTACAAGATATGCAAGATTGTTAAGCATTAGTTCCACCCATAGACTTGTCGCTACTCCACTGTTATCTGTTATCACTAACCGTAGCCGCTGCAAAGAGAAAAATAATATCATACGACTCCGACTGCAAAAGGAAAAATTGATATATTTGATTTCTTGTCAAAGACTTTCCTTCCAAATTTTTAATACAATGTTTTTAAATAAGTTAATTTCTCAGAGGAATGGACCGTGACCGGGCCACTTAAAAAGGTTATGTGGTCCATAGGTTGAGTATCACTAATCTAAGTTATTATGATTCCTATATAGGTATTTTGGGAGTTTAATCCAAGTACATTGCGTATTCAAGAAAATACAATCTAGGTTAGGCACACGCCATCTCTGAGTTTTATCTCACACATAAATTCCAGCAGAAAAGCTATTAAACACAAGTTACAAAATACTTGTTTTGAATTATTTTCGTTTAAAACTAAACAACTACATCAGGGGAAAAAAGTCAAATTAAATAGTACAAAGTCATAAAAAATGACGCTGTTGGGCGCGTTACATCTATCAGGTACCCTGCCACCCGAGACATAAACAAATCTCCCTCGTCTTTGGCATGGAATTACAGGACGTGTGACGAAATGCAGATAGAAGAAGGTAGGGCGTGCTCCAACTCACATTGCGGACACATCACTCAAAACTATTTTCAAAATGCATCGGAAAGATTCAACCGCCTAACAAAGGGTTAAAAGAAATTTAAAGCCCACATAGTTATCAGGAGAATTTTTGTCTCTGTTTGACTTTATATCGTAAAATCTCTTTCATTATATGGATAGTGATAGCAAGCATTTTTTAAAAAATGTTAAGTTAAATTACTCTCATCAATATAATGTGTAATATTTAATCTGGAATGTAAAGGTTTTTTTTTCTTTTTTTTTACCAATTTAAATTAACCAATTTTTGATTATTTCTAAAATGTAAAATTACTCAAATTTGAAGCCCAGTCTTTGTATTACGATGTCACGCCGTAGGGACCGAGTTGAAATCCCGGACGGGGCAAGATCAACTAAACCATTTTCTTTGAATGGGTTCATAAAGAGAGTACCAAGTTTGTCTGCTTGTGAACAAAACACAGAGGATTCCGCGTCAGAATGATCACCTGATCGGAACATCTGCACATGCACCTCAGTGCCGAAGATCACTAAAATTGAGTTGGGTACTGAAATTCTGTGCCACTGAGTTTATCAATAAAAAACAAAAGCGTGAGAAAACTTCAAAAAATAGAAAATATACAAACACACATAAATAACCACTTATAATAGCAGAATTGTACGAATAAATTTATCGATATCGTTTGTTTCGTCGGTGGTGTTCTTTAATTATCAGGATGCTCTTGGAAGGTTTCTGGTACTGAAATCGATTGATTGTTTATGTTAGTGTTTTCAATTTTTGTTCTTTATTTGATTGAAGGAGGTAGTCATTTTTCTTACACTGATTAAACTACATAGCAAATGAAGCGTGCCAAAAGGTTTGTTGTAATACCAAATACGTAACTACCTTTTTTTTTTTGGTAAAGGGGGTAGTTAGACAGCTTATGTTGGTCCGAAAACCTGGGGCACCTTGGGAAGATTTTAGCATCAGAGGTAGCAGACAGACTTCGCTCCATCACCTGCATACCTTAGCTGAGCATAGTGGAACGGCTTTCATGCCTTCGTTGACCCTGCCAGTAGATTACTCTCCCGACATACATAGCCCGTTCCAACCCCAAACACCCCCTCGCCAGCTAAAAAGCTCACTTTGTGGCGGCTGCAGGAATTGACGAAACCTTTTTTTCTGAAATCGGTTAAATGTATTGGATTCTGTTTCTTGGGTGTTTTTTTAGAGGTATAGAAGAGGTATAGAACTTTAAATTGCAATAAAACAACGATGTATTATTCGATTGACATGATTTTTTTATTCGGAAGATAATCTTGTGACATTACCGTTTAAATATGTTTTCTGGCATATGACTGCCACGGCTGGCTCGGATGTAGTTCAATCTGGACGTCCAATTTTCGATGACTTTTTCCAACATTTGTGGCCGTATATCGACAATAACACGGCGAATGTTGTCTTCTAAATAGTCAAGCGTTTGTGGCTTATCCGCATAGACCAATGACTTAACATAGCTCCACAGAAAACAGTCTAGAGGTGTTAAATTACAGGAACTTGGAGGCCAATTCACAGGTCCAAAACGTGAAATTAGGCGGTTCACAAACGTGTCTTTCAATAAATCGATTATGGCACGAGCTGTGTGACATGTTGCGCCGTCTTGTTGAAACCACAGCTCCTGGATATCATGATTGTTCAATTCAGGGATGAAAAAGTTAGTAATCGTGGCTCTATACCGATCACCATTGACAGTAACGTTGTGGCATTCACCGTTTTTGAAGAAGTACGGACCAATGATTCCACCAGCCCATAAAGCGCACCAAACAGTCAGTTTTTCTGGATGTAGCGGTGTTTCGACACACACTTGTGGATTAGCTTCACTCCAAAGGCGGCAGTTTGGTTTGTTGACGTAGCCATTCAACCAGAAGTGCGCTTCATCGCTAAACAAAATTCGCTTATGAAAATCGGGAACAATGGCAATCTCGGTTTGGGCCCTTTCGACGAATCTACGCCTTGCTTGATCATATTTAAAATGTAATTCCACAAGATTATCTTTCGAATAAAAAAAATCATGTCAATCGAATAATACGTCGTTGTTTTATTGCAATTTATAAAGTTCTATACCTCTAAAAAACACCCTATATATCTTCGACAGGTATGGAAATTTAAAATTATACCTATTCCTTCATCCAACTCCAGGACGTCTATACACCAGGTCTTGCTTCTGAGTACAAAATTCTTATTAAGTTATCCAATCCAATATTATAATTGTACACGCAGAATGGAAGAAAAATTAGCGTAAAATGTGGCGCACAACGCACACTTTTGACACAAAAAATAAGATCAAAATTTACGGATGCACGTTATATGCTAAGTATAAAAATTAGAGCTTTGAAAATAAAAAATAAGAAAAAGTGTAAAGTATTTTAAATTTAACATGTACGAGCACACTTACATGCATGTACTGAAGTATGACTTTTACATATATTTACGTACAGGACATCAATAGCAACTCAAAACCGACATTTATAAAATTACCAGCTATTTAAAAGAAATGGCAATCCTTATGACCTTAAAGTGTTGCAATTCTATAGAAGTAGTATATTGTTTTTCTCCAAAGCTCGAATACATGACTTCAAAACATCAGAATATTACGGTCGCATATTTCATGTTTTTTCGTAAAAAAAGAGGTGCGCGTCATATGGTAAACATAATTAAATAAATTAAATTGCTGCTTAAAAGTATGGGTGTGCATTATATACGTCGTATTTTACGATATGTATTTTAAATGAATAATATTGATTATTTATTTATCATCATACCTCAAGAAAAATTTGCTTTTTTTTACTCATATTGTAAACCCTATGTATATGTAAATCAACATCAATACTCAGAAACTCGACGGATAATAAGAACATTATCTCTTCCACTTTGAAGTGTGCTAATGGCCACTCGGCCACACTTGCAACAGTAATCATTGATACAACACATATCATATATTTTCAAACAATATAATGCAATTTCTGAATGCCTTCGGTGAAATTAAATAATATGAACAATTTTAGCAGCATTTCTTTCACACAAATATGAGAGATTGTTTAGATTTCAAAGCCCAAGTGTTCAGGGAAGTTTAAGTACCGGGCCTAGTTATATATTGTTAAAATACACCGAATTATATTTGAATTTTAAGTGTTTGAACTTCAGTTTACATCAAATAAAACATGAATGAAGATTTTCCCACATTCTTTTATAACTTGAATGTTTGCATAAATGGTAATCAAAAATATACGGAAACATTTACAGTAGACATTTATGCATATAAATAAACATAAAAATAAATTTTAAATTCGAGCTTTTCAAAAACATTCGAATTATTATTCAAAAATATCTATTTATGCAAAATACCTCAACATTTACCTTTTTTTAAAGGCTAACTGAATAAGTAACTAAAATCTAGATATTTTTTGAAATCTCGACCTATAAAGCTAGAAATTTTACGTTAGAAATGGAATTTGAAATTTCGAAAAAAAAATGTATCGCGTAGTTAAAAATTCTTTACCATAAGTTCTACCAATTTTTTGAGTATAATATAAATTTCAAATTTTATTATATAGCTTATTTAGTATTTTTAATATATTTCGAAAACTTGATACAATTCGGTTGAAACCTCCATGTTAAAAGCTAAAAATATACTAAAAAAATTGATGAAAATATAATATTAAAATAAATACTTACATAGAAGCAAAACTGAAAAGCTAAAACGTAGGAATGAAAAATTATGAATATATCTGAAGTAGTTTTCGAAATACTTATTTTAAAATTCAAAAAATTTCTGTGCGCTGTGTTATACTTAATATTAATAAAATGGTTGAAATAATATGTTAATAATATTCATGTAATCGTTTGACGATGCATTCATATACTAATAAAAATTATAATTGTCATTCATGCAAATGTCAAGAATGTTATGTAATATTAAATTCGGACATTAAGATATTGATGTAGAAAACATAAAACGACCATCTGAAATACATGAAAAATACAGTCTGCTATAAAATGAACCTTACAAAAGAAATACGGCATTTTCACTTACTATGACAGAGACGGCTTAGTCAGGGGCGATCTGTGAAAACAGAGAGGGACCCGTGGTTTTGATGGATGCCGATCTAGCTTTTAAAGTTCTCAGGAAAAAATATATCAATTACAAATACAAACATAAGTCTTGTAAATTTTTATACATTTTTTATAACAACGAACTGTGGAATAGGCTTCCAACACATTCTTGTGTTTGACAATATCTAAGGTAACCAGCCTTCTTTAGATAGATTTGTACTACTTTTTCGTATCCGTATTCCTTTTAAAATTAATTCGTGCAGCCAAAATACACCCTTTGCACTCTTAAAAATTTATGTAAACTATAACGGTTAATTTTAGTTTATGCAACTTGTGAAATGTTCATATTTAACCATTTCCGTCTAAACAGTTTACATGAAAAAAAGAGTTTGGACTCTCTCATTCATTAGGGAACTACATAAGATTCCAACATTAAGTTTTATTTTCTACCGAAAAAGGTCGAGTGGTAGTGTATCGTGCTTCCACACTACAGTTCTTGGGTTCTATTAACCGCCTGGGTAAGATCAACTCTGCCTTTCATCCCCGCTACTTTGGGTCGATAAATGAGTACCAAGCTTGTTTGGATCTTTAACACTGAAGGTCTCTCTTCAAACAGACCACCAAATCGGGACATCTGTCCATGCACCTCAGCGCCCAATGATCACGTATATTGGGATGGGCATAGTAGTTCCTGGCCCTCAAGGGTTGTTGTGCCACTGAGTTTGAGTTTTAAGTTTGAGGATTGCATGATTTTGGGGACACCCCTTAGATAGACATGTATTTCCACTCATTTGCTAATTAAACATTTTTCTTTCAATTACGTTTATTTTTGAATGAATTTTGAATATTCAAATGTATTTGCTTAATAACATGTATATTTGTGTATTATATTAAAATTGTGATTAATCCAAAATTACATGTTTTTTGCTCCTCTAAAAGCTTTTAGTGTTTTAGAACTGATCTTACAATCCATATACGTTTAATAGTACTAAATTTAAAAATAATAAAGACATTTTTATAATTGTATGAGATTTTAAGAGCTGGTTTATAAATATAAAAAATTGCTTTCACCTACAGTTTTTAAAAAGTACTGAAATAAGTGGAGAATAGTAAATTTACATGCTATGAAATTTTTTGACTATAGTAAGATATATTTATATATATCAGTTTCTTTACAATTTGAATAGAAGTTGTAAGCCATTTTGCGAATAGTTTTTTCGATATTAAATATAAACTCATAGGCAGTTTAACAGGGAAGTGCTTTATTATAATGACCGAACACACGAAAATAAGGCTCATTTGCAGTTGTATGATCAGCTTGAGTTATATTTAAATTTTCAAAAATAGTCTACACGTACGAAAACATTGTTTCAAATCCATACACCATATCTCATACTATTTTTCCCCACAGGAGGCAATATTTGTGTATACTCAACTCAAAAATTTAATACAGGATACATTTCCAAATGTTATTTTTTTTTTTAAATTTGGTATGGATACATTGTGCAACGAATGGTTCACCTTACTGAACAAAATTGTGTTAAGTGTACTGTTTTGAAAGACAAAATTAGTTAGGGAGAACTGTTTTCACAATATAATTTGTAATGACTGAATTGCGGGAAAATGTATTTATCGATGTGTGACATTTTTCCTTGTAATAAAAGAAACAGAAAGATAAAAAAATAAACTTGAGTTGAAAGTGTTCAATGTTATGTCACACGCATTTGAAGAAGTATATCCCCCATTAAAATTAAAAATTATTGACTGAATGTGTGTTATGTCCATCACAAATGCCGATTTAGAAAATATATTTTTATTTATTGCAAGAAGTTTCAAAAGAAGAGCACTAGGAATGAAAATTCAGATTTTTTCCGAAAAATATTCAGCTAACATAGAAGTAAAGGGTGTTTTTTTAGAGGTATAGAACTTTAAATTGCAATAAAACTAATAAATAATAAATAATAATAATAATTCATTCAGAAGTACAAATGGAAATATAATTGTAATCTTTGTTAACAGATAAATAATATTAGCTTAAAATTACAAGGTAAATATTGTCGAAAAGCAAAATATTAAACGTTGCGCGATAACATGATCAGAATGTTGCCAAAATTCAAAACAAATTTTCAGTTGTTTAAAGAACAATCATTAAAAAAATGATTTATTCGAAAAATAAACCAATTTAAGTATCAAAAACAGAAGAATTGGAGAAATATTCCAACCGATAAACATAACTATAGTAAAAATATGTACTTACTTTGAAAAACTGCGTGCAAAGTGTCAATTGGAGTATTTTGAACCTTTATAGATTGAGGCTCTACATACATTAATACTTCCACTTGCACGATTTTCAAATACAGTCGATTCGTCTTTTCTTTTTCTATCATTGAAACTCTGACGTAGTTAATGATGAAATCGGTAATGTGATTGAATGTGTTGCGGATATTGCGAAGCAAATGAATTTATATGTTTACAGAAATGATGTTCGGGAACTCTTGCATCAATTGTCTGCTCCTGCAGACAATTGATGAGCTCATAGAAATGCGTGAGCAACAACAAAACATTGAAGAAATTGTGTGTTTGGAACAAGTTCAATCAGAAGATCGAATGGCAGTTGGGAATTTACCAAATTGCGTCCTCTTAATTGAACATTGGTTACAAATCTTAGAAAATATAGACTCCAATAAAAATATATATTTTTTAGAGTTTTCTTAAGAATCAATTTTCATACAAAACCACCGGCATGGAAATATTGTGAGTAGTGAAATTGGTTGAAGAGTGAAAAAATGCTTAACGCTGAGTCCTGCGCATGCGCCCATTTGCTTTCGGAAGAAAGCAAGTACTTGAGTACTTTAGCGGTGATTTAATAAGGCAGTAACAGTCTCTTAGAAAGTATGCTGCATTTGGGTAGTTGTCTTGTTACAGAGCTTCGGATCCATTGTACGCGGGATTTATACTGCACAGATATACCACCATTTTCTTTTCAATCAGCATGATTTTAAAGAAAAAGTCATCGATTTGAAACTGCTATTTAAATTAATATTAAACACCCTTTATTTTAAAATTTACCCTTATATATAATCCATAAAGGATATTCTTTTTAGGATATTTGATCTTTAATTGGTTTTTTGGAATTAACTCCTTAAGAATCGAATTTCGTATAAAGCCCCCGGGTCTGGAAATACACAGGTCTCCAAAAGTTAATGAACAACATGTTTTTTGAAGCTCACAGTAAAAAAATGACATTAACAATAAAACTAATAGTTTATATAAATGATAAAAACGAGCTTTATACAAATTTATGCAAAAACAATAGCTATTCCTCTTTTTTAATCGGAAGCAACAAATACATATGAGTGAGAGAAAAATATTTATATAATTGGCTTTCGTAATTACGCGTGTAACTTTTATTGGTTTAAAACTTTATTTAGCAGATTTGTTGACAATAGACAGTGGGCTCTCGCAATGTCTGAGAGAAGCCGTTTGCAAGATTCGTTAAGGTGGAAGGGGGTCGGATAGATGGAAATAGGGTTGTTACAGGCTGATGCCCCTAGGCTTCTTTATGTGTCTCGTAGAGTGGTCCACCGTCTCTGGAATCGTTACCAAACCGAAGTGTCTGTGTCCATAAGACATGTTCCAAGCCATCCACGGACTACAACACCTGCAGTAAACCGTTTTATTGCTCTTTCGGCCCGAAGGAGAAGAAGGATTTGTGTGCTGCAACTTGTTGCAGACCGCTCTGTAGCATCAGGGAGAAGAATATACGCTATTACGGGGTGAAGGCGTCTTTACAATTCAGGTTTCTATGAAAGGAGACCAGTTGTGCGTGTACCCATCAACAGACGACAAAAAAGGTCCCGCTTATCTTGGGCAAGAGATCATTTTTATTGGAGCAGATAGCGATGGGCTTCTGCACCCTTTACAGACGAGTCAAAATTCCCACTGGAGAGCGATTCGGGACGTCTATTCATCTGGAGGCACTGTTGAAAGACAGATTTACCGAGGTGGTGGAATAATGGTTTGGGCAGGGATCTCTCTCGGTGGTCACATTGTATGTGTTCCAGGGACGAGCTCTGACTAGTGTGTGATATCGAAATGGCATCCTTAATCCATATGCCCGCCCGCGTGACTTCATTTTGATGGATGATAATGCACGACCTCAATGAGCTGGACTTGTTGAGGAATATCTTGAGGGTTTTGGTTTGGAGCGAATGGAATGTTTAGCTCTATCGCCAGGCTTAAAGCCTAAAGAGTATCTTTGACACTACCTTGGTTGACAGATGCTGCTTTAAGTCTACCTCCAAGGTTTTTAGGAGAGCTAGAACAAAGCTTACTCAGTGTCTGTTTTTCGCTTCCCATATCGGTAGCCGACAACTTAATTAAAAGCATGAAAATTCAATCCCGCCAATGTATTCAAGATAGGGGTGGGAATATCCCTTATTAAAACCCATTTTTATTACGTTTCTATGGCATTGGGGACTCGGCACCTTTTTTCAATTTTTTTTTATTTAAGGGTTTTAAAATATTTTTTTGTATATTATTAACAGCTACTACTAAACTAAGAAATTTCACCATGAAAAAAATTCCTAAATTTAAAAAAAAATTTAAAATTTAAAGTTTTTAAAAATTTTTTACCGATTTTCAAAATCCTTCTTCTTTTACAATTATCATTATTTTGACACCAAATTTTTTTTTTTGGATTTATTAGACTATGAGTAATAACTTTAGGGATCGATTTTGCAACAAACAAATTAGTTTTGGAAAAAAAAAAAAATAAAAATGTAAACATTAATGGAAAAAAGCTAAAAAAACATGACTTCTGCTACATTTTCTTTTATAAATTTTTTTTTTTATTCAAAATATTGAAAAATGGATCCCTAATTTAATTAAGCACATTGTAATAAAGATACACACCAAAATTAAAGTTGTTTGATAAATATCTGTAGAAGTTTCGTATCTTTAAAGACCATGATTTCATGAAAAAACTCGAACTGAGAAAATGCATTTTTAAGAATACCAATCAGCAAATATATATCAAAACAATGTCTAAATTTTGTAATAATTTTTCAATATTTTGTATAAATATATATCTTTAAAATAAAACATAATACAATTCAATTTCAAAATATTAAACAAAAATATAAGCTTTTTTAAAGTGCCTGTCTGTGAGCCCAAAATTACGAAAAATAGGAAATATCATTGCGACTTATTTTTGCAAGAAACATGTATGAAATATATTAAATATAAAGGAAATACATGAAATAAATGTAATAAAAATACATGAAATAAATGTAATAAAAATACATGAAATAAATGTAATAAAAATACATGAAATGTACAATAGAAAACTTAAAAGCTTTTATAAAATTAATTTGCTACTTAAATCAATATCTAAAATAAAATAAAGTAAAACAAATTTATGCTAAAATGTATTATTTTTTTCAAAACAGGTTTGTTTTAAAATTGGCCTGCGCCATAAGTCATTCCTTCTCTCCTCCTAGCTAATAACTCTTTTTATGTATTACTTTTAATAAGTTTTAGAGCCAGCTTATTACTGGCATTTTGCGACGTTTTCTAAAATTTTGTTTTCGACAATCTAAGATAGTAGCAAGTTGTTTCATTGAACCTCCAGTAGCTACACCTAATGCTTTCTGTGTTTCTACAATGGTGCGTACTGTACCCTTATTGTATTCGCAGACAGCTTCTGTTACTGCCCGCTTAACACGTCTTTTGTTTACGAAAATTTCTTTTGGACACTTTGCCCAAATCATGCTATGCAAACTTTCGTTTGCATTTTGTGTTCCACATCGAATGCATCTTTCTAACAATTCATTAGATGCAAGTCTTTGATAAATCGGTAGAATTTTTGGAAGAAACTTTTCATTTATTGGTGTTCCTACATTTAATTTATGATTGTTAGGTTTTTCCCCATTAGCAATCGCAGATTCGTAGAAACACCATGAGTTTTCTCCTGCAGGACACTTCGAATGTTGGGGTTTAGCATCTGTAGAAATGCTATGCAACAATGTAGCATATATTGCAGTTTTCATAGCATTCACATCCCCTTTGTTTCTGAAAATAGCCTTTTGGTAGTAAGTTGTTAATTTTTTAATCGTGGCTTCTTTCAAACTACCATGAGCTTTACCACCTAAAGAAATACCTTGAGCACGACAGTCTTTTACAGTAGATCTCAAAGCTGTTCCTAACCGCTTACTAACATGATTAATACATTCTTCCTTTTTTATCACAATGTCAGGTCCATACACTTTTTTCTCGCACAAATAGTTAAACGTTTTACAATCACCATCGGATAATACTGTAATATAACGGAATCCAAGTGATGTGGATCTTTTCCACAAGGTTAATGCAGCTTCCATTTCCATTGATGTAGATGAGCCCAAGTGATTTATATCACATTCGCTTTTATGTCCTTCATACCATATGCTGAATTCAGCACTTGACTGGCCTAGCTTATTTTTTTGCCACAGAGCAATTACGACACACCTTACTCATCACTTCAAAGTCAACAACATATCCGGTGAGCATATCTATAACACATCCTACACCGATAAGTGAGGTGTGACCACGAGTTAGCCACGTTCCATTAAAACTAACACTTAAGTCTGTGATTTCAGCTCCATTCTCGTACACATTTTTAATTTCTCGGTGGATTTCCGCAAATATGTTTTCAGATGCCAGAGTATATGCATTATCCAGCCGTCTCACACTTCCCATATGTAGTTGATGAAAAAGGATCTATATTCATCACCATACAAAATTTTTCTATAGCTGAATAACCTTTCCCAATATGTGAAAAAGCTTGAGTTATTCTCAAATTCACATCATGGCTGGTCTGAACAGACTTTAGAGATGTGTTTACAACAGTTTTGTTTTCATCACAATTGCTACACAATAGTTTTAAATTGTATGAAAATCCCAACTTGGCTCCAAGCTCCAGTTTCAAAGTTTGTTTTTCACAATATTGGCACTTTGCACTTCGAAGAAGATTGTTAACTTGGTTAAAGTCCACCAATATATAATTTCCAATAGCAGAGGTATCCTTTTTTACCACAGTGTTCAATTTTTCCAGGCGTACATTTGAAAAACTGAATTTTTGTTCACTTCACAATCAACTTTCGCTTTACACCATCGCTTTTCATTCATTTGCAAAGCACGTACTGAACGTTTTCTAAGAGGCATATTAGCGATAACAACAACTAATAAAATGAATGAATGTATGATTGAAGTAGCATTAAAAATTGTGATTGAAGTAGCATTAAAAAATGCTGTTTTAGGTTTCTATGAAGTTAAAAACTAATGAAACTAAAAATCACACAGCAAGCGAAAATGGCAAAGCTAATGTAAATAAACAACTTTGCTGATAGTTACAGTCACAGCTTAACGGATTCCTCTGCTTCTCTGTAGTTTTTAATGTAAAATAATGGATTTATTCTCAAGTAAAACAATGTAAACATTGAGGTGGGCGTGGCATTTAAACTGCTGACAAAGCTGTCAAAATATTTAAAATGCATTTTACTGCGTTTAAAATAATCAGATTGTTTCAAAACTTCCCTCAATTGTACCAAAGGTATCAAACTACATTTTAAACTAAAAATTGAAAAATCGATATTTTCATCGATTTTAGGTTTTTGAAAGGTGCCAAGTCCCCTTAATCTCCTAAAACTGTGAAAAAAATAATTATAAAAATAAATTAATAGTTATATCAATAATAAATTAATAATTATATGAATAATACATTGATAAGTATATGAATAATAAATTAATAATAATATTAATAATAAATTAATAATAGTATTATTTATAAATTAATAATAATATTAATAGTAATATTAATAATAATATTAACAGTAATATTAATAATAAATTAATAATAATAGTAATAATAAATTAATAATAATTCATATTAATAATAATTCGTATTAATAATAGTAATAATAAATTAATAATAATTTTAATAATAATTCATATTAATAATAATTCGTATTAATAATAGTAATAATAAATTAATAATAATTTTAATAATAATTCATATTAATAATAATTCTTATTAATAACAGTTCTTAATGATAATAATTCTTAATTATAGTTAATTAATAATTCTAAGTTTCAATAATTGTAAATAATTTAAATTAATAATTATTTTAAATATTTTTTATTTTATAATAATTTTAAATGATTTTAATAATAAATAATTTAAAGAATAGGTAATTTAAATAATAAAGTTATTTAACTTGTTTACTTTACACAATACAAAATAATTGCATAAAATATCATTTAATATTTAATAAACCTTTCATAAATATTTTCATTTAATTTAAACAAATAATTAAATGAATTGAACAAAATAGTTGATGCGAGAATTGAACCCGATCCTCGCGCATATTAAGCAGCCTATCTACCAATCAGGCTACGGAGACGTTTGAGGCGATTCAAACATAATTGTATAAAAGCTAAGCATGAATTTCGAAGTCTATTTTATACGAATTGACAGGCAATTCGATATAATTACATTGAGGGTTGAGCACCCTATAGGAGTATTATTATTACACCAAGTCTCAACACCAAATGAATTTCCTTAGGCGTGCCCTCCCCCTGTTAGTATTGTTAAATTAATTATAAAATGCATTGTTTAGCACTGATACATTTATGAGTGTAATGTATCAGTGTAAATGAGTATTTTATTTTTTATTATGTTATAAAATGTTTTTTGTCTTTAATTTTCAGTACATCAATATTTTTTTTTAAAGTAATCTTTTGTTTTCGAGTGTTCAAAATGCTCACGTCCTCCTCGTGGAATCGCCCGGGCCCCCAAGAAATGCGAGCCCCATAATTTGAGAAACGCTGGTGTAATGATTATAAATTGTGTTTTTTTAAGTAATTAGAAAACTTGTACTCAATTAAGGTTAAAAGTTAAAAGTATTGTTATTCTTTATCGATAAGAAAATGCACTTCAAAATATCTTGCAAATAACCATTCGGCACTAGCGGCATCAATAAATATTGTGGTAAAACGAAATATTTGTATAAAGCTCAATTAAAACAAGTACGGAATTTATGAGATGTCATTCGTATCAATATCGGATAACACGCATATTTCAAAGAATACAAATATATATGTATTGCATAAATGCAATAATAAACAATATTGTATTTAAATAAATTGATAGAAATTTAGACCCTACATTGTTACCAACCGAATTTTTGAGCAGATTTTTTGAAATTTTAACTTTTAAAATTAAAATTCCTTTCATAATGGGGATAACGACTCAAAGTTTTCCTTATATGAAGGTTGGCGCCGCAAAACTTGTTTAAACCTGCAATCCTGGTTCCTAAGGCCAGGAGTTTGTCTTTATACTATGTGCCTACTTCCTATTTTTAGTTATCTTAGGTATATAACTATGTGTTTATTTTTGTATTTTTGTTTATATATTTGTGTATATGTATATATATGTGTATGTATATGTATATGTATATATGTGTATGTATATGTATATGATTATATATTAATTTTTTTATATTGGATTATATATATATATATATATATATATATATATATATATATAAACCTTCTGTGCGTGTGTTTGTTAATAAACTCCTCCTAAAAGGCTGGCCCGATTTCAATGAAATTTTTTGTGAAGTAAATTCGAGAATGGTTTAGATTCACAATTTGGTCCAATATCACAATCAGTTAAAAATATATTAATTAAACACATTAAAAAATACAACTCAACATTCACATGCATTGTTGAAACACCGCTATTGTTAAAACAAGTAATAAAAAAATTTTTTTAATCAATTCCTATTTAGATCAACCAAGAAAAACTTTATTTTAGCTACTTTTTATTAAATAGATGCAATTAATATAAATATGTATATACATATGACAGAATCACAACATTAAGTGGTAATTAATTTTTATTAATTATCATTAAAGTATCGTATTGTCATCCAAAACAATCGCGTATATAAAATTTCCTTTCAACTGAATGCTTTAACACGTGAGAAAAAAACCTTTTCAAATTTTGACATAAGTCGCCAGAAGGGTTGCGAAGTCGCCAACGTGGCTGTATTTGTATTTTTTTAAATAATTATTTTAAATCAATTATTTTTTATTAAATAAAATTAAATTATTGTATTGTCAACCAAAATAATCCTGTACAATAAATTTCAGCTTAATTGAGCGCTTTAAAATGCATTTTATTAACGATTGAAAATTCTACCAATATAAATAAAGAAATAAATAAACAAAGAAAAATATATGTATAGAGATCGTGAGCTAATAGTAGGAATGGTAAAAGATGTAAGTTGACGTCGAAAATTGATTTTCAGCCAAACTGGCCAAACCCGGTCTTTATTGTTACGAAAATACAGACGCACGCGATTCACGCTTTTTAGCGTTTTTAATTAGAGTATCTTTTCAAATAATATTTATATATGCAATTCTTTTGTGCGTCTGTATGTTACTCAACTCCTTAACGGCTGGACCGATTTTGATGAAACTTTTTGTCTGTTCCAGTGGCGTCAAGAATTGTTTAGATTTATAATTCGGCTTAGAAATGTTTATTGAATTAATTTTTTAATTATAAATTGTTGAAATTGAAATGTTTTACATTGGATCCGGCAGACTGCGCTACGATCGCACAATGGAATATCCAAATATATTTTATTATAATTCAAGTAGGTCCCTACAGTTGGTGCTGTGATCATTTCAGGAAAACATTTTGTCACTTCGTGTTATTATTTTGTTGAAATAAATCGTGCGTTAATTAAATTATGATCTTCAGATGTAATTAGTGTTTGAAGAGTTTTGAAGTGTGCATAAAAAACTATACATTCTCCAAATTCAGTATGCAATTGAAGTGAGTATTTTACATGATTTTTTCTATTAAATTTACACGTGCGTTGACAACAATTATCGTAACCTACAAATAAATCCATTTGTGTAGCTAATTGATTACACACATTATTAATTTTTTTTTTATTTAAAATTTTTTCTAATTTTTTAAAAATTTTGTATATGTGTTTCACTTTTAAGCAACCCAGAAGTATAAACCTTGGCACATAATTACATTGTAATAACTTTTTAATACAAATTTTACTCAAAACGGTCCAGATTGTTAAAGCTTATTCATAAAAATTTGGAATTTTTGAATTTAAGATGTGTGTAAAGCTTTTTTTACACATTTCTTCCTTGATTTGCTAACTTTTCAGGCTATAAATGTTTCTTAAAATTGCGTAGACAACGAAGTAGCCAGTTTTGTATAAATATTATTCCACGTATTAATGAACAAGGAAAAGAAAGAAAGAGAGGTAAAAAAAATGCGTCAAATCTGTGCAATTTTAAAGTATTCTCATTTCCTCCTCCGTCCATAAGGACTTCAACACACCTGGTGTTGATTTTGATTATAAATGCCCTTAATGTCATTTTTTGTATTTTATTTAGTTATAGTGTTTGCATTATTATCTTTTGATTGATATATCATTTTTGCATGTTGGAAAGCTAGAAGTTGGCAAAATATCATTTGAAAAATGTAAATTAACAAGTTAGTCTATTCGACCTCGCCCCCTCCCGCCCTTTAGTAAAAAAAAGCTAAAAAAGCGTTTTGATTAAAAAAATCTATGCTTAAAAGAGAAAGTATATCTCTATAAAAAGATAAATTGTAACGCAAAAAGCAGAATATTACCGATTCATTACAATAATGTATTTTTTTTCTTTCTGAAATGTGAGCATGTAAAATTTTTGAATTGATGCATTTTATATTAATGTAGGGTTGGATATGTGCAATGGACAACCTCTCCCCCTGTACTTAGGGTGGAGCAGTCCACACTGACGTCACACCCCGTCAGGAATGTCCGTTTAAAAGGACACACGGGAAAATATGTAGACGGACGTTAGGGACGCTAAGCTTTAGACGTAGGAGAAAGACGTTCTCCTTTGCTGTTCAGTATATATATAATCTAGATATTTCATCTTGTTAAATAAATCATTTATCATCCTTAGGTTGTAGTCATTTTCCCATATTTTGGGGCTCGACCTTTCTCTTGCATATTAAGGAAAATCTCCTCTAGACGAGAGAAAATTTTTAAGACGCGTTAATATTTTTCTTCAGTGGACGCTACATTGCAAAAAGCGTAAAAACGTGTTGCTGTTGGAATTTCTTTTTCTTGGATTCATTTAGTGCCTCAACTGGTTTTGGATTTATTGTACGGACTGCTCCCCAAACCCAGGTAGGCAAAATTTAATTAAACGTATTTTTTTTTGTTTATTTTGGATTTAAAATTACTGTATTTAGTAGTTTTAACTCAGAGTGTGATAGGGAAATTTTGATTACAACCTTGCACCGTCTAAATTTTAAAAGTGATTAATTTTGTATATTAAGATGTCCTGTAAAAAAATTAAATTAGGTGATATTCCTATAATTGCTAATTCGTTGAAATGTGGTACAACTCGTGCTGTAAAAACATTAAATTCTATATTAGGATTCACCGAATTTGACCGTTCTTCGCGAAATAAAATAAGAAATTTTTCTATATTGCCTAAAGAGTTTAAAGTTGAAGAACACAAAGAAAAAAATTTAACCGAACTCTCATTGTCTGATTTTATCTCAGTCGCTAATTTATTGCATTTAGACGTAGAAACAAATGAGCAAAATTTATGCAATAGTATATTTAAAGCTTTGATGAACTTAGATTAGTTCCAACTAACATTAAATAATTCGGAGACATCCTTTTCTGAAGGCGAAAACGTAGTTTCAAAAACCACGTTTCAAAACGAATCACGTTAGACAGGATATTTTCATCGGAAGGGACAGAACAGCATTCCCCTTTTCAACATCCGGTCAGTAAGGCTTCCCTACCCAGCGTTCAAGGTTATTCTTTCATGCCGACACATCAAAACGTTTCATCTCTTTGTACACAAAATACTTTTCCTCCCTATTCAAACGAAGCTTCCCTTACAGAGATGAATACCCAGTTTTGGACTTTATTGCGGGATATTTCGGCGACTAGTACAAAATTTACCGGGGAAGATTTTTATTGTGTAAATAGTTTCTTTTGCGATATTGAAGAAAAATTTTATTTATTTCCAGCTATCAGTTCTTCTCAAAAATTAATTTTCGCGAAACGTCTAGTATGTCGAACTGCTAAATCATTTCTTTTTTCACAAAGAAATTTAAATACATACGAGTCATTCAAAAAAGGTTTAATTAAAAACTTTTCGGATTCAGTCACTTCCATAGAAATCCACCGTGAATTCGAAAAAAGGAAAATGTAAAAAATCGAGACTTTAATGCAATATTTTAATTCCATGCGTGTATTAGCAAATAGATGTGATTCAAAAATTGACGAAGCATCAATTATCCAGTACGTAATTAATGGAATTGATGGGCCTCGTTCAGATAAAATAATCCTCTATGGTGCAACGTCATTTTCCGAATTTAAGCAGAAATTACGTACCTATGAAACTGTCATTAAAAACATGGGAATACATAACTCTAATTCACCGAATTTTCCTCATTTATATGAAAGCCGAGGACGCGATTTTAAGCAACAAAGCTTCCAAAGAAAACCCACAAAATGTAACGCTTCCGACGCAGCTAAAAATCCCCAACGTTGTTTTAATTGTAATGATGTAGGTCATCTATCAAAATCTTGTTCTAATCATTCACGTGGCCCCAGATGCCTCTCATGTACTCTTTATGGTCACAAATCATTTGACTGCCGACGAGCTAATTTAAATAACACCTCTACACCACCTTCTGGTGTAAATGCTGTGCATGAATTGCCTTCTCCTATTGATATGTGTAAAGACGTAACAATTTGGGGGCGTAAACTTAACGGGTTAGTAGACACAGGTAGCAATTTAACACTATTAAGAAATTCTACTTACATAAATATAGGTGCACCGCCACTGAAACAAACCAACACATTATTAACAGGTTTTGGTTTTTCGCGAATTAATGTGATAGGAACTTTTGATTCTGAAATTACTATCGATGATCAAATTTTTTTCTGTTACTATTTCTGTTGTACCAAATTCTTGTACAAATTATGACCTTATAATCGGTTGTGACGTAATTAAACAAGCACATCTAAATATATCGCCTACAGGCGTAAAATTTGCACAAATTTTAAGGCCATCTGATAATGAAAATGAAAATTTTATTATGACGATTTCTGACGGTTCACCCACATTTGATATCGGTCCAAATGTTTCTCAACATAATCGAGCTGAAGTCGAACAACTGCTATCGACATATACGCCTAAAAAAACAAAAACTGTAAACATTGAGCTTGATATCGCTCTCACCGACGACGAACCGATATTTCATAAGCCCCGACGTTTGCCATTTGCAGAACGAGATATAGTGGACTCTCAAGTTGATGAATGGGTTAAAAATGGAATTGTTGAGCCGTGTTCATCCCCTTACGCTAGTCAAGCTGTGGTAGTAAAGAAAATAGACGGGAAATCAAGTGTTTGCATTGATTATAGACGCTTAAATCGCAAACTTATTAAAGATAACTATCCTCTTCCTTTAATTGACGATATTTTAGATTGTCTCCAAAATGCTAAAATATTTACTACTTTTGATCTAAAAAATGGATTTTTCCATGTCGCGGTAAATAAAAGGAGCCGTAAATTTACTAGCTTTGTTACTCACAATGGTCAGTATCAATTTAGACGAATGCCTTTTGGACTGAGTACTTGTCCTTCCACCTTTATGCGGTACATAAATGCCATTTTCCGACATCTCCTTTCGAAAATTATTGTTCTCCCATATATGGATGCTGTCGTTATTCCCGCTGCTAATGAGTCCCAAACCCTTGAATATTTAAAAATTGTTCTACAGGTAGCTTGTGATTACGGACTTGAAATAAATTTTAAAAAAATGTCAATTTTATATAATACAATTGAGTTTCTTGGCCATATAATAGAAAACGGTAGATTGTTTCCTCCCCCTTCAAAAAATAAAGCTGTTATTAATTATCCTGATCTTAAAAATATTAAAGACGTTCGCCGATTTCTAGGTCTTACTGGCTATTTTAGAAAATTTTTACCCTCATATTCAACCATAGCAAAACCTTTGAGTGACCTCCTTCGTAAAGACTCCCTTTTCCAATTTTATGCTGAACAACAGACAGCATTTCAAAATATAAAATACTTACTTTCCCAAGAACCCGTTTTAAGTATTTTTAACCAAAATTCTCCCACTGAGATTCACACTGACGCGTCAATCGATGGTTTGGGTGCAGTTCTACTCCAAAAATCCATACATGACAACCAGTTTCACCCTGTATTTTACATGGCAAAAAAGACATCAGACCATGAACGAAAGTACACTAGTTTTGAACTAGAAGTCCTTGCAGTGGTCGAAGCACTTAAAAAGTTTCGCATCTATGTACTAGGAACATCATTCAAAATTATTACTGACTGTGACGCCCTCGTCAAAACACTAAGTAAAAAAGAGCTTAACCCCAGTATAGCCAGATGGGCACTTTATCTCCAAGAATTTAATTATACAATAGAACACCGTACAGGCTCAAACATGGCTCATGTGGATGCTCTCAGTCGACCTCCACATTGTATGATAATCCAAAATAGTGTTCATCTTCAATTTCTCAAAGCACAACAGGCTGATGACCAAATAACAACAATAAAGACACTTCTAGAAACAACGCCGCATGGCAACTATATCGTAAAAAACAAACTTCTTTACAAAACAGTCAATGGCACCGATTTACTAGTGGTACCTGACGAAATGCAGGCTAACATCATTAAAACTGCACATGAACGTGGACATTTTGCTGGTCTACGCACACAAGATTTAGTTAGCAAAGACTTTTACATCCCACGACTTAAATACAAAGTTGAAAAATGCATTCAAAACTGGGTTACATGCATTCTCACAAACCGGAAATGTGGAAAACAAGATGACACGCTTAACCCGATAGAAAAAAACGATTTACCACTCCATACATTTCATGTAGATCATTTGGGTCCCCTAGCGACAACTTCTAAGAAATATAAGCATGTTTTTGCAGTGATTGACGCATTCAGTAAATTTACATGGCTGTATCCCACTAGGTCTACGGACGCTGCAGAAGTCATAAATCGATTAGAAAACCAAAGACATGTCTTCGGAAACCCCGCTAGGATTATCACTGATAAACGATCCGCATTTACTTCCTCCTCATTTGAAGATTACTGCAAAAAGCAAAACATCCTTCATATTTCCATTACAACTGGTCTCCCAAGATCTAATGGCCAAATTTTGAAAAACAAAATTCCACCATCATTGCTGTGCTGTCAAAACTTTCTGTCGACGATCCTGAGAAATGGTACTCTCACGTACCCCACCTGCAATAAATCATGCACTCAACTTTTCAAAGAAGCATCAAGATGACTCCATCTGAGCTCCTTTTCGGCACCAAGATGAAGTCTTGCCAGGACATTGAGATTGTGGAACTTCTTAACGATGAGATTACAGCTCAATTCCAAAAACAACGTGATGCTCTCCGTCAAGATGCCAAAAAGCAAATCTACAAAGTTCAAGATGAGAATCGCCGCACGTACAATCTCCAACGCAGACAAGCTCATAAATATCAACTACATGACCTAGTAGCAATTAAACGCACTCAGTTTGGTCCAGGCTTAAAACTTAAGCAAAAATACCTCGGACCATACAAAGTTACAAAAGTCAAGCACAATGACACTTATGACGTAAAAAAGTGTGATTTTGTCGACAGACCATCAAAAACGTCTACTTGTGCAGAATTCATGAATCTCTGGCCAAACCAAACTAACTCTACTTGATTCTCTAGCAATACATATTCTGAATATTTTAAAAATATGTTTTCTTTTTTTTATTGTTTATGAAAAAAATTGACTCTCCAAAGACAAACGGATACAAATGTATAATCACTAAGGAAATACATTAGCAATACGCTATATAGCAGAACTCTGGGGCACTCTGAATAAAATGTATGATGTAAATATATGTGAAAACAGAGATAAATGAGAAAGTTAAAGAAAAACAAAGATTGTCACCCATTTGAAATGTGGTGTGTGCAGGCAATATCTGCGAATTATAATATAATTAAAAGTAAAAGAAAATAAAATTTTTGCAAAATAATTTGCAAACTGATAGCGGGTATACGAAAAACAGTTATAAATGCAAAATCTTACAAATAAATTCATCGTGATTTTCTAAGGAGTGTTCTTGTAAATCTTTGTTTTAGTTCTCTTTTCTTGGTAGGTTTCTAATTGCTAAACCAATATTTTATTTTTAATGACATTTGTATACATTCATTATTTGCAAATGGGTTGTAGTAATGGCTTTAAATTGTGTTCCTGAAACAGGTAGTAAATCTCGCTGACGCTTTTTTATTTTTGGTAAAACATAACTATTATTACGGCAGTCGATTATTCTGTAACGCCGTGTATAGCCAGTATAAAAAATGTTACTGCCTAATATAGAATAAAAGCATTGTTTATTTACTAAACAATTTGTTAATAAAGCAAAAGAATTCAGTTCATATGCCAAGCCGGTGCAGTCAGTCCATATGCTATTCTCAAAGCCACCGGCGTTCATCGTCTTTCCACTCCAATCTCGGATTAACCCCTTTTCTCCATCCATGGCCGGCTGCTCTCTCTCTCCCGACTCTTTTTTTTTTGAATTGTATAATAAAGTTTTATTTTGAAGTAATCTTATACATAATTAACAAATTTATTATTATCATTATTATTTCAAACTATATGTAACAAAATAATTAGGATGGAAAAGGTATAAATATAGACAAAATTTTCATTTTCAATACATAATACTAAAAAAAAAATACTGTACGTATTTTGAGAAAAGTATCATCATTATTAGTTTATTTTCATTATGCTAATGGGTGCTTCAGTACATACTTTTGTTATCAAAGGCTTGTGGTAACTAAAGTAAGAAATGTAGGTTTTGAACTCAATATCACTTAAGTATCTCTAAAAGACTGCATCAATCCTAGTATTTGATTTTGTCGTTGAAATTATTCTGCTGTTTTGTAGAGATAAGGTGAAACTGTCTTTTGAAAATAAAATCAATTGTAGAGAATTATCTAAAGCAAAATTGACATTAAAATCTCCACTTATAAAAAATCATAGGTATTTTATCATAATTTTTATTAATTAAAGCAGAACCTCTTCATGTGTATTGTAACGTCGTCAGAAGGTAGCGTGAAAATAATACATCACAGCAAGGTTGTAAGAGTAAAATAAAATACTTTTAATTTTTTTCCTTCAATAGGATAATCGATTTAAGTAAGTTTATGATGTTGATAGTCTCCGTGCCTAGCCAGTATGGTAGCCCCGTTTTGAGGTCGCTCTCTCCACAGCTTGTCTTGGTCCAGTCCGCAAGGCGTTTTTTCTTACTCGCGTTTTGGATGCATTGTCAGCATCACGGAACAAAACTTCGGGATTCTCCCCTCCGCTTCCTAAAAGAACCCGCCCTCGTCTTTTCGAGCTTCTTTTTTCTTTCTCTCGTTCTCCATCCTTTCTTTCTCTTCCGCCTTTTCCAGCCTTTTAAAACATCAGGGGCAGTAAATTTCTACTCTTTACGTTATCTCATTGGTGGGCCCATATGTGTCGATCCTTGAACCTCAACTCATTAGAGCCCATTGATCTATAATCCGCCTATCGTTCACTCACCCGATATCTTCACAAACCAGCAGGTGTCCGACACATGCTCTGACGGCCGAACCCCTTCGACAGTCAGCTGCCTCGGAAGCGATCTCGTCCACAGTACAATTGTCAGACAATTGTTTGCCTAGTCTAACTGGCACCAAAGTCCAGACGTTATATAAGAGATAATGAACCCCAGCTGCACGTGCACCCAAAACTCAGTCTAGTATTGTCCTGAAAGAGTGAAACTCGTTTCGAAAGGAGGACGTCACAACTTCCTTCCCCCTAAAAAAAGTCCATTTCAGGGGACTGTTCTGGTCCTAGTTGGATTTAGTTCTTAGAACTCACTAACATAAAGATCGTCCCATCAATGAGATTGATCAGGGCAGCGATCCCGTTATTAAACACAATCAAAACATAACATAATACATGAATGAAAATTTGAAGGAAAAAAATGTACACTTTACACAATTAGGACTTAAAATCCGATTCTAAGATTATTTTTTTTCCATTTCTTAAAGTTACATCACAGTTTAAAATTTATGGTTTTAAAGAAATTAAATGAAATTATATTTTTCTATAATTCTAATACATCAAATGACTCATACAATTGTGTTAAACATCTGCGAGCATACACAGTACTAAGAGACACAAAAGATTTACCAATACACATAATTTCCTTCCACCTTACACACAACCCAACACTCATACTCATACCAAAATTAATTCACACCTAGCACAAATCCTAAGAATTGCTCGTCCCATCTACTTATTCCAACGGTGTTTCCAACGATATTAAATAAACGAAATAAACACCTATAAATTTTATGCTTTCCTAACAACATTAAAAAAAAATTTAGATTAAGAAGTTTAAACCAAGACTTTTTACATTTCATTAAATAATGGCTATCAGTAAGCATTCTCACAACCATTATAACAAGTTATTCGCAATTCATAGTATTGTCTTCCATTACGTTAGTCATCGAGGAAAATAAGACAATTTAATTGGGAATATAATTAACAAACCGCATTAGCTCATGCAATGAATATTTAATAAAACTACATTATGTACATGGAACAAACTTGCCCATGGCTTTTAATTACCTTTGGTCGGTCCGACTTCCGACCCAACCCTACTCAACCATTTTAATACAAAGCAATTTGTTGATCCACGATGCCGCGTTGATCTTTTTTACCAAACTTTCCCTTTTTAACAACAGATAAATCTCGGCTCGCGTCACCTGGTTCAAATTCCTATACTTAATACATTTGATACGCGGGTACGGGTATCGGTTCACTCTCCTACCCAAACAACGGGCAGAGTACGGTTTGACTACCCCATCCCGCTTACACCTAAATCGAAAAGATACTCTCTATCCTCTCGTAGTGACTTAATTAACAGCTGGGATGAACAACAAGTTTTGATTCTAAACGACTTTCCCGTAATTAAATTAGTATCCTTCTGCCTTAAAACAATCATTCCATGACCTGGTGGAAACCCTTCTTTCTTTTTAGAGTTATTCATTCTCAAGTAGCTGCTTTGATCAGGCGGTAATTTAAAATACAATTGACTTTTCCTTAAATTACCCTGAAAACCAAATTCCATAAATAGCTTTACCGAATAGAGAGTTTCGGAATCTATTTCTTCTGAGCTATTCTCCATAACCAAATTTGCCGATTCCGGCTTTCTACGGTACAATTTTATGAAATTAAGACGATAAATGGTACTGCGACCTCTTTTTCCGGGTAAATCTATCTCGAAATTAAATTCTGAACCGATGTTAGACCTATTGTCCGTCTCTAAATTGTCCTTATAAATCTTCCTTGGTTCTGAAAGAGGCAATCGCATTGCTAACCCGTCTCTTAAGCCTTTCCGCACATCTGCTTTACACATGTTTCCTTTTTCCCCATTTAACTGCTCTGCTATCTTAGCCATTGTATGATTTCGAAAACTTTCCTGAACGACTGTTAACTGCTTTTCACAACCCATTAACGTCCCAATGGTATATTTTTCCTCACAGATATTCTCACAAATCAATCTTTCAGGGTTCGCCAATCCCTTTATCTCCTTTCAATTCAAAAGAGCCTCTCCAATGTTATACGGATTTATTACCCGCTGTGCACCCATCGCCACAGTTCTGACCCTTCGTTCACATACCCCTACTTTCAATTTCACATCACAATCACTACTCCTATACACATTGATTTTATTCCCTTCCTCAACCTTAAATATATTATTCTTTTCTGTTCCTCTCCCTTTTACTTCAGACGGGGTAAAACGTTCGTCCCTCTCACTGGGTGGTCACAATTCTCATTTTCAAAATCACAAAACGTTGGCGTTCTCCACGCTTTTATTAACTACCGGGTTAATTAAAGGCCTACACTTATTAACCGGTTCACTAACTTATCCGGTACGATTTTCTGACAAATTACAAACATTTGCGAGATTGTTAATCCTGTTCCATGCCTTCAATTCATTTTCATTTAACTTATTACTGAGTTGAGCTTCAATCTTTCTAACTCACGTTCCCTAGCTAGTCTACGTTCCTCGAATTTCTTAATTTCCCGTTTTTCACGTTCTTCCCGTTTTTCCTCCAAAATACCCTCCAACAAACATTTAGCTACTTCCTCAGTATAGTATTTACTTTGACAGATTCGCTTCTTAAATTCCATCTTGGGTAGAGTAATATCAACTTCTACCTCTAATTATTTTGCAACTTCTAACAATACGTCTTTTCTTTCTCTTAACAGAAACGCCATGGTGCACTAATGCACACAAACCCAAATCTAAACTTAATCCTTACAAAAATTATACAAAGACTCAAGGTAACCTAACAATACACTATATCTAAACTTAACTATATTTTACCCCTATGCGCAAATCTAAACAACACAATAAGCTACACATCAGCGTTCTCCAATTCAACAAGTATAACGACCGTATACTAAATTTCACAAATCTATAACCACAACAATACACTTCGCAATACTGGGCCAACAAAACAAGTATAACAACTGTATACTAAATTTTACAAATCTAAAACCACAACAATAATGTGCCAACAAAACAAGTATAACTACTGTATACTAAATTTCACAAATCTAAGCCCACAACACTAATATTGCACATTTATAAACTTCATACAAAACTTAAAATCCTTCTAGTCTCTTATTGTTTACTAAAACTTTACCTAGTCTTTTTATTCCTTGTTTAAAATCTCTTACACACAAAATAAATATTCAGTTGCTGCCCCGAAAATAATCTCAATGAAAAAACTCACCTTACAAATTTGTAGAGGACACATAGGAACATTCAGGAATTTTGGCACTTGACACTTGGAAATCTGGGAAAACGGCACTCCTAACGCAGGTAGGAACGGGAGACGCTTGAATCATATACTTCTCAAAGCTAACGACACCAGGAAAAAATCTCATAACAGGCAATTCCAAAAATCAGGCGGGCACACGTCATCACTAGCAGGAACGAGAGACACTTGTATCCAGGACTTCTCACAGCTGGAAACTCCAGGAATTAGCAGTTTTTCAACTCGTCTCATCATAATCGCACAAGGCTGTCATTTGTTTCTCTTCACTTAAAACTAAGGATTCGGGCATCTATTTACTTAAATGCCGGATCAACACCGCTGCCACCAATTTCAAATATATATATATTAGCTGTAATGTCGTGTATAGCTAGTATAAAAAATGTTACTGCCTAATATAGAATTAAATCATTGTTTATTTGCTCAACAATGTGTTAATGAAGTAAAATAATTCAGTTCATATGCCAAACCGGTGCAGTCAGTCCATATGCTATTATCAACGCCACCGGCGTTCATCGTCTTTCCACTCCAATCTCGGACTAACCCATTTTCTCCATCCAAGGCCGGCTCCTCTCTCACTCCCGACTCTTTTTTTTAATTGTATAATAAAGTTTTATTTTGAAGTAATCTTATACATAATTAACAAATATCATTATTATTTCAAACTGTATTTAAAAAAAACAATTAGGATGGAAAAGGTATAAGTATGGACAAAATTTTCATTTTCAAGACATAATACTAAAAAAAAAATTACTGTACGTAATTTGAGAAAAGTGTCATCATTATTAGTCTATTTCCATTATGCTAATGGGTGCTTCAGTACATACTTTTGTTATCAAAGGCTTGTGGTAACTAAAGTAAGAAATGTAGGTTTTGAACTCAATATCGCTTAAGTATCTCTAAAAGACTGCATCAATCGAAGTATTTAAATTTTGTCGTTGATATTATTCTGTTGTTTTGTAGAGATAAGGTGAAATTGTTTTTTGAAAATTCAATCAATTGTAGAGATTTATTCTAAAGCAAAATTGACATTAAAATCTCCACTTAAAAAATCATAGGTATTTTATCATAATTTTAATTAATTAAAGCAGAACCTCTTGATGTGTATTGTAACGTCGTCAGAGAGAGAGAGAGAGAAGAAAGGTAGCGTGAAAATAATACATCACAGCAAGGTTGTGAGAGTAAAAAAAAAATACTTTTAATTTTTTTCCTTCAATAGGATAATCGATTTAAGTAAGTTTATGATGTTGATAGTTTCCGTGCCTAGCCAGTATGGTAGCCCCGTTTTGAGGTCGCTCTCTCCACAGCTTGTCTCGGTCCAGTCCACAAGGCGTTTTTTCTTATTCGCGTTTTGGATGCATTGTCAGCATCACGGAACAAAACTTCGGGATTCTCCCCTCCGCTTCCTAAAAGAACCCACCCTCGTCTTTTCGAGCTCCTTTTTTCTTTCTCTCGTTCTCCTTCCTTTCTTTCTCTCCCGGTTTTTCCAGCCTTTTAAAACATCAGGGGCAGTCAATTTCTCCCCCCTCACGTTTTCTCATTGGTGGGCCCATATGAGTCGATCCTTGAACCTCAACTCATTAGAGCCCATTGGTCCATAATCCGCCTATCGTTCACTTACCCGATATCTTAACAAACCAGCAGGTGTCTGACACATGCTCCGACGGCCGAACCCCTTCGGCCCACTGTCGTCGTTTTACCGCCTTTGAGGACAATTCGCCATTGTTTATGTAAGTCAACAGTCAGCTGCCTCGGAAGCGATCTCGTCCACAGTAGAATTGTCAGACAATTGTTTGCCTAGTCTAACTGGCACCAAAGTACAGACGCTATATAAGCGATAATAAACACTAGCTGCACGTGCACCCAAAACTCAGTCTAGTATTATCCTGAAGAGGACAAATTACGTCACAATTCGAATTTAATCATGATTCCACTAAAAGTTTGTTTTTAGGAATGTTGCATAAAGGTTAAATGTATCCATATGTTTCTTAATCTATTAGAAAGCACAGGTCCAAATATCGTTAATATAGCCATTCGGCAATTGCGGAAGTATTTAATCTTGGATGAAAGGAAATATTTTTATACATAGTTCAATTAAGAAATATGTAAAATTTCATAGAATTTAGAAGGCATCATTCAAATCCATATCATGTATAACGCATACTTCAAAGCATAAAATATATATTGGGTTTTTGAAATATCTTAAAAATATTGTATTTTAATAAAGTGATAGGATCTTAGAGAGCCTACTTTGTTATCAACATAATTATTGAGCAGAGTGTTTGGACTTCTTAACTCTGAAATCAAAAATTCCTTTAACGATAGGGACTCAAATTTTCTCTCTCTGTGTCGATATTTATATATATATATATATATATATATATATATATATATATATATATATATATATATATATATATATATATATATATATATATATATATATATATATATATATATATATATATATATATATATATATATATATATATATATATATATATATATATACTAGCTGCATGTCCTTGTGTTGCACGGGCTTCCTCTAATTTGTACATTTTCTCTTTCCTTCACAAAATAAGAACTTCTAATAATATTTTTCAAAATGACTTCCATCTCCTCCTACTCCGCTTAGCTCAGCGTTGCTCGGACTTTCACTGAGTGTATAACCTAAAATTCACTGTTTCAAAATTTTTTCGTTTCCTTTCTTTTTCAGACATATATTTATAAATGAATAATATATTGTCATAGAAATTCTCCTTCCACTTTCGCTATCAGTCCTTTCTGGTATGTGTATTGGATTTCTATATTAATGTCATTACAAAAAACACGTGGTACTTTCGCATAAATAATTATTACTGCCCTTTTAAAATTTAGCTACCACTGAAGACCCACTGTCGAATCTACCGAGAGTTCAAACCTCATAGCGTTGGTGTGGTATATTATTTTAGAGAGATGGCTGCCAGCTCAAATCTCATCCTCGTCACTTGACAATGGTTCAAAATGACGAGATGAGTTGCTAAAAACTATCGAGTAAGTGAGCAGTGGGATTCTAATATTCATTCACTGAATTTGTAACTATTTACGCACCAGAAACAAAAATGCATCTTTTTAAAAAAATGTCTGTAGAAAAAACCAGAAATTTTTATAATTACAAAATATAACAACTGTATTTAATGTTTAATTTAAATTGTGAACATGTTCGATACACAGCGAAAACGTTTAATGCAATTTATTTTTCAAATGAAGAAGCTATAAAAAATAAAATTTTGAGTAATGTTAAAAAATCATATAAATTAAGCGCTGATGTTGTTTCGAACCAGGACACAAACGGTAGTAATCAAGTGCTCTGCCAATCATGCTACGAATTTCTGGGGAAACAAAATGATTGAAAAGACATTTAAAATAAAATTAAGATATATTCAATTTTGCCAAATCTCATGATTTTCAACATCTATAGGCGCATCTTCTTTTCTAGGGAAACCTTTCATTAAACATGACGGGCAAAGGGGACAAGAGTCACTAAATGACAAAACGTTGGCAATCGTAAATTGCGTTATTTGTTAAAGTTTAAATTTTTTAGGATTTATTTTTATGTTAATGCATTCAAACTTCATGAATCGATTGAAAATAACGATAATTTTTAAACAAAACATGTAACAAAAAAAGTGCTGAAATATGTCTCGCAAAATTATAAAAAAACTAAAAACACATTTAAAAAAAAAAAAAAACTTACTTCTTAAGTTCTTTTTTTTCCATCTTTGTACTGATTACGGATAATATCGTTGTACAAACGGAAAAAAATATTTTGTGTTATTATTTTTATACAAATAAATAAATTAATAAGTATTTAAATAACATTTTGAGCACTTTTTGAAAAAAAGATAAAAAGAAAAAAGTTTCTGACATTTTATTTTTAAATGACTAATTCTAAAAGAGAAAAGATTGTACTTGTTCAGTGCACAATATCATTTAATTAATGCGAAAGAAAATCCAAACGAAATTTCTTCGATATCATTTTTATGAAACCTATAGATTTTTCCTCCCTTTAGAAAAAGTCATAAAACATTGAAAATATCATTATTTTTGGAAAAAAGTTATACGTGTTAGTAGTTATCTTGGAGAAATAAATGATATTTCTCATTCTGAAATTATTATTTGTCTGAGTCTCATAAAAATAAATTAGATCGTGCTTTCAAAACGTCGGGAATAAAAAAAAATCACCTCCCGATTTTACATTCTGTTTGGCGGAAGAAACAACACACAGAAGTAAAATAAATGTTTTAATTAATATCTTTTTAACTAATTGAAATATCTGGATATAAATGACAAAATGAATTCTTCGAATCGTTCCCGAGCTTTTGTTACCTTTGGCGAGTTTCTGTGTCGGGTCATTCGTGAGAAGATAGACCCACGTGGGGATATATATGGATATATACGTATGTTACCTACAAATGTTAATAGTGTAGATAGTCCAAGTTCTATTCAAGTGAGAGATGATAATTCATCAAGCAAAACCAGAAAAAAACTTGAGATTCTATGAAAAAGGACACTGAAGAATATATGAGAAATTAAATTTATAATGGGACATGAAATATAAAAAAAATGAATGTTCACAATTATAAACATAAAACAAAAAAAGTGCTTAAACGTGTAACAAAAAAGCGTATATATAAAATATAGTAATTTATTATAAAAATGGGGTTGAACATGTTATGTGGGCAGTTAACCTTCTCCCTTTACGTTAATAATACTAAGGAAAAACATACTGTATATATACATAATACACACACACACGTATATATATATATATTTATATATATATATATATATATATATATATTTGTACATCAATTTGAATAATTCAGTTTATTTTATCTGAAAAATAATAAATTCTAAACGTTTCTTTCAATTCACTTCAAGTATTTAAATCCCAGTGAAAGCTTTTATTTAAGAAATGAAATTTTGAAATCATATAGGTAATATTTTCAAAATGCAATATAATTCAAATTGATAAAAAAATTAAAAGAGATGATTTACAAAATACATGATGTAGGCACAAGGATAGTCCCTTATATTTGCGAAGTCGTAAAAGTAAACTCATCGGCATATATAAAGTAGTGTCATTCTTTTTCAAAACTGACTCTAGTTTTCTTGGAAGGTTTCATGTAACTAAACGAGTGATGTGTTTATTGTACAGCTTTTTTACACTTTTCCTCTTTGACTTGCAAATTTTTCAGGTTATAGATGTTTCTGAGAAGGGCGTAGAGGACGTGACAACAGTTTTGACGCATTAAAGTTCATTCCGCTTAAGAATCAACCATGAAATTTTAAGAGGAAAATTAAAAAAAGCAAGTCAAATTTATGTACTTATAAAGAATTCTCATTTCCTTGTCCTTTGTAAGGAGTTCAATGCTCAGGGTGTGCATTCTGACTATAACATTCAGAAAAATTTATTAATTCCACTTAATCAGTATGTGCTTCGTCCATTTCTGCCTCCCGGAAGCCAGCTTTGGATAAATGTTTTTAATAAAAATTTTCAATTTTTTTCCATACATTGAGCAATTTGGTTGTGATGCTGATTAAAGTATTCTTTAACTTAAAATAACTGCTAAATGTGTACCTTGGAAGGCAATTTATTACGGCTAAGGTAATGTAATAGAACCCTCACTAAGTTGCCCATTTATAGCATGATTAATGCAAAAAGATGTATCCTTATGCTTGGATCCACACAACTGTCTTAATCTGGAAAAAAACAAAAATGAGTAACTTTTTACCCTTGAATAAAAGTCTTTTACGTTATTATCAAAATCTTAAGCGCTGTTCATAAATGCGACATTAAAAATAAAATCCCCCAGTTAAACAAATATTTCAAGAAAAGCATAATACAGAAAGAAAATAAAACAAATACTCTTAAAGAAACATTACACATTTTTTATGATTCAACGTAGCTATATTTTAAAAGCATGAGAGACAGAGAGAAGTAACCGTGTTTGCTAAACATATTCTAAAGTTTCAAAAATATCTTTTCTTTTATTTATGTTTAATGAAAAAAAGTATCTCTACAAACACAAGCGGATAAAAGTGTGTAAGCATAATGAAATGCATTAGCAACACGATACATAACAGAACTCTGGAGCCATATGTATAAAATGTATGATGGTAAAACTATGTAAGAAAAAGAGAAATATAGGAAAATTGGAGAAAAGTATGGGGTTTCATCAATTTACATCTTTGAAATTAATCAAACTAAATAATAATAATAATACCAGCGTTCCAGCCAATTATTTAAGTACTTAAAATTTAACGAAGTATTTCATTTATGATAATCAAACGAGTTGGTAATAAAATACTCTTATTCAGTAGTTCTGTAATATTCAGGTAATATATTAAAATTTAATAAAGGGTGTTTTTTAGAGGTATAGAACTTTAAATTGCTATAAAACAACGATGCATTAGTCGATTGGCATGAATTATTTTTTATTCGAAAGATAATCTTGTGTCATTACAATATAAATATGATTTCTGGCATATAACTGCCATGGGTGGCTCGGATGTAGTCCAATCTGGACGTCCAATTTTCGATGACTTTTTCCAACATTTGTGGCCGTATATCGGCAATAACACGGCAAATGTTGTCTTCCAAATGGTCAAGCGTTTGTGGCTTATCCTCATAGAACAATGACTTTACATAGCCCAACAGAAAATAGTCTAGTGGTGTTAAATCACAAGATCTTGGAGGCCAATTCACAGGTCCAAAACGTGAAATTAGGTGGTCATCAAACGTGTCTTTCAATAAATCGATTGTGGAACGAGCTGTGTGACATGTTGCGCCGTCTTGTTGGAACCACAGCTCCTGGACATCATGATTGTTCAATTCAGGAATGAAAAGATAGTAATCATGGCTCTATACCGATCACCATTGACTGTAACGTTGTGGCCTTCATCGTTTTTGAAGAAGTACGGACCAATGATTCCACCAGCCCATAAAGCGCACCAAACAGTCAGTCTTTCTGGATGTAACGGTGTTTCGACATACATTTGTGGAATAGCTTCACTCCAAATGCGGCAGTTTTGTTTGTTGACGTAGCCATTCAACCAGAAGTGCGCTTCATCGCTAAACAAAATTCGCTTATGAAAATTGGGAACAACGACAATCTCGTTTTGGGCCCATTTGACGAATCTATTCAGGTGTGAGTCTATTCATGATGAATTGCCAAACCAAACTGAGAATAAATGACTTGACAGCTATTAAATCGGTCGCCATCTCGGAAAGTAATGCCAACTTAAACTTCTATACCTGGAAAAAACACTCTGTATTACTAAATTAAAAAAAATAATTTTTTTTTGCAAGAGAAATTGCAAAGTTATTTCGGGTTCACGAATAACCACTTATAAATGCAAAATCTTACAAATAAATTATTCGCGATTTTTTGAAGTATTCTTGGGAATCTCTATTTTAGCTGTCTTTTCTTGTAAGGTTTCTAATTGCGAAACCAACGTTATATATATGAAGAAATTTGTTTACGTCCATGGTTTTTAAACGTTTTATAATAATGGTTTTAAACATGAAAGTAAATTTCGTAGCCACTTTGTTCTTGTTAAAACATAACTAATAATACTGCTGTCGATTATTCAATTTTAATCCTGATTTCATTAAATGCTCACTTGGAAGAAGGTTGGCTTAAAATTAAATCTATCCATATTCCTTCATATATATTAGGAATCAAATGTTAATATACCATGATTAAAGCCATTCAACCATTGCAGTAGCAATTAATCTTGAGATAAAAGGAAATATTTTTATCCGCAGTTCAATTAAGAATTATGTAAAATTTCACAGAATTTAGAAGGCATCATTCAAATTAATATCATGTATAACGCATACATCAAAGCATAAAATATATTTTGGGTTTTGAAATATCTTAAAAATATTGTATTTTAATAAAGTGATAGAATCTTAGAGAGCCTACTTTGTTATCAACATAACTATTGAGCAGTGTTTGGACTTCTTAACTCTGAAATCAAAAATTCATTTAACGATAGGGACTCAAATTTTCTCTCTCTGTGTCGATATATATATATATATATATATATATATATATATATATATATATATATATATATATATATATATATATATATATATATATTTATATACTAGCTGCATGTCCTTGTGTTGCACGGGCTTCCTCTAATTTGTACATTTTCTCTTTCCTTCACAAAATAAGAACTTCTAATAATATTTTACAAAATGACTTCCATCTCCTCCTACTCCACTTAGCTCAGCGTTGCTCGGACTTTCACTGAGTGTATAACCTAAAATTATCTGTTTCAAAATTTTTTCGTTTCCTTTCTTTTTTTTCAGACATATATTTATAAATGAATAATATATTGTCATAGAAATTCTCCTTACACTTTCGCTATCAGTCCTTTCTGGTATGTGTGTATTGGATTTCTATATTAATGTCATTACAAAAAACTCACGTGACACTTTCGCATAAAAATTATTACAGCCCTTTTAAAATTTAGCTACCACTGAAAACCCACTGTTGAATCTACCGAGAGTTCAAACCTCATAGCGTTGGTGTGGTATATTATTTTAAAGAGATGGCTGCCAGCTCAAATCTCATCTTCGTCACTTGACAATGGTTCAAAATGACGAGATGAGTCGCTAAAAACTATCGAGTAAGTGAACAGTGGGATTCTAATATTCATTCACTCAATTTGTAACTATTTACGCACCGGAAACAAAAATCCATCTTTTTAAAAAAATGTGTGTAGAAAAAACTAGAAATTTTTATAATTACAAAATATAACAACTGTATTTAATGTTTAATTTAAATTGTGAGCATGTTCGATACACAGGAAAACGTTTAATGCAATTTATTTTTCAAATGAAAATGCTATAAAAAATAAAATTTTGAGTAATGTTAAAAAATTATATAAATTAAGCGCTGATGTTGTTTCGAACCAGGACACAAACGGTAGTAATCAAGTGCTCTGCCAATCATGCTACGAATTTCTGGGGAAAAAAATGATTGAAAAGACATTTAAAATAAAATTAAGATATATTCAATTTTGCCAAATCTCATGATTTTCAACATCTATAGGCGCATCTTCTTTTCTAGGGAAACCTTTCATTAAACATGACGGGCAAAGGGGACAAGAGTCACTAAATGACAAAACGTTGGCAATCGTAAATTGCGTTATTTGTTAAAGTTTAAATTTTTTTAGGATTTAATTGTATGTTAATGCATTCACACTTCATGAATCGATTGAAAATAACGATAATTTTTAAACAAAACATGTAACAAAAAAGTGCTGAAATATGTCTCGCAAAATTATAAAAAAAACTAAAAACACATTTAAAAAAAAAAAAAACTTACTTCTTAAGTTCTTTTTTCCATCTTTGTACTGATTACGGATAATATCGTTGTACAAACGGAAAAAAAAATATTTTGTGTTATTATTTTTATATAAATAAATAAATTAATAAGTATTTAAATAACATTTTGAGCACTTTTTCAAAAATAGATAAAAAAAAAAAAAGTTTCTGACATTTTATTTTTAAATGACTAATTCTAAAAGAGAAAAGATTGTACTTGTTTAGTGCACAATATCATTTAATTAATGCGAAAGAAAATCCAAACGAAATTTCTTCGATATCATTTTTATGAACCCTATAGATTTTGCCTCCCTTTAGAAAAAGTCATAAAACATTGAAAATATCATTATTTTGTGAAATAAGTTATACGTGTTAGAAGTTATCATGGAGAAGCAAATGATATTTCTCATTCTGAAATTATTATTTGTCTGAGTCTCATAAAAGAAAATTAGATCGTGCTTTCAAAACGTCGGGAATAAAAAAAAATCACCTCCCGATTTTACATTCTGTTTGGTGGAAGAAACAACACACAGAAGTAAAATAAATGTTTTAATTAATATCTTTTAACTAATTGAAATATCTGGATATAAATGACAAAATGAATTCTTCGAATCGTTCCCGAGCTTTTGTTACCTTTGGCGAGTTTCTGTGTCGGGTCATTCGTGAGAAGATAGACCCACGTGGGGATATATATGGATATATACGTATGTTACCTACAAATGTTAATAGTGTAGATAGTCCAAGATCTATTCAAGTGAGAGATGATCATTCATCAAGCAAAACCAAAAAAAAAAAAAACTTGAGATTCTATGAAAAAGGACACTGAAGAATATATGAGAAATTAAATTTATAATAGGACTTGAAATATAAAAAAATGAACGTTCACAATTATAAACATAAAACAAAAAAAGTGCTTAAACATGTAACAAAAAAGCTTATATATAAAATATAATAATTTATTATAAAAATGGGGTTGAACATGTTATGTGGGCAGTTAACCTTCTCCCTTTACGTTAATAATACTAAGGAAAAACATACTGTATATATACATAATACACACACACGTATATATATATATATATATTATATATATATATATATATATATATATATATATATATATATATATATATATATATATTTGTACATCAATTTGAATAATTCAGTTTATTTTATCTGAAAAATAATAAATTCTAAACGTTTCTTTCAATTCACTTCAAGTATTTAAATCCCAGTGAAAGCTTTTATTTAAGAAATGAAATTTTGAAATCAAATAGGTAATATTTTCAAAATGCAATATAATTCAAATTGATAAAAAAAATTAAAAGAGATGATTTACAAAATACATGATGTAGGCACAAGGATAGTCCTTATATTTGCGAAGTCGTAAAAAGTAAACTCATCGGCATATATAAAGTAGTGTCATTCTTTTTCAAAACTGACTCTAGTTTTCTTGGAAGGTTTCATGTAACTAAACGAGTGATGTGTTTATTGTACAGCTTTTTTACACTTTTCCTCTTTGACTTGCAAATTTTTCAGGTTATAGATGTTTCTGAGAAGGGCGTAGAGGACGTGACAACAGTTTTGACGCATTAAAGTTCATTCCGCTTAAGAGAGATAATCAACAATCAAATTTTAAGACAGGAAAATTAAAAAAGCAAGTCAAATTTATGTAATTATAAAGAATTCTCATTTCCTCGTCCTTTTTAAGGAGTTCAATGCTCAGGGTGTGCATTCTGACTATAACATTCAGAAAAATTTATTAATTCCACTTAATCAGTATGTGCTTCGTCCATTTCTGCCTCCCGGAAGCCAGCTTTGGATAAATGTTTTTAATAAAAATTTTCAATTTTTTTCCATACATTGAGCAATTTGGTTGTGATGCTGATTAAAGTATTCTTTAACTTAAAATAACTGCTAAATGTGTACCTTGGAAGGCAATTTATTACGGCTAAGGTAATGTAATAGAACCCTCACTAAGTTGCCCATTTATAGCATGATTAATGCAAAAAGATGTATCCTTATGCTTGGATCCACACAACTGTCTTAATCTGGAAAAAAGCAAAAATGAGTAACTTTTTACCCTTGAATAAAAGTCTTTTTTACGTTATTATCAAAATCTTAAGCGCTGTTCATAAATGCGACATTAAAAATAAAATCCCCCAGTTAAACAAATATTTCAAGAAAAGCATAATACAGAAAGAAAATAAAACAAATACTCTTAAAGAAACATTACACATTTTTTATGATTCAACGTAGCTATATTTTAAAAGCATGAGAGACAGAGAAGTAACCGTGTTTGCTACACATATTCTAAAGTTTCAAAAATATCTTTTCTTTTATTTATGTTTAATGAAAAAAGTATCTCTACAAACACAAGCGGATAAAAGTGTGTAAGCATAATGAAATGCATTAGCAACACGATACATAACAGAACTCTGGAGCCATATGTATAAAATGTATGATGGTAAAACTATGTAAGAAAAAGAGAAATATAGGAAAATTGGAGAAAAGTATGGGGTTTCATCAATTTACATCTTTGAAATTAATCAAACTAAATAATAATAATAATACCAGCGTTCCAGCCAATTATTTAAGTACTTAAAAATTTAACGAAGTATTTCATTTATGATAATCAAACGAGTTGGTAATAAAATACTCTTATTCAGCAGTTCTGTAATATTCAGGTAATATATTAAAATTTAATAAAGGGTGTTTTTCTAGAGGTATAGAACTTTAAATTGCTATAAAACAACGATGCATTAGTCGATTGACATGAATTATTTTTTATTCGAAAGATAATCTTGTGTCATTACAATATAAATATGATTTCTGGCATATAACTGCCATGGGTGGCTCGGATGTAGTCCAATCTGGACGTCCAATTTTCGATGACTTTTTTCCAACATTTGTGGCCGTATATCGGCAATAACACGGCAAATGTTGTCTTCCAAATGGTCAAGCGTTTGTGGCTTATCCGCATAGAACAATGACTTTACATAGCCCAACAGAAAATAGTCTAGTGGTGTTAAATCACAAGATCTTGGAGGCCAATTCACAGGTCCAAAACGTGAAATTAGGTGGTCATCAAACGTGTCTTTCAATAAATCGATTGTGGAACGAGCTGTGTGACATGTTGCGCCGTCTTGTTGGAACCACAGCTCCTGGACATCATGATTGTTCAATTCAGGAATGAAAAAGATAGTAATCATGGCTCTATACCGATCACCATTGACTGTAACGTTGTGGCCTTCATCGTTTTTGAAGAAGTACGGACCAATGATTCCACCAGCCCATAAAGCGCACCAAACAGTCAGTCTTTCTGGATGTAACGGTGTTTCGACATACATTTGTGGAATAGCTTCACTCCAAATGCGGCAGTTTTGTTTGTTGACGTAGCCATTCAACCAGAAGTGCGCTTCATCGCTAAACAAAATTCGCTTATGAAAATTGGGAACAACGACAATCTTGTTTTGGGCCCATTTGACGAATCTATTCAGGTGTGAGTCTATTCATGATGAATTGCCAAACCAAACTGAGAATAAATGACTTGACAGCTATTAAATCGGTCGCCATCTCGGAAAGTAATGCCAACTTAAACTTCTATACCTGGAAAAAAACACTCTGTATTACTAAATTAAAAAAAAAAATAATTTTTTGCAAGAGAAATTACAAAGTTATTTCGGGTTCACGAATAACCACTTATAAATGCAAAATCTTACAAATAAATTATTCGCGATTTTTGAAGTATTCTTGGGAATCTCTATTTTAGCTGTCTTTTCTTGTAAGGTTTCTAATTGCGAAACCAACGTTATATATATGAAGAAATTTGTTTACGTCCATGGTTTTAAACGTTTTATAATAATGGTTTTAAACATGAAAGTAAATTTCGTAGCCACTTTGTTCTTGTTAAAACATAACTAATAATACAGCTGTCGATTATTCAATTTTAATCCTGATTTCACTAAATGCTCACTTGGAAGAAGGTTGGCTTAAAATTAAATCTATCCATATTCCTTCATATATATTAGGAATCAAATGTTAATATACCATGATTAAAGCCATTCAACCATTGCAGTAGCAATTAATCTTGAGATAAAAGGAAATATTTTTATCCGCAGTTCAATTAAGAATTATGTAAAATTTCACAGAATTTAGAAGGCATCATTCAAATTAATATCATGTATAACGCATACATCAAAGCATAAAATATATTTTGGGTTTTTTGAAATATCTTAAAAATATTGTATTTTAATAAAGTGATAGAATCTTAGAGAGCCTACTTTGTTATCAACATAACTATTGAGCAGTGTTTGGACTTCTTAACTCTGAAATCAAAAATTCCTTTAACGATAGGGACTCAAATTTTCTCTCTCTGTGATATATATATATATATATATATATATATATATATATATATATATATATATATATATATATATATATATTATATATACTAGCTGCATGTCCTTGTGTTGCACGGGCTTCCTCTAATTTGTACATTTTCTCTTTCCTTCACAAAATAAGAACTTCTAATAATATTTTACAAAATGACTTCCATCTCCTCCTACTCCACTTAGCTCAGCGTTGCTCGGACTTTCACTGAGTGTATAACCTAAAATTATCTGTTTCAAAATTTTTTCGTTTCCTTTCTTTTTCAGACATATATTTATAAATGAATAATATATTGTCATAGAAATTCTCCTTACACTTTCGCTATCAGTCCTTTCTGGTATGTGTGTATTGGATTTCTATATTAATGTCATTACAAAAAACTCACGTGATACTTTCGCATAAAAATTATTACAGCCCTTTTAAAATTTAGCTACCACTGAAAACCCACTGTTGAATCTACCGAGAGTTCAAACCTCATAGCGTTGGTGTGGTATATTATTTTAAAGAGATGGCTGCCAGCTCAAATCTCATCTTCGTCACTTGACAATGGTTCAAAATGACGAGATGAGTCGCTAAAAACTATCGAGTAAGTGAACAGTGGGATTCTAATATTCATTCACGCAATTTGTAACTATTTACGCACCGGAAACAAAAATCCATCTTTTTAAAAAAAATGTGTGATAAAAACTAGAAATTTTTATAATTACAAAATATAACAACTGTATTTAATGTTTAATTTAAATTGTGAGCATGTTCGATACACAGGGAAAACGTTTAATGCAATTTATTTTTCAAATGAAAATGCTATAAAAAATAAAATTTTGAGTAATGTTAAAAAATTATATAAATTAAGCGCTGATGTTGTTTCGAACCAGGACACAAACGGTAGTAATCAAGTGCTCTGCCAATCATGCTACGAATTTCTGGGGAAACAAAATGATTGAAAAGACATTTAAAATAAAATTAAGATATATTCAATTTTGCCAAATCTCATGATTTTCAACATCTATAGGCGCATCTTCTTTTCTAGGGAAACCTTTCATTAAACATGACGGGCAAAGGGGACAAGAGTCACTAAATGACAAAACGTTGGCAATCGTAAATTGCGTTATTTGTTAAAGTTTAAATTTTTTAGGATTTAATTGTATGTTAATGCATTCACACTTCATGAATCGATTGAAAATAACGATAATTTTTAAACAAAACATGTAACAAAAAAAGTGCTGAAATATGTCTCGCAAAATTATAAAAAAAACTAAAAACACATTTAAAAAAAAAAAACTTACTTCTTAAGTTCTTTTTTTCCATCTTTGTACTGATTACGGATAATATCGTTGTACAAACGGAAAAAAAAATATTTTGTGTTATTATTTTTATATAAATAAATAAATTAATAAGTATTTAAATAACATTTTGAGCACTTTTTGAAAAATAGATAAAAAAGAAAAAAAGTTTCTGACATTTTATTTTTAAATGACTAATTCTAAAAGAGAAAAGATTGTACTTGTTTAGTGCACAATATCATTTAATTAATGCGAAAGAAAATCCAAACGAAATTTCTTCGATATCATTTTTATGAACCCTATAGATTTTGCCTCCCTTTAGAAAAAGTCATAAAACATTGAAAATATCATTATTTTGTGAAATAAGTTATACGTGTTAGAAGTTATCATGGAGAAGCAAATGATATTTCTCATTCTGAAATTATTATTTGTCTGAGTCTCATAAAAGAAAATTAGATCGTGCTTTCAAAACGTCGGGAATAAAAAAAAATCACCTCCCGATTTTACATTCTGTTTGGTGGAAGAAACAACACACAGAAGTAAAATAAATGTTTTAATTAATATCTTTTTAACTAATTGAAATATCTGGATATAAATGACAAAATGGATTCTTCGAATCGTTCCCGAGCTTTTGTTACCTTTGACGAGTTTCTGTGTCGGGTCATTCGTAAGAAGATAGACCCACGTGGGGATATATATGGATATATACGTATGTTACCTACAAATGTTAATAGTGTAGATAGTCCAAGATCTATTCAAGTGAGAGATGATCATTCATCAAGCAAAACCAGAAAAAAAAACTTGAGATTCTATGAAAAAGGACACTGAAGAATATATGAGAAATTAAATTTATAATAGGACTTGAAATATAAAAAAATGAACGTTCACAATTATAAACATAAAACAAAAAAGTGCTTAAACATGTAACAAAAAAGCTTATATATAAAATATAATAATTTATTATAAAAATGGGGTTGAACATGTTATGTGGGCAGTTAACCTTCTCCCTTTACGTTAATAATACTAAGGAAAAACATACTGTATATATACATAATACACACACACGTATATATATATATATATATATATATATATATATATATATATATATTTGTACATCAATTTGAATAATTCAGTTTATTTTATCTGAAAAATAATAAATTCTAAACGTTTCTTTCAATTCACTTCAAGTATTTAAATCCCAGTGAAAGCTTTTATTTAAGAAATGAAATTTTGAAATCAAATAGGTAATATTTTCAAAATGCAATATAATTCAAATTGATAAAAAAAATTAAAAGAGATGATTTACAAAATACATGATGTAGGCACAAGGATAGTCCCTTATATTTGCGAAGTCGTAAAAGTAAACTCATCGGCATATATAAAGTAGTGTCATTCTTTTTCAAAACTGACTCTAGTTTTCTTGGAAGGTTTCATGTAACTAAACGAGTGATGTGTTTATTGTACAGCTTTTTTACACTTTTCCTCTTTCACTTGCAAATTTTTCAGGTTATAGATGTTTCTGAGAAGGGCGTAGAGGACGTGACAACAGTTTTGACGCATTAAAGTTCATTCCGCTTAAGAATCAACCATGAAATTTTAAGAGAGGAAAATTAAAAAAAAGCAAGTCAAATTTATGTACTTATAAAGAATTCTCATTTCCTCGTCCTTTGTAAGGAGTTCAATGCTCAGGGTGTGCATTCTGACTATGTAACATTCAGAAAAATTTATTAATTCCACTTAATCAGTATGTGCTTCGTCCATTTCTGCCTCCCGGAAGCCAGCTTTGGATAAATGTTTTTAATAAAAATTTTCAATTTTTTCCATACATTGAGCAATTTGGTTGTGATGCTGATTAAAGTATTCTTTAACTTAAAATAACTGCTAAATGTGTACCTTGGAAGGCAATTTATTACGGCTAAGGTAATGTAATAGAACCCTCACTAAGTTGCCCATTTATAGCATGATTAATGCAAAAAGATGTATCCTTATGCTTGGATCCACACAACTGTCTTAATCTGGAAAAAAGCAAAAATGAGTAACTTTTTACCCTTGAATAAAAGTATTTTACGTTATTATCAAAATCTTAAGCGCTGTTCATAAATGCGACATTAAAAATAAAATCCCCAGTTAAACAAATATTTCAAGAAAAGCATAATACAGAAAGAAAATAAAACAAATACTCTTAAAGAAACATTACACATTTTTTATGATTCAACGTAGCTATATTTTAAAAGCATGAGAGACAGAGAGAAGTAACCGTGTTTGCTACACATATTCTAAAGTTTCAAAAATATCTTTTCTTTTATTTATGTTTAATGAAAAAAAAAAGTATCTCTACAAACACAAGCGGATAAAAGTGTGTAAGCATAATGAAATGCATTAGCAACACGATACATAACAGAACTCTGGAGCCATATGTATAAAATGTATGATGGTAAAACTATGTAAGAAAAAGAGAAATATAGGAAAATTGGAGAAAAGTATGGGGTTTCATCAATTTACATCTTTGAAATTAATCAAACTAAATAATAATAATAATACCAGCGTTCCAGCCAATTATTTAAGTACTTAAAATTTAACGAAGTATTTCATTTATGATAATCAAACGAGTTGGTAATAAAATACTCTTATTCAGCAGTTCTGTAATATTCAGGTAATATATTAAAATTTAATAAAGGGTGTTTTTTTTTAGAGGTATAGAACTTTAAATTGCTATAAAACAACGATGCATTAGTCGATTGACATGAATTATTTTTTATTCGAAAGATAATCTTGTGTCATTACAATATAAATATGATTTCTGGCATATAACTGCCATGGGTGGCTCGGATGTAGTCCAATCTGGACGTCCAATTTTCGATGACTTTTTCCAACATTTGTGGCCGTATATCGGCAATAACACGGCAAATGTTGTCTTCCAAATGGTCAAGCGTTTGTGGCTTATCCGCATAGAACAATGACTTTACATAGCCCAACAGAAAATAGTCTAGTGGTGTTAAATCACAAGATCTTGGAGGCCAATTCACAGGTCCAAAACGTGAAATTAGGTGGTCATCAAACGTGTCTTTCAATAAATCGATTGTGGAACGAGCTGTGTGACATGTTGCGCCGTCTTGTTGGAACCACAGCTCCTGGACATCATGATTGTTCAATTCAGGAATGAAAAAGATAGTAATCATGGCTCTATACCGATCACCATTGACTGTAACGTTGTGGCCTTCATCGTTTTTGAAGAAGTACGGACCAATGATTCCACCAGCCCATAAAGCGCACCAAACAGTCAGTCTTTCTGGATGTAACGGTGTTTCGACATACATTTGTGGAATAGCTTCACTCCAAATGCGGCAGTTTTGTTTGTTGACGTAGCCATTCAACCAGAAGTGCGCTTCATCGCTAAACAAAATTCGCTTATGAAAATTGGGAACAACGACAATCTCGTTTTGGGCCCATTTGACGAATCTATTCAGGTGTGAGTCTATTCATGATGAATTGCCAAACCAAACTGAGAATAAATGACTTGACAGCTATTAAATCGGTCGCCATCTCGGAAAGTAATGCCAACTTAAACTTCTATACCTGGAAAAAAACACTCTGTATTACTAAATTAAAAAAAATAATTTTTTTTGCAAGAGAAATTGCAAAGTTATTTCGGGTTCACGAATAACCACTTATAAATGCAAAATCTTACAAATAAATTATTCGCGATTTTTGAAGTATTCTTGGGAATCTCTATTTTAGCTGTCTTTTCTTGTAAGGTTTCTAATTGCGAAACCAACGTTATATATATGAAGAAATTTGTTTACGTCCATGGTTTTTAAACGTTTTATAATAATGGTTTTAAACATGAAAGTAAATTTCGTAGCCACTTTGTTCTTGTTAAAACATAACTAATAATACTGCTGTCGATTATTCAATTTTAATCCTGATTTCACTAAATGCTCACTTGGAAGAAGGTTGGCTTAAAATTAAATCTATCCATATTCCTTCATATATATTAGGAATCAAATGTTAATATACCATGATTAAAGCCATTCAACCATTGCAGTAGCAATTAATCTTGAGATAAAAGGAAATATTTTTATCCGCAGTTCAATTAAGAATTATGTAAAATTTCACAGAATTTAGAAGGCATCATTCAAATTAATATCATGTATAACGCATACATCAAAGCATAAAATATATTTTGGGTTTTTGAAATATCTTAAAAATATTGTATTTTAATAAAGTGATAGAATCTTAGAGAGCCTACTTTGTTATCAACATAACTATTGAGCAGTGTTTGGACTTCTTAACTCTGAAATCAAAAATTCCTTTAACGATAGGGACTCAAATTTTCTCTCTCTGTGTCGATATATATATATATATATTTATATATATATATATATATATATATATATTATATATATATATTATATATATATTTATATACTAGCTGCATGTCCTTGTGTTGCACGGGCTTCCTCTAATTTGTACATTTTCTCTTTCCTTCACAAAATAAGAACTTCTAATAATATTTTACAAAATGACTTCCATCTCCTCCTACTCCACTTAGCTCAGCGTTGCTCGGACTTTCACTGAGTGTATAACCTAAAATTATCTGTTTCAAAATTTTTTTCGTTTCCTTTCTTTTTCAGACATATATTTATAAATGAATAATATATTGTCATAGAAATTCTCCTTACACTTTCGCTATCAGTCCTTTCTGGTATGTGTGTATTGGATTTCTATATTAATGTCATTACAAAAAACTCACGTGACACTTTCGCATAAAAATTATTACAGCCCTTTTAAAATTTAGCTACCACTGAAAACCCACTGTTGAATCTACCGAGAGTTCAAACCTCATAGCGTTGGTGTGGTATATTATTTTAAAGAGATGGCTGCCAGCTCAAATCTCATCTTCGTCATTTGACAATGGTTCAAAATGACGAGATGAGTCGCTAAAAACTATCGAGTAAGTGAACAGTGGGATTCTAATATTCATTCACTCAATTTGTAACTATTTACGCACCGGAAACAAAAATCCATCTTTTAAAAAAATGTGTGTAGAAAAAACTAGAAATTTTTATAATTACAAAATATAACAACTGTATTTAATGTTTAATTTAAATTGTGAGCATGTTCGATACACAGGAAAACGTTTAATGCAATTTATTTTTCAAATGAAAATGCTATAAAAAATAAAATTTTGAGTAATGTTAAAAAATTATATAAATTAAGCGCTGATGTTGTTTCGAACCAGGACACAAACGGTAGTAATCAAGTGCTCTGCCAATCATGCTACGAATTTCTGGGGAAAAAATGATTGAAAAAGACATTTAAAATAAAATTAAGATATATTCAATTTTGCCAAATCTCATGATTTTCAACATCTATAGGCGCATCTTCTTTTCTAGGGAAACCTTTCATTAAACATGACGGGCAAAGGGGACAAGAGTCACTAAATGACAAAACGTTGGCAATCGTAAATTGCGTTATTTGTTAAAGTTTAAATTTTTTAGGATTTATTTTTATGTTAATGCATTCAAACTTCATGAATCGATTGAAAATAACGATAATTTTTAAACAAAACATGTAACAAAAAAAGTGCTGAAATATGTCTCGCAAAATTATAAAAAAAACTAAAAATACATTTTTTTAAAAAAAAATCTTAATTTTTAAGTTCTTTTTTCCATCTTTGTACTGATTACGGATAATATCGTTGTACAAACGGAAAAAAAATATTTTGTGTTATTATTTTTATATAAATAAATAAATTAATAAGTATTTAAATAACATTTTGAGCACTTTTTGAAAAATAGATAAAAAAAAAAAAAAAGTTTCTGACATTTTATTTTTAAATGACTAATTCTAAAAAGAAAAGATTGTACTTGTTTAGTGCACAATATCATTTAATTAATGCGAAAAGAAAATCCAAACGAAATTTCTTCGATATCATTTTTATGAACCCTATAGATTTTGCCTCCCTTTAGAAAAAGTCATAAAACATTGAAAATATCATTATTTTGTGAAATAAGTTATACGTGTTAGAAGTTATCATGGAGAAGCAAATGATATTTCTCATTCTGAAATTATTATTTGTCTGAGTCTCATAAAAGAAAATTAGATCGTGCTTTCAAAACGTCGGGAATAAAAAAATCACCTCCCGATTTTACATTCTGTTTGGTGGAAGAAACAACACACAGAAGTAAAATAAATGTTTTAATTAATATCTTTTAACTAATTGAAATATCTGGATATAAATGACAAAATGGATTCTTCGAATCGTTCCCGAGCTTTTGTTACCTTTGGCGAGTTTCTGTGTCGGGTCATTCGTGAGAAGATAGACCCACGTGGGGATATATATGGATATATACGTATGTTACCTACAAATGTTAATAGTGTAGATAGTCCAAGATCTATTCAAGTGAGAGATGATCATTCATCAAGCAAAACCAGAAAAAAAAAAAAAAACTTGAGATTCTATGAAAAAGGACACTGAAGAATATATGAGAAATTAAATTTATAATAGGACTTGAAATATAAAAAAAAATGAACGTTCACAATTATAAACATAAAACAAAAAAAGTGCTTAAACATGTAACAAAAAAGCTTATATATAAAATATAATAATTTATTATAAAAATGGGGTTGAACATGTTATGTGGGCAGTTAACCTTCTCCCTTTACGTTAATAATACTAAGGAAAAACATACTGTATATATACATAATACACACACACGTATATATATATATATTTATATATATATATATATATATATATTTGTACATCAATTTGAATAATTCAGTTTATTTTATCTGAAAAATAATAAATTCTAAACGTTTCTTTCAATTCACTTCAAGTATTTAAATCCCAGTGAAAGCTTTTATTTAAGAAATGAAATTTTGAAATCAAATAGGTAATATTTTCAAAATGCAATATAATTCAAATTGATAAAAAAAATTAAAAGAGATGATTTACAAAATACATGATGTAGGCACAAGGATAGTCCCTTATATTTGCGAAGTCGTAAAAGTAAACTCATCGGCATATATAAAGTAGTGTCATTCTTTTTCAAAACTGACTCTAGTTTTCTTGGAAGGTTTCATGTAACTAAACGAGTGATGTGTTTATTGTACAGCTTTTTTACACTTTTCCTCTTTGACTTGCAAATTTTTCAGGTTATAGATGTTTCTGAGAAGGGCGTAGATGACGTGACAACAGTTTTGACGCATTAAAGTTCATTCCGCTTAAGAATCAACCATGAAATTTTAAGAGAGGAAAATTAAAAAAAGCAAGTCAAGTTTATGTACTTATAAAGAATTCTCATTTCCTCGTCCTTTGTAAGGAGTTCAATGCTCAGGGTGTGCATTCTGACTATAACATTCAGAAAAATTTATTAATTCCACTTAATCAGTATGTGCTTCGTCCATTTCTGCCTCCCGGAAGCCAGCTTTGGATAAATGTTTTTAATAAAAATTTTCAATTTTTTTCCATACATTGAGCAATTTGGTTGTGATGCTGATTAAAGTATTCTTTAACTTAAAATAACTGCTAAATGTGTACCTTGGAAGGCAATTTATTACGGCTAAGGTAATGTAATAGAACCCTCACTAAGTTGCCCATTTATAGCATGATTAATGCAAAAAGATGTATCCTTATGCTTGGATCCACACAACTGTCTTAATCTGGAAAAAAGCAAAAATGAGTAACTTTTTACCCTTGAATAAAAGTCTTTTACGTTATTATCAAAATCTTAAGCGCTGTTCATAAATGCGACATTAAAAATAAAATCCCCCAGTTAAACAAATATTTCAAGAAAAGCATAATACAGAAAGAAAATAAAACAAATACTCTTAAAGAAACATTACACATTTTTTTATGATTCAACGTAGCTATATTTTAAAAGCATGAGAGACAGAGAGAAGTAACCGTGTTTGCTAAACATATTCTAAAGTTTCAAAAATATCTTTTCTTTTATTTATGTTTAATGAAAAAAAGTATCTCTACAAACACAAGCGGATAAAAGTGTGTAAGCATAATGAAATGCATTAGCAACACGATACATAACAGAACTCTGGAGCCATATGTATAAAATGTATGATGGTAAAACTATGTAAGAAAAAGAGAAATATAGGAAAATTGGAGAGAAAAGTATGGGGTTTCATCAATTTACATCTTTGAAATTAATCAAACTAAATAATAATAATAATACCAGCGTTCAGCCAATTATTTAAGTACTTAAAATTTAACGAAGTATTTCATTTATGATAATCAAACGAGTTGGTAATAAAATACTCTTATTCAGTAGTTCTGTAATATTCAGGTAATATATTAAAATTTAATAAAGGGTGTTTTTTTAGAGGTATAGAACTTTAAATTGCTATAAAACAACGATGCATTAGTCGATTGACATGAATTATTTTTATTCGAAAGATAATCTTGTGTCATTACAATATAAATATGATTTCTGGCATATAACTGCCATGGGTGGCTCGGATGTAGTCAATCTGGACGTCCAATTTTCGATGACTTTTTCCAACATTTGTGGCCGTATATCGGCAATAACACGGCAAATGTTGTCTTCCAAATGGTCAAGCGTTTGTGGCTTATCCGCATAGAACAATGACTTTACATAGCCCAACAGAAAATAGTCTAGTGGTGTTAAATCACAAGATCTTGGAGGCCAATTCACAGGTCCAAAACGTGAAATTAGGTGGTCATCAAACGTGTCTTTCAATAAATCGATTGTGGAACGAGCTGTGTGACATGTTGCGCCGTCTTGTTGGAACCACAGCTCCTGGACATCATGATTGTTCAATTCAGGAATGAAAAAGATAGTAATCATGGCTCTATACCGATCACCATTGACTGTAACGTTGTGGCCTTCATCGTTTTTGAAGAAGTACGGACCAATGATTCCACCAGCCCATAAAGCGCACCAAACAGTCAGTCTTTCTGGATGTAACGGTGTTTCGACATACATTTGTGGAATAGCTTCACTCCAAATGCGGCAGTTTTGTTTGTTGACGTAGCCATTCAACCAGAAGTGCGCTTCATCGCTAAACAAAATTCGCTTATGAAAATTGGGAACAACGACAATCTTGTTTTGGGCCCATTTGACGAATCTATTCAGGTGTGAGTCTATTCATGATGAATTGCCAAACCAAACTGAGAATAAATGACTTGACAGCTATTAAATCGGTCGCCATCTCGGAAAGTAATGCCAACTTAAACTTCTATACCTGGAAAAAAACACTCTGTATTACTAAATTAAAAAAAAAAATTTTTTTTTGCAAGAGAAATTGCAAAGTTATTTCGGGTTCACGAATAACCACTTATAAATGCAAAATCTTACAAATAAATTATTCGCGATTTTTGAAGTATTCTTGGGAATCTCTATTTTAGCTGTCTTTTCTTGTAAGGTTTCTAATTGCGAAACCAACGTTATATATATGAAGAAATTTGTTTACGTCCATGGTTTTTAAACGTTTTATAATAATGGTTTTAAACATGAAAGTAAATTTCGTAGCCACTTTGTTCTTGTTAAAACATAACTAATAATACTGCTGTCGATTATTCAATTTTAATCCTGATTTCACTAAATGCTCACTTGGAAGAAGGTTGGCTTAAAATTAAATCTATCCATATTCCTTCATATATATTAGGAATCAAATGTTAATATACCATGATTAAAGCCATTCAACCATTGCAGTAGCAATTAATCTTGAGATAAAAGGAAATATTTTTATCCGCAGTTCAATTAAGAATTATGTAAAATTTCACAGAATTTAGAAGACATCATTCAAATTAATATCATGTATAACGCATACATCAAAGCATAAAATATATTTTGGGTTTTTGAAATATCTTAAAAATATTGTATTTTAATAAAGTGATAGAATCTTAGAGAGCCTACTTTGTTATCAACATAACTATTGAGCAGTGTTTGGACTTCTTAACTCTGAAATCAAAAATTCCTTTAACGATAGGGACTCAAATTTTCTCTCTCTGTGTCGATATATATATATATATATATATATATATATATATATATATATATATATATATATATATATATATATATATATATATATATACTAGCTGCATGTCCTTGTGTTGCACGGGCTTCCTCTAATTTGTACATTTTCTCTTTCCTTCACAAAATAAGAACTTCTAATAATATTTTACAAAATGACTTCCATCTCCTCCTACTCCACTTAGCTCAGCGTTGCTCGGACTTTCACTGAGTGTATAACCTAAAATTATCTGTTTCAAAATTTTTCGTTTCCTTTCTTTTTCAGACATATATTTATAAATGAATAATATATTGTCATAGAAATTCTCCTTACACTTTCGCTATCAGTCCTTTCTGGTATGTGTGTATTGGATTTCTATATTAATGTCATTACAAAAAACTCACGTGATACTTTCGCATAAAAAATTATTACAGCCCTTTTAAAATTTAGCTACCACTGAAAACCCACTGTTGAATCTACCGAGAGTTCAAACCTCATAGCGTTGGTGTGGTATATTATTTTAAAGAGATGGCTGCCAGCTCAAATCTCATCTTCGTCACTTGACAATGGTTCAAAATGACGAGATGAGTCGCTAAAAACTATCGAGTAAGTGAACAGTGGGATTCTAATATTCATTCACTCAATTTGTAACTATTTACGCACGGAAACAAAAATCCATCTTTTTAAAAAAATGTGTGTAGAAAAACTAGAAATTTTTATAATTACAAAATATAACAACTGTATTTAATGTTTAATTTAAATTGTGAGCATGTTCGATACACAGGGAAAACGTTTAATGCAATTTATTTTTCAAATGAAAATGCTATAAAAAATAAAATTTTGAGTAATGTTAAAAATTATATAAATTAAGCGCTGATGTTGTTTCGAACCAGGACACAAACGGTAGTAATCAAGTGCTCTGCCAATCATGCTACGAATTTCTGGGGAAAAAAATGATTGAAAAGACATTTAAAATAAAATTAAGATATATTCAATTTTGCCAAATCTCATGATTTTCAACATCTATAGGCGCATCTTCTTTTCTAGGGAAACCTTTCATTAAACATGACGGGCAAAGGGGACAAGAGTCACTAAATGACAAAACGTTGGCAATCGTAAATTGCGTTATTTGTTAAAGTTTAAATTTTTTAGATTTAATTGTATGTTAATGCATTCACACTTCATGAATCGATTGAAAATAACGATAATTTTTAAACAAAACATGTAACAAAAAAAGTGCTGAAATATGTCTCGCAAAATTATAAAAAAAAACTAAAAACACATTTAAAAAAAAAAAAAAAAACTTACTTCTTAAGTTCTTTTTTTTCCATCTTTGTACTGATTACGGATAATATTGTTGTACAAACGGAAAAAAAAAATATTTTGTGTTATTATTTTTATATAAATAAATAAATTAATAAGTATTTAAATAACATTTTGAGCACTTTTTGAAAAATAGATAAAAAAGAAAAAAAAAAAGTTTCTGACATTTTATTTTTAAATGACTAATTCTAAAAAGAGAAAAGATTGTACTTGTTTAGTGCACAATATCATTTAATTAATGCGAAAGAAAATCCAAACGAAATTTCTTCGATATCATTTTTATGAACCCTATAGATTTTGCCTCCCTTTAGAAAAGTCATAAAACATTGAAAATATCATTATTTTGTGAAATAAGTTATACGTGTTAGAAGTTATCATGGAGAAGCAAATGATATTTCTCATTCTGAAATTATTATTTGTCTGAGTCTCATAAAAGAAAATTAGATCGTGCTTTCAAAACGTCGGGAATAAAAAAAAAAAAAATCACCTCCCGATTTTACATTCTGTTTGACGGAAGAAACAACACACAGAAGTAAAATAAATGTTTTAATTAATATCTTTTTAACTAATTGAAATATCTGGATATAAATGACAAAATGAATTCTTCGAATCGTTCCCGAGCTTTTGTTACCTTTGGCGAGTTTCTGTGTCGGGTCATTCGTGAGAAGATAGACCCACGTGGGGATATATATGGATATATACGTATGTTACCTACAAATGTTAATAGTGTAGATAGTCCAAGTTCTATTCAAGTGAGAGATGATCATTCATCAAGCAAAACCAGAAAAAAAAAACTTGAGATTCTATGAAAAAGGACACTGAAGAATATATGAGAAATTAAATTTATAATAGGACTTGAAATATAAAAAAATGAACGTTCACAATTATAAACATAAAACAAAAAAAGTGCTTAAACATGTAACAAAAAAGCTTATATATAAAATATAATAATTTATTATAAAAATGGGGTTGAACATGTTATGTGGGCAGTTAACCTTCTCCCTTTACGTTAATAATACTAAGGAAAAACATACTGTATATATACATACCACACACACACACATTTATATATATATATATATATATATTATATATATATATATATATATATATTTGTACATCAATTTGAATAATTCAGTTTATTTTATCTGAAAAATAATAAATTCTAAACGTTTCTTTCAATTCACTTCAAGTATTTAAATCCCAGTGAAAGCTTTTATTTAAGAAATGAAATTTTGAAATCAAATAGGTAATATTTTCAAAATGCAATATAATTCAAATTGATGAAAAAAATTAAAAGAGATGATTTACAAAATACATGATGTAGGCACAAGGATAGTCCCTTATATTTGCGAAGTCGTAAAAGTAAACTCATCGGCATATATAAAGTAGTGTCATTCTTTTTCAAAACTGACTCTAGTTTTCTTGGAAGGTTTCATGTAACTAAACGAGTGATGTGTTTACTGTACAGCTTTTTTACACTTTTCCTCTTTGACTTGCAAATTTTTCAGGTTATAGATGTTTCTGAGAAGGGCGTAGAGGACGTGACAACAGTTTTGACGCATTAAAGTTCATTCCGCTTAAGAGAGATAATCAACAATCAAATTTTAAGACAGGAAAATTAAAAAAGCAAGTCAAATTTATGTAATTATAAAGAATTCTCATTTCCTCGTCCTTTTTAAGGAGTTCAATGCTCAGGGTGTGCATTCTGACTATAACATTCAGAAAAATTTATTAATTCCACTTAATCAGTATGTGCTTCGTCCATTTCTGCCTCCCGGAAGCCAGCTTTGGATAAATGTTTTTAATAAAAATTTTCAATTTTTTTCCATACATTGAGCAATTTGGTTGTGATGCTGATTAAAGTATTCTTTAACTTAAAATAACTGCTAAATGTGTACCTTGGAAGGCAATTTATTATGGCTAAGGTAATGTAATAGAACCCTCACTAAGTTGCCCATTTATAGCATGATTAATGCAAAAAGATGTATCCTTATGCTTGGATCCACACAACTGTCTTAATCTGGAAAAAAGCAAAAATGAGTAACTTTTTACCCTTGAATAAAAGTCTTTTACGTTATTATCAAAATCTTAAGCGCTGTTCATAAATGCGACATTAAAAATAAAATCCCCCAGTTAAACAAATATTTCAAGAAAAGCATAATACAGAAAGAAAATAAAACAAATACTCTTAAAGAAACATTACACATTTTTTATGATTCAACGTAGCTATATTTTAAAAGCATGAGAGACAGAGAGAAGTAACCGTGTTTGCTAAACATATTCTAAAGTTTCAAAAATATCTTTTCTTTTATTTATGTTTAATGAAAAAAAGTATCTCTACAAACACAAGCGGATAAAAGTGTGTAAGCATAATGAAATGCATTAGCAACACGATACATAACAGAACTCTGGAGCCATATGTATAAAATGTATGATGGTAAAACTATGTAAGAAAAAGAGAAATATAGGAAAATTGGAGAAAAGTATGGGGTTTCATCAATTTACATCTTTGAAATTAATCAAACTAAATAATAATAATAATACCAGCGTTCCAGCCAATTATTTAAGTACTTAAAATTTAACGAAGTATTTCATTTATGATAATCAAACGAGTTGGTAATAAAATACTCTTATTCAGTAGTTCTGTAATATTCAGGTAATATATTAAAATTTAATAAAGGGTGTTTTTTTAGAGGTATAGAACTTTAAATTGCTATAAAACAACGATGCATTAGTCGATTGACATGAATTATTTTTTATTCGAAAGATAATCTTGTGTCATTACAATATAAATATGATTTCTGGCATATAACTGGCATGGGTGGCTCGGATGTAGTCCAATCTGGACGTCCAATTTTCGATGACTTTTTCCAACATTTGTGGCCGTATATCGGCAATAACACGGCAAATGTTGTCTTCCAAATGGTCAAGCGTTTGTGGCTTATCCGCATAGAACAATGACTTTACATAGCCCAACAGAAATAGTCTAGTGGTGTTAAATCACAAGATCTTGGAGGCCAATTCACAGGTCCAAAACGTGAAATTAGGTGGTCATCAAACGTGTCTTTCAATAAATCGATTGTGGAACGAGCTGTGTGACATGTTGCGCCGTCTTGTTGGAACCACAGCTCCTGGACATCATGATTGTTCAATTCAGGAATGAAAAAGATAGTAATCATGGCTCTATACCGATCACCATTGACTGTAACGTTGTGGCCTTCATCGTTTTTGAAGAAGTACGGACCAATGATTCCACCAGCCCATAAAGCGCACCAAACAGTCAGTCTTTCTGGATGTAACGGTGTTTCGACATACATTTGTGGAATAGCTTCACTCAAATGCGGCAGTTTTGTTTGTTGACGTAGCCATTCAACCAGAAGTGCGCTTCATCGCTAAACAAAATTCGCTTATGAAAATTGGGAACAACGACAATCTTGTTTTGGGCCCATTTGACGAATCTATTCAGGTGTGAGTCTATTCATGATGAATTGCCAAACCAAACTGAGAATAAATGACTTGACAGCTATTAAATCGGTCGCCATCTCGGAAAGTAATGCCAACTTAAACTTCTATACCTGGAAAAAACACTCTGTATTACTAAATTAAAAAAAATAATTTTTTTTGCAAGAGAAATTGCAAAGTTATTTCGGGTTCACGAATAACCACTTATAAATGCAAAATCTTACAAATAAATTATTCGCGATTTTTGAAGTATTCTTGGGAATCTCTATTTTAGCTGTCTTTTCTTGTAAGGTTTCTAATTGCGAAACCAACGTTATATATATGAAGAAATTTGTTTACGTCCATGGTTTTTAAACGTTTTATAATAATGGTTTTAAACATGAAAGTAAATTTCGTAGCCACTTTGTTCTTGTTAAAACATAACTAATAATACTGCTGTCGATTATTCAATTTTAATCCTGATTTCACTAAATGCTCACTTGGAAGAAGGTTGGCTTAAAATTAAATCTATCCATATTCCTTCATATATATTAGGAATCAAATGTTAATATACCATGATTAAAGCCATTCAACCATTGCAGTAGCAATTAATCTTGAGATAAAAGGAAATATTTTTATCCGCAGTTCAATTAAGAATTATGTAAAATTTCACAGAATTTAGAAGGCATCATTCAAATTAATATCATGTATAACGCATACATCAAAGCATAAAATATATTTTGGGTTTTTGAAATATCTTAAAAATATTGTATTTTAATAAAGTGATAGAATCTTAGAGAGCCTACTTTGTTATCAACATAACTATTGAGCAGTGTTTGGACTTCTTAACTCTGAAATCAAAAATTCCTTTAACGATAGGGACTCAAATTTTCTCTCTCTCTGTGTATATATATATATATATATATATATATATATATATATATATATATATATATATATATATTTATATACTAGCTGCATGTCCTTGTGTTGCACGGGCTTCCTCTAATTTGTACATTTTCTCTTTCCTTCACAAAATAAGAACTTCTAATAATATTTTACAAAATGACTTCCATCTCCTCCTACTCCACTTAGCTCAGCGTTGCTCGGACTTTCACTGAGTGTATAACCTAAAATTATCTGTTTCAAAATTTTTTCGTTTCCTTTCTTTTTCAGACATATATTTATAAATGAATAATATATTGTCATAGAAATTCTCCTTACACTTTCGCTATCAGTCCTTTCTGGTATGTGTGTATTGGATTTCTATATTAATGTCATTACAAAAAACTCACGTGATACTTTCGCATAAAAAATTATTACAGCCCTTTTAAAATTTAGCTACCACTGAAAACCCACTGTTGAATCTACCGAGAGTTCAAACCTCATAGCGTTGGTGTGGTATATTATTTTAAAGAGATGGCTGCCAGCTCAAATCTCATCTTCGTCACTTGACAATGGTTCAAAATGACGAGATGAGTCGCTAAAAACTATCGAGTAAGTGAACAGTGGGATTCTAATATTCATTCACGCAATTTGTAACTATTTACGCACCGGAAACAAAAATCCATCTTTTTAAAAAAAAAGTGTGTAGAAAAAACTAGAAATTTTTATAATTACAAAATATAACAACTGTATTTAATGTTTAATTTAAATTGTGAGCATGTTCGATACACAGGGAAAACGTTTAATGCAATTTATTTTTCAAATGAAAATGCTATAAAAAATAAAATTTTGAGTAATGTTAAAAAATTATATAAATTAAGCGCTGATGTTGTTTCGAACCAGGACACAAACGGTAGTAATCAAGTGCTCTGCCAATCATGCTACGAATTTCTGGGGAAACAAAATGATTGAAAAGACATTTAAAATAAAATTAAGATATATTCAATTTTGCCAAATCTCATGATTTTCAACATCTATAGGTGCATCTTCTTTTCTAGGGAAACCTTTCATTAAACATGACGGGCAAAGGGGACAAGAGTCACTAAATGACAAAACGTTGGCAATCGTAAATTGCGTTATTTGTTAAAGTTTAAATTTTTAGGATTTAATTGTATGTTAATGCATTTACACTTCATGAATCGATTGAAAATAACGATAATTTTTAAACAAAACATGTAACAAAAAAAGTGCTGAAATATGTCTCGCAAAATTATAAAAAAAACTAAAAATACATTTAAAAAAAAAAAAAAAAAACTTACTTCTTAAGTTCTTTTTTCCATCTTTGTACTGATTACGGATAATATCGTTGTACAAACGGAAAAAAAATATTTCGTGTTATTATTTTTATACAAATAAATAAATTAATAAGTATTTAAATAACATTTTGAGCACTTTTTGAAAAATAGATAAAAAGAAAAAAGTTTCTGACATTTTATTTTTAAATGACTAATTCTAAAAGAGAAAAGATTGTACTTGTTCAGTGCACAATATCATTTAATTAATGCGAAAGAAAATCCAAACGAAATTTCTTCGATATCATTTTTATGAAACCTATAGATTTTGCCTCCCTTTAGAAAAAGTCATAAAACATTGAAAATATCATTATTTTGTGAAATAAGTTATACGTGTTAGAAGTTATCATGGAGAAGCAAATGATATTTCTCATTCTGAAATTATTATTTGTCTGAGTCTCATAAAAGAAAATTAGATCGTGCTTTCAAAACGTCGGGAATAAAAAAAAATCACCTCCCGATTTTACATTCTGTTTGGTGGAAGAAACAACACACAGAAGTAAAATAAATGTTTTAATTAATATCTTTTTAACTAATTGAAATATCTGGATATAAATGACAAAATGGATTCTTCGAATCGTTCCCGAGCTTTTGTTACCTTTGGCGAGTTTCTGTGTCGGGTCATTCGTAAGAAGATAGACCCACGTGGGGATATATATGGATATATACGTATGTTACCTACAAATGTTAATAGTGTAGATAGTCCAAGATCTATTCAAGTGAGAGATGATCATTCATCAAGCAAAACCAGAAAAAAAACTTGAGATTCTATGAAAAAGGACACTGAAGAATATATGAGAAATTAAATTTATAATAGGACTTGAAATATAAAAAAATGAACGTTCACAATTATAAACATAAAACAAAAAAAGTGCTTAAACATGTAACAAAAAAGCTTATATATAAAATATAATAATTTATTATAAAAATGGGGTTGAACATGTTATGTGGGCAGTTAACCTTCTCCCTTTACGTTAATAATACTAAGGAAAACATACTGTATATATACATAATACACACACACACGTATATATATATATATATATATATATATATATATATATATATATTTGTACATCAATTTGAATAATTCAGTTTATTTTATCTGAAAAATAATAAATTCTAAACGTTTCTTTCAATTCACTTCAAGTATTTAAATCCCAGTGAAAGCTTTTATTTAAGAAATGAAATTTTGAAATCAAATAGGTAATATTTTCAAAATGCAATATAATTCAAATTGATAAAAAAAATTAAAAGAGATGATTTACAAAATACATGATGTAGGCACAAGGATAGTCCCTTATATTTGCGAAGTCGTAAAAGTAAACTCATCGGCATATATAAAGTAGTGTCATTCTTTTTCAAAACTGACTCTAGTTTTCTTGGAAGGTTTCATGTAACTAAACGAGTGATGTGTTTATTGTACAGCTTTTTTACACTTTTCCTCTTTGACTTGCAAATTTTTCAGGTTATAGATGTTTCTGAGAAGGGCGTAGAGGACGTGACAACAGTTTTGACGCATTAAAGTTCATTCCGCTTAAGAGAGATAATCAACAATCAAATTTTAAGACAGGAAAATTAAAAAAGCAAGTCAAATTTATGTAATTATAAAGAATTCTCATTTCCTCGTCCTTTTTAAGGAGTTCAATGCTCAGGGTGTGCATTCTGACTATAACATTCAGAAAAATTTATTAATTCCACTTAATCAGTATGTGCTTCGTCCATTTCTGCCTCCCGGAAGCCAGCTTTGGATAAATGTTTTTAATTAAAATTTTCAATTTTTTTCCATACATTGAGCAATTTGGTTGTGATGCTGATTAAAGTATTCTTTAACTTAAAATAACTGCTAAATGTGTACCTTGGAAGGCAATTTATTATGGCTAAGGTAATGTAATAGAACCCTCACTAAGTTGCCCATTTATAGCATGATTAATGCAAACAGATGTATCCTTATGCTTGGATCCACACAACTGTCTCAATCTGGAAAAAAGCAAAAATGAGTAACTTTTTACCCTTGAATAAAAGTCTTTTACGTTATTATCAAAATCTTAAGCGCTGTTCATAAATGCGACATTAAAAATAAAATCCCCCAGTTAAACAAATATTTCAAGAAAAGCATAATACAGAAAGAAAATAAAACAAATACTCTTAAAGAAACATTACACATTTTTTATGATTCAACGTAGCTATATTTTAAAAGCATGAGAGACAGAGAGAAGTAACCGTGTTTGCTAAACATATTCTAAAGTTTCAAAAATATATTTTCTTTTATTTATGTTTAATGAAAAAAAGTATCTCTACAAACACAAGCGGATAAAAGTGTGTAAGCATAATGAAATGCATTAGCAACACGATACATAACAGAACTCTGGAGCCATATGTATAAAATGTATGATGGTAAAACTATGTAAGAAAAAGAGAAATATAGGAAAATTGGAGAAAAGTATGGGGTTTCATCAATTTACATCTTTGAAATTAATCAAACTAAATAATAATAATAATACCAGCGTTCCAGCCAATTATTTAAGTACTTAAAATTTAACGAAGTATTTCATTTATGATAATCAAACGAGTTGGTAATAAAATACTCTTATTCAGTAGTTCTGTAATATTCAGGTAATATATTAAAATTTAATAAAGGGTGTTTTTTTAGAGGTATAGAACTTTAAATTGCTATAAAACAACGATGCATTAGTCGATTGACATGAATTATTTTTTATTCGAAAGATAATCTTGTGTCATTACAATATAAATATGATTTCTGGCATATAACTGGCATGGGTGGCTCGGATGTAGTCCAATCTGGACGTCCAATTTTCGATGACTTTTTCCAACATTTGTGGCCGTATATCGGCAATAACACGGCAAATGTTGTCTTCCAAATGGTCAAGCGTTTGTGGCTTATCCGCATAGAACAATGACTTTACATAGCCCAACAGAAATAGTCTAGTGGTGTTAAATCACAAGATCTTGGAGGCCAATTCACAGGTCCAAAACGTGAAATTAGGTGGTCATCAAACGTGTCTTTCAATAAATCGATTGTGGAACGAGCTGTGTGACATGTTGCGCCGTCTTGTTGGAACCACAGCTCCTGGACATCATGATTGTTCAATTCAGGAATGAAAAGATAGTAATCATGGCTCTATACCGATCACCATTGACTGTAACGTTGTGGCCTTCATCGTTTTTGAAGAAGTACGGACCAATGATTCCACCAGCCCATAAAGCGCACCAAACAGTCAGTCTTTCTGGATGTAACGGTGTTTCGACATACATTTGTGGAATAGCTTCACTCCAAATGCGGCAGTTTTGTTTGTTGACGTAGCCATTCAACCAGAAGTGCGCTTCATCGCTAAACAAAATTCGCTTATGAAAATTGGGAACAACGACAATCTCGTTTTGGGCCCATTTGACGAATCTATTCAGGTGTGAGTCTATTCATGATGAATTGCCAAACCAAACTGAGAATAAATGACTTGACAGCTATTAAATCGGTCGCCATCTCGGAAAGTAATGCCAACTTAAACTTATATACCTGGAAAAAAACACTCTGTATTACTAAATTAAAAAAAAATATTTTTTTTTTTGCAAGAGAAATTGCAAAGTTATTTCGGGTTCACGAATAACCACTTATAAATGCAAAATCTTACAAATAAATTATTCGCGATTTTTGAAGTATTCTTGGGAATCTCTATTTTAGCTGTCTTTTCTTGTAAGGTTTCTAATTGCGAAACCAACGTTATATATATGAAGAAATTTGTTTATGTCCATGGTTTTTAAACGTTTTATAATAATGGTTTTAAACATGAAAGTAAATTTCGTAGCCACTTTGTTCTTGTTAAAACATAACTAATAATACTGCTGTCGATTATTCAATTTTAATCCTGATTTCACTAAATGCTCACTTGGAAGAAGGTTGGCTTAAAATTAAATCTATCCATATTCCTTCATATATATTAGGAATCAAATGTTAAAATACCATGGATCAAAGCCATTCAACAATTGCAGTACCAATTAATCTTGAGATAAAAGGAAATATTTTTATCCGCAGTTCAATTAAGAATTACGTAATATTTCACAGAATTTAAGAGGTATCCTAATCAATGTCGCGTATATAACGCATACTTCAAAGCATAAAATATGTATTGCAAAAGTAAAATAACTTTAAAAACATTGTATTTGAAAAATGTGATAGAAGTGTAAGAAAAAAATGACAATAAAGAATTTATTAGGAACTAAATTTATAATAGGGCTTAAAGCATAAAAAATGGATGCTAAAGTATTATGAACATTGTTGATTTAAATCATCTTATGTGTAAAATAAAATAATTCATATTAAAGTAAAGTTGAAAATGTTTTGAGGCCAGCCAACCTTCCCCCTCTTTGTTAATAATAACGAGGAAAAAAATATTGAATCATTAACACCAACTTGAATTATTTAATTTATTTAACATGAACAATTAATGAATCATTTACTTTTCTTTCAATTTTCTTTAAATATCGAACTCGCAGGGAAATGTTTAATTTGAGAAATGAAATTTTGAACTCAACTATTTAAATTAGCTCTGAGCATATAACGGGTAATATTTGCATAAAATGCAATATAACTCAAAGTGAAAATATCGTTTGCAAAAAACATGATGCTGCAACAAGAACAGTCATGTATAATTGCGAAATTGTACAAGTAAATTCATCGGCATATGTAACTTAGTGTCATTGTTTCTTAAGGCTGACTCTAGTTTTCTTGGAATGTTTCCTTTTACTAAACGAGTGTTGTATGTATAGTACAGTTTTTTTTATACTTTTTTTTTCTTCCTAAACTTGCAAACTGTACAGGTTATAGGTGTTTCTGAAAAGTACGTAGAGAACGTGGCAGCTATTTTATTGTATTAAATTTCATTCCGTTTAAGAATGAACAATTAAATTAACAGAGGGATGTAAAAAATTCACGTAATATCTATGTAATTTTTAAGTATTCTCATTTCGTCACCTTTTATAAGGTGTTCAATTCACCAGGTGTTGATTCGGACCTTAACATTCAGAAAACTTGAACAGTTCTTCCACTTATTCAGTGTTTCGTTCATTTCTGTCTCCCGGCTGCCCGCTTTCGATAAATATTTTTAATATATATTTTCAAAATAATATGCTTTTGTTCCTCACTTTGAGCAATTTGTTTGTGAATGTGCTTAACGTATTTCATCAATTGTAATAATTGCATTCTGTGTGTATTAGAAGCCTATTTATTACGGCTTAAGTAGCCCAATACTTAGATTAAAATCCTCACTAACTTTTCCAGTAATTGCATGGTTGAAGCAAAAAGAAGTACGATTTTTAGAGAGAGACTTAGATGCATAAAACTGTATTGATGTGGAAAAAAGCAAAATGAGTAACTCTTTACCTCGGAATGAATGTGGTCTACGTTGTTATTAATGCATAATGTGATGCTTCTAAATTCTAAAGCCCCCCTCCGTAAATATCTATCAAATAAACAATTGTTGCAACAACGCATAATAGAAAAATAAATTTGAACAAATACTCTAAAAACAAACATTACACGTTTTTTTTATTATTCAACGTATCTAAATTTTAAAAGCATGAGAGAGAGGGGAAACTGTATTTGCTTCACGTATTCTAAAGTTTTAAAAATATATTTTCTTTTATTTGTGTGTGAATGTTGTTAATGAAAAAATTAACTCCTCAAACACAGTCGGATAAAACTGTGTAAGCATAATAAAATGTACTAGCAACACGCTACATAACAGAACTCTGGAGCAATCTGCATAAAATGTATGATGCTAAAACGATGTACGAAAAAGAGAAAAATAGAAAACTTGTAGAAAAATATGGGGTTTCACTCATTGAATCTTTTCAATTATTCAAACTAAATAATAACAATAATAATAATACGCGTTCCTATCAATTATTTTAATTACTGAAAATTCAAAGAAATATTTCATCTATGTTTCTCAAACGATTTGGTTATAAAATACTCGTATTCAGTAGTTCCGTCGTAGTGGAGGTAATATCTGCAAATTATAATACAGCTAAAAGTAAAAGTAAATATTTTTTTTTTCAAAAGAAGTTACAAAGTAATTGCATGCATACGGAAAACCACTTATAAATGCAAAACAATACAAATAAATTTATCGCAATTTTTTTAATTAGTATTCTTGGCAAAATAATTTGAATGTTTTTTCTTGGAAGGTTTCTAATAGCGAAACCATTGTTATATTATACGCGTATAATATAAGCCCAAGCAACTTAATAAGTTTACTTGGTACTCCAAAAATAATTGAACTATCATCTTTTTTAAAAAAAAAAATTATCTAATTATTTGCGTAATTATCTTTCGATTGATTTATTACTTCTGCGCATATCGGAAATTTAAAAGTTGGATAAAATTTCATTTGGAAGCAGACTAGCCATTTCAGCCATGCCCCTTTTTAGAAAAAAGCTAAGAAAAGCATTTTGATGAAAAAAAAATCTATTTTACAAAGAGGAATAATTTCTATAAAAATAGAATGCTATATGTAAAGCATGATATAACAGTGGCAATTCAGTACTGATTTTTTTTTTCCTTTGTGAAATGTGCATGTAAATGTTTTGAATTAAGATGACACACTACCCTAAAAAAGACGTTTTTAACTAATTTTTTTATTGCTTTATTTTAGTTGTGTGACTTTTTTTTTTTAAAATATGTTTATAAAATTTGGTAGCCCTAGCTGCATTATTTTGCGAGTAATTTAAATTTTTTTGACAGTATGTTGAAGCGAAACCGAAACTAAAAGACATGCCGTTTGTTTCCTATGCAGACGCTATCATCCTAGCCTAAACAATTTCGATTGATTTATTTATACACGCGATTCTAAAGCTTTATACTTTAATTAGAAGAGGAGTGAATTAATTCGTTTGTTTGTATGCAAGAGAGAAACGTTATTCCATTTTGCTTTGCATTCTTTTTTCTTATTCTAAAACCATTAGTATCAAAACTAAAGGCTCTTTTCAAAGCCAATTACATAATCAATTTATTTCTTTATAATTTTAAATATTCGTTTGAATATCTTTTTATTAATAAGTAAACTTTAATTCATCATACCTAGACAAAAGCGATCGAGTATTGTTAGTAAACAAAAAACTAACAAGAGATGGTGCAGTGAACACTACAGTCATGAAACGGGTGTTTTCAGAAAAGATGAAACTTCTATTTCCTCAGCATTACCAGAAAGAAATATGAGATGTGCTAAACTTTAGAAAACAGCTGATTGAACGATTTAAATTGTTGTGAAAATTCTGAAGCCCCTCATTATGTGATAATGAATGTACAGTTTCTAAAAGGACTTTTAAAAAACTTATTGTGTGATGTTTGCAAATCGTATTCACTAAAAATTGACATTGGTGAAAAGCTTGGATTTTCCAGAAAAATCTCTGTATTTTGCACTTCTTGTGATATAATTAAATCAAGTAACTTTACATCCAGACAAATTTCTGACAGTGAAGGTAATGAAAACCAATCATTCGACATAAACATGAGCATGGCGCAAACATTTTTAAGTTTTAGGAAAGGCTATTTAGCAATGTAAAAATTGTGTATGTTAATGAATATGGATTTACCCTCAAGCAGAACATTCAATATATATATATATATAAAAGTTATGTAAATCTTTGGTTAGATCTACAGAAAAAAGCTTGAATGATGTTCGAAGTCAGGTGAAAAGTGCTTATCAAAGTAATAGTGCCATTACTGATATAGATGTTACTTTTGATGGTACTTGGTTGACTCGTGGACATTCATCTCAAATAGGTGTAGGTTGCATGATTGACCTTCTTACTGGATTTTTCATGGATTTTTTGAAATTATCTCAAAACACTGCATTGAATGTGAACACGCAAAATCTTGTTTGGGAGAAAATTCAGCAGAATTTCATGTGTGGTATGAAGGCCTTATATCTTCATGTGCAATCAATCACGTAGGATCATCTTGTGCCATGGAACAAGAGGCCGCTCTTAAATTACTGCAAATATCTGAAGATAATGGTTTTCGATACACGACACTATTGTCAGATGGTGATGCAAAAACTTATCCATATTTAAATACTAAGGAAGTGTATGGTCCTGAGATAAAAATAAAGAAAGAAGAGTGCATAAACCATGTTATCAAGAGGCTAGGTACATCTTTACGAAAAGCTGTTAAAGAATGGCGGGCAAGAGGTGTTTCCTTGGGAGGGAAATCCCGTGGAAGTTTAAAGTAAGAAATAATTAAAAAATTGTCACGTTACTATCAAAATGCGATTCGCTCGAACAAAGGTGACGTAGAAGCAATGGAAACTGCAATTTATGCAACATTGTTTCATAGTATATCAACGAACCAAAAACCTCAACATTTTAAATGTCTGACTGGAAAAGATTCTTGGTGCTTTTTCCAGGCCGCTCTTGGTCGTGGTGAAGTACCGGGTCCTCACGTGAAGCATGTGAAGACACCCTTGAAGGAAACTCATTTAGACAAAAGTATGCCACTATATCAAAGATTAGCTTCAAATGAACTCCTTCAAAGATGCATAAGATGTGTGACACAAAATGCAAACGAGAGCCTTTACAGCATCATATGGGGTAAATGTTCAAAAGAAACGTCAGCGACACTGCGTCGAGTAACTATTGCTGTTTGTGATGCAGTTTGTGAATTCAATTTTGGTACAAAAAATCAGTACACAATTTTCAAAAGGAAAATGGGCTTGCTTCAAATAAACAGTCAAAAATGTTGGCTGTTTGGCGAGACTACCGTAGAGTTTATCATAGGAAAAGAAAAAGATTGGCGGTGTACGCAATCGCTCGGAAAAAAATTGCGTTAGCAAAAAAGCGGCGAAACGCCTCTTTCTTTAAAAAAGAAGGAATCACATATGAACGGGGTGGTTCTTAATAATATTTATTTACAATTATAATATGAACATAAAATGAATGTTTTATAAATTCAAAACAATTGGTTAGTGCATTTGATATATATATATATATATATATATATATATATATTATTGTAATATTTTAATACATTTAATTTTAATATATTTATTTAATAATATTTAATAACTTAGAATATATTACTGTCTTAAAATATTTACTATGACCTATAAATTGCAATATATGTAAGAATGAAGGCCAAGGTTTAGTTCTTTCATGTATTTTATTGACTTTCAAAAGTTTAAACGTTTTTCACGATTTTATATTTTTCATCGTGATCATATATTTAAAATGCTAAGGCTTTTTTTGTATTCATTATAAATCTTTGAAACTTTTCCTGGTTGTTTTGTATAAAATGTTTGATAATTCTGTGCATAGTTTAAGGATTTATATGAAGAGCTATTTTTTAAAAGATCCATAAAGTTAGATATATGTTTTTTTTACTGTTTTGTATCATTTCATTCCATTTAAACTTAATTTATTTCCTTTTTAATATGTTCTTATTCATCATGAATTTTGCATTAAAAATGCTTAGTACAACTTGAATTTTAATATATATTAGAATGGATACTATATTTTAGCTCTTTCAATTATTTTTTTTATTTCAAAAACTTTAAATTGCTTTTTCTCAGCTTCTTATTTTTCATGATGATCATGTGTTTGAAATGCTAAGGCTTTTTTTATATTCACTATAAAATTTTGAAACTTTTTCTGGTAGTTTTAAATAATATGTTTGATAATTCTGTGCATGGAATAAGTATTTAGAGGAATAGTTATTTTTTTAGAAATCTATAAAGTTAGAGAGAGATATAGCTGTTTTTTTACTGTTTTTTACAGTGTCTAAGAGAACAAAAATTCTAAAAATAAAAGTATCACTTGTAATACTAATCCTGTGCACAGAATTGTGGAAAATACTTCGATGAATATAAGAAAAAAAATGGATAAAAAATATTCAAATTTGTAAAAGTAGTAGGAATTTTAATAATTTTAAATAATTTTAAAAATTTAAAATTTTTAAATTATTGTTTGTTTAAAAATAGTATTTTGCTGATGAAATGTTTATTATAGATGTGTTCGAATACAGTGCATGTAATTTTATTCTTATAACTATCTAAGTAAAAAAAAATGTGTACAGGGTATCGTGTCCCCTTAAGCCCTTTATTATTAATAATTTCAGTTTTTATTCCTGATACACTTTTCATACAAATATAATACTTCAATATTATGTTCAGAAAAAAAATTAAATTTCGGTTGTGACAGAAAAAAGTGATTTAACATTTTCTTGAATTTTCCTGTGCAATTAATACTGTCTAAAAATTGATAATTTATAAACATTTATGAGTTAAAAATATACGAAAATGCAATAATATTAAAGAAAAATATATAACTAATATCTTAAAGTTTTATTTTAAGTTTGTTTAAGCTTATTATAATTATTGTTTTCGAATTATAAACTTTAAAATGTTTTTTCTCAGTTTGTGTTTCTCAAAACATTAGAGCATTCAAAATGCTACCACAATTATTTACCAATCACTTAAATTTTTTTCTTGCGTGTTGTATACAAATCACGTTACAAAATTAGGGATCCATTTTGCTGTGACCTGAATAATTCTCTTAAAAAAATTAAAGAGCAAGAGATAATTACTTTTTCGTTGATTTTTAGCGTGTATTTCAGTATTTTATTATTTTCACCCAAACTAAATAAGATATTACAAAAATGATCACTAAAGTTGCTTAGAACATCCTTAAAAATATTACAAAAAAAATCAAGTCAAAAATAAATAATTACAAAAAGGGCAAAATTTTAAAATTTTGCAATATTACTTCAAAACATTTTAATTTTTTGGATTGTGTGAATAATATCTGAAAAATTTCATCTCGTATCAGTTTTTGAAACGAAATGTTATATGAAATGCTAAAATATAATTTTTAAATACATAAATAAAAAAGTTTGTTCGAATGGTACCAAGTCATCTTAAACGTAAATTGCTGAATTATTTTTATTCAAGACAACCACAACTGAACTAATTCACAGATCACTTCCCCACTGATTGTTGATTCTCATTAGAATTGTTTTGCAACACCGCTCCTGAATCTTGTAACTACTACAAATCTTTCAACAAATCTGACGGCTTCCCCAAAACAGGAAAAAGCCAAAGACGCAGATTCAAAATCAAAATTTTCAAGAGATGGGATTGGGGATAGCTCCACGATCCATATGCTCGACTGAAAATTATCAAAGTAAATGAGAAAGGTCCAGGCGTTTTAGAAAATTCATCAACTTTTTGATAATTAAACCCGTATTATATTTGTAATATGAGGTTTATTTTTTTTCCTACTTTAACACGTGAACTTTTTGGCTTTAAGGTTAAAGATGTTTTTCAAAATTGCGTTGAGATCATGACAGTCAATTTTTTTCTTACTTTTTTTAATACAATTGATTATTTGAACTAAATCCAGATACTTCTACTGGATCATTTGAAGACAGAATTAATGCTAGTCATATACAGTATAATTCCGATTTCATGGTACAAACATTAAGTATAAGTACATAACATAATAACATTTATTTATTGTAGAGGAATGTATGGGCGCAAGTGACCGATTGACGCAAAAACACAAAATATAAGAGACGACAAAAAAAATGTTTATTGAAAGCGTCTTCGACAAATGTTGTGTTTGCAATAACTGTTAAGAACATGATATATGACGTAGATCTACAGCGTTCATTGATGTACCACCAACTGGTATTCGGAGAAGATACTCTGCTGAAAAAAATTAAAGCAAAAAGTCTGAAAACTCACACTTACGTGATGATAAACAGCTCTCTTACTTGAATTGGGTTTTTCAGTGACAACTTTCAAGTTGCTTTTTTCTAGGCCTGAAATGCACACAGCTCTTCGCCAACCAGCATCATGTCTGGTAATGTCGAATGACCGTGTTTCACGAGGTTCACGATGTAACCGATGAAAAATTCCGTTACCCGGCATTCGTCAGGAAACTGTGCTTGATACATTGTTAGCGCAACCTTGCCATTACCATGCATACTGGCGTACAAGTGGTGCATGTCTGCATTTTCGGCATGCATAAAATCTCCCATCGTAGACGTCAGCAAAATTGCCGATGGCACTTTTCTCTACTGAGATGCATCATGTTGAATGTTGGTGAGAAATCTTCTGCCCCCTGCCGGTAACGCAACCAGCCGATAAGTCTGTTTGTTTTTCTTTGATTCCCCTTTTTTTTGCCACATCGGGCCACTCTAGCGGCCATAAATTCCTATACAGTAACTGATTGTAACAATGTCCAGTAACTACCCTTAAATTTTATACCTTGGTAATTAGGGACGATGTACCACCAACTGGTATTCGGAGAAGATACTCTGCTGAAAAAAAATAAAGCAAAAAGTCTGAAAACTCACACTTACGTGATGATAAACAGCTCTCGTACTTGAATTGGGTTTTTCAGTGACAACTTTCAAGTTGCTTTTTTCTAGGCCTGAAATGCACACAGCTCTTCGCCAACCAGCATCATGTCTGGTAATGTCGAATGACCGTGTTTCACGAGGTTCACGATGTAACCGATGAAAAATTCCGTTACCCGGCATTCGTCAGGAAACTGTGCTTGATACATTGTTAGCGCAACCTTGCCATTACCATGCATACTGGCGTACAAGTGGTGCATGTCTGCATTTTCGGCATGCATAAAATCTCCCATCGTAGACGTCAGCAAAATTGCCGATGGCACTTTTCTCTACTGAGATGCATCATGTTGAATGTTGGTGAGAAATCTTCTGCCCCCTGCCGGTAACGCAACCAGCCGATAAGTCTGTTTGTTTTTTCTTTGATTCCCCCTTTTTTGCCACATCGGGCCACTCTAGCGGCCATAAATTCCTATACAATAACTGATTGTAACAATGTCCAGTAACTACCCTTAAATTTTATACCTTGGTAATTAGGGACGACCCTGAATATGAAGGCTAACCCTTTTACCTCATAGACCTATTGCCATGTTTTTTTGGTTTGGTGTAGACCCCTGATTATAGTTAATATTGAATTTTTGCGAATTTTTCAGCTTAAATCTGTTTTTGATAGCTTGGCTTAAAGTTACTGATATTAAAAAGTTTTATTTTTTAACTGTAGTTAAGTATAGTGTGAAAAACTTATGAGAAGAAACATATCTTAATTTTAAATATTTAATAATTAAATTAAATTTAGTACTTCTTACATAAAATACATGGGAAACAAACTAAAACTTGAAAAACTTGGTTGTAATGGGAGATATGAATTTGTACTTTTTAACTAATTTTCAACATTTGCCTAACTGTCGTTTATAAATCATTTGGTTTATGAGGTTTAATCTTACATCTCATCAGTTAATAGTTTGGAGTATTTTTATTATTTTCGCTTTTTTCTCTTGTTATAAAGATTGGCAACCATTCTGAAATTATCTTCACTAGAAAAACAATTAAAAACCTTCACACGATACCCCATAATTCGTGATAGATAGATATGTTTATACTATATAAAATATTAATTAAAAAAGAAAAAATCCCTGTGAATGTGGAATATTTATTCCATTCAAGTTAAAATTAAGGTTACAAACTGGTTAAATAAAAGATACAATCGTAGACTATCAATTACAACTCATAAAGCAACAATTATTTTTCCTACTGACATAGACCCAAGGGAGTATCTAAAAACCCCTTTGGGAATCATTGTTTAAAGGATCCTCACCTGGCAGGTGGAGTGCAAGTCACGACTATTAATGTTTAAGATATCCCTATTTTTTGTCTATTAGAAAGCGTTGGTCAAGACATCGCTAAAATGTCCATTCGAAAACTGATGCATCAATAAATCTCTACATAACATTAAACGATTTTTATGCAGATCGAATAAAATGTATATACTCTACTAAACATTGAAATTGCTACACCAGGAAGAAATGCAGATGAGACAAAATGATATTTATTAGACAAATATGCTATATTGAAAATAACAAGTGATTAAATTTTCAAAACATTTGGGTACATAGATCCTGAGAACTCAGTGCCCAGTACAACGAACTCAGGCAGTAATATCAACACTTATACGCCTGGGCATTGAATCAAACTGAAATTGGATGACATGTTCAGATACAGATATGTCCATGCTGCTTCAACACGATGCCACATCTGATCAGCCATACTGATTGGTGAATGTTGGCGAGCCTTTCGCACATAAACCATAAATCAGATGTTTTCTATTGGCGAGAGTTCTGGTAAAAGTGAAAGCAAGGTCAAACGTGGAACACTTTCGTATCCAGGAAGGTCCGTAAAACACTGGTAACAAGCGGTCCTTCATTATCCTAAAAACACATAGGGTTACGCAAAGCTCGGATAAACAATAGGGTCACGAATAGTAACACACTAGAAATATAACGTACACTGCTCAAAGCTCCAACAATATGAACAAGAGGTGACCGAGACGTGTATCGAATAGAACCCCTTATTATCACACCAGGTAATGTGCCAGTATAAATATGACGAATGAACTCTGCCAATGTGCGTTCACCACGATGCCACCAAACACGAATGCGTCCATCTTGATGCAGTAAGCAAAGCTCGGAACCATCTAAAAATGACGTCTTGCTATTCGTGCGTCCAAAGTCGTTGTTGATCACACCATCGAAGAAGCTTCTGTCTGTTATGCAGCGTCAGAATAGCCACAGTCGTGGTCTATGAGCTGAGAGTCGTCCATACTGCTGCAAACGTCGTCGAATCGTACGTGCAGATGCTTGTTGTTTTGAAAACTACCTAAATTCTTGACTTATGGCTCGTAACGTGGCTGCCTGATCAATTAAGATTATGCAGGTAACATCTGTATTCTCGGCTGCTAGCAATAGGGGCCATTGAGATCCTTCATGGCTTTCCTATTATCGTCCTGAACCTAACGATTTTATATTCTGCTAACAGTCATTGCATCTCGACCGACGCGTGAAGCAATACTGCGATACGATAAACCACATTCCCGGTACGCTACAATTCACCCTTTATCAAAATTATAAACGTGTCGGTACACATTTCTGCTTCTTACACGGGGCATCACATCAACTTTTCACCAAACAACAACGTTAAAAAGCAATTTGTGTATGAGAAACCGGCGTAACAATTTCCTCGTTTAAACACACTGTAAGAGTCGCCACTGGTGCCTGATTTATCTAAATGCGCTCAGAAGCTAATCATCTGCACATGACACAGAACCTTCTTCCTGTCGTTTAAATTTCAGCTTTGTAGCATGTCGCCTTGGTGTAGCAATTTTAATGTCCAATAATGTATTATTCCACGTAATTTATAGGGTGCATAATTCATACTCCCTCATGCATTACCTATATTTGAAAGCACAAAAGATCTGTAGAATACATGCAATTATATTAAAATTATTTTTAAATAAACAAGTTTACATATTACATTGTTACTAAGTGGATATATCACCATATTTTTTGGACTGGTGTCCTCAAAATATGTACGGTTTAATTTAGAAGGTAATGAACTATATATAATGTTTTAACAATTTTAATTATTTAACCTAGAAGTATTAATAACCAGAAACTCTTTTTTCAACTCATTTCAAGTACTGAAAAATCAGCGAAAGATTAAATTCACGATAATAAAATTAGTTTGTAATAAAATATTTTTAAATAATTTGTTTACGTAGTTCAGGTAATATTTGCCAAAAGTAAATTAACTCAAAATAATACAAAACATGATTTTTTGCAGAAGAAATTATGCTGACTCAAGAATAACCACTTATAATTGCGAAATTTTACAACTAAATTCATCAACATATTTTGAGAAGTGTCGATTGTTTTAGGAAAGGTTTAGTGTTTTTGACACTGAAACCAACTGAATGCTTACAATGCAGTTTGAACTTAAATTTTCTCTATTAGCTTGCAAGCTTTGCGTAAAATATGTTGAAGGTTTTAAATTATTAATAAATTACAAAGGGTGTGGAACTTGGTAACCGGTATATTGACATCTTGTAATCTTCAATATTTCCGATTTCTTTCTTTACAAATACGTTAATGAAATCATAGAATATATCTCTATTGATGCATTAAGTACTGTCTTTTTCAACTTTTGTTTGACAACAATTTGTAACTTCAACAATTTGTAACTAGTTAATAATAAATTTACAAATATACAAACTTGCTAATATGGCACGATTACGTTTAGATTATATATAATATGAAAGCTTTTCCATTTTTTCTAAAACCATTTACGCTGAGAAAGAAGTGTGACGTCTTTATTGTAATTACAGCTTTATTCTGTATTTGCACTAGGAGAAGCTGAATTTTATATTGCGTCAACATAACTTTTATACAGGCATCAGAGAGAAACTATCTTCTTTTAGGCAGCTGGCATTTTTATTGTACCCAGATAGCTTTTATTACTCGGTTTTCACATAGCGTTCCCGCTTAGAAATCTTAAATCCCTAAGCTTTTTTTTTTAATTATGCATATTTCTTTTCAAAATTTTTTTTCAAAGTATCTTATATTATACTACATGAACCTGTCTATGAGGTTTTCATACTGCTGCCCTTTAATTCTATATTAATTTTTTCATCGTGAAACATACACTTTTTTTTTAAAAAAAGAGGTAATTTTTTGAATTTGAGTTTGTTTTAAAAAATTATTATTCATTTTAGAGCTAATTCCATGCATAAGTTTACTAAACATACGTTTAAAAATATTAAGAAAAAATTTCACTTTCCTATTTCAATTATCAAAAAAAGCTTTACGGTTACGAGTAAGAGAATATCATCGAAAACTCACCAGGGAGAAATATCATTTTGAAGATTTCCTTCAATGAATAGCATAATATAAAATCAATTGCACAATCTGAAAATTTAATGAAATGCTAATTAGCTTATTTAAAAATTCTCATCATAATAAATTGAAAAAATGTAGGCAACCTAAACATTCTATTAGTATAATATAAAACAAAACAAATGAAAGATCACTATTTCAAAAAACATTATCTTTACAATTACAAAACAGTGAACACAAGCATACAAAGCTCACAGGTCTAATTCCATTTTCAGTTTTATAACTTAAATATTACACAACATGTATGAACTGTTTGTGTTTTTGTGTTTTATTTTCAATACTTTAACCTTCACATGGTAAATACTGTACACAAATAAAGCCAAATCCCCAACGAGCTCTCGAAATGTAAAATTTTCATTCTTACAAATAGCAATTTATAGATCAAACAATCAAAAACGAAGAAACTGAAAAATATTTTGTTAAATTTCATATATCTATATATATACACATTATTGTATTTAAGCATGTTAATGTATATATATATATATATATATACATTATATATAAATATATATATATATATATATATATATATACATTGTATATAAATACGTTAATATATATATATATATATACATTGTATATAAGTACGTTATATATATATATATATACATTGTATATAAGTACGTTAATATATATATATATATATATATATATATATATATATATATATATATATACACGTATCAAATTTTACATTACATAAAATGCAAAGTATTTTTTTATCATTTTAAAGAGAATTTTATACTAAATTCAATGCAGAAAACAAAATTCAAATATTTGTAACGAAAAATGGTTATGCTGTAATAACTATTGAGAAACGTTAAACATTGAGGATAGCGGTGAGTTATCGGCAATTAGTGGGGTAGAATTTCTTTTGTATTACAGCTTCACATAGATATTTCATTGAGCTGAGAGAGAGAGAATTGAGTTTTATACTATTTATTCGTTATTACAGGATGACAGAAAACAATATCCTTAATTAGTTCATTTTTTTCATGGGTACCTCATTCGGACAAAAGTTTTCAAACGGTGATAGAAGTTTTCGATAAGATTGAGGTCAGAACTGTTTTTCCTGCTCAGGACAACAATTTTATGAACCTTATCTTGCAAGGCGCAAAGTTTTCCTGAAAAATAAATGAAACATTGTTGGTAAATAGATTCCGAATGTTTCCCAGGATGTGAAATCTATGAAGTTTTTTCTTTCGGAAGTTGAGAGCCCTTCTGGTGTATCTTGAAATAGATCCGTAATGCACTCGTAACTTGCTACCAAGTTGTACTCATACATAAAATACTTTTTTAAAATTGTTTGACAACATGGCTAAATGATTTTATATGGTTCTAAAAACAACTTTCACATGTTGTTCTTCAGATATGTAAGTTTTAACACATAACAAGCTGGGGCTTTTTCTCCCATCATTTACTTCAGTAGTAGTAAATCCAAAATTTAATTTTTTTTGAGAATATAGCCTTGATTTAATTTTCGAAACCATGCTCGTCTGTGTACTTTTTGATCCTTTATTATCGTCGAATGTTTGCTTAAGACTTAAAAAATTATGCATGGTTTTGTTTTAATCTACTGCCATAAATATTTAATTACCGTGAATTACAACTAACGTTCAAATTAAAAAATGTACACTCGAGCTAGATTTGGTAGCTATAGAAGTATCGAGTCGACCAAAACTGACTGGAATTCTACAAGGAAAAGCATTTTTACATGTTTTGTGCAGACGACCGACAGGTTGCCCAGACTCATGCAAAAGTACCCGATAATGCCAAATGTGATGGATATGATAGACAGCCACATAGACTAGACTATTTTTCTAATGACATTCTTACTTTGAGAAATGAACGCTGAAGGAAATAAATCTTTAATTAAATATATCATTTTGAGATCAGTTCCATTTTAAAAATTAGAGAAAGAAAAATAACATAATAATAAGTAAGTAATATATATTTTAAGTCATTTTCTTAAAATATATCTACTTAAAAGTTACATATACAAAATTTGATACATTTCCGTATTAATTTGTACGGTTTATAATTAAGATCGTATTGTAACTTTAGCGTCTCTCTCTCAAAGTGCATTTTTTTCATGCAAATACATTATTTTTATACAGGTGGAGGGCGCGACAAAAATTATGATTGAAAATTGGGTCACCAGTATGGAAAGTTTGAGAAACACTGTCTTAGTGTTATTATGTTTACTCATATTTTTACACTGGGGCGTGTAGGTTATTTTCAACTAATAAATATTTAAAATTAATTTTAACTTTTCGGATAAGTTTTATGTTATATTTAATACGTCAGAATGTATTTTGTTAAAATTATCCATCTTCCATCCATTATCCATTATTCCTTCTGTATAAAACCTATTATATAAAAAGTGCGAAGAAAAAAAGAGCATCAGATTTACAAAAATATGAAAAGATGAAGAAGTAAAATGTTTCATTTCAAAAGTTTAAATCTTTCAAATTATTCAAATTATCAATATTAATAATGCCAATCTAGTTCGGAAGGTATCGAAAATTAAGTAAAATATCAGAATTAATTTAATAAAAGAAAATTGTACTCAAATATTAAAAAGTAGTGTCGTTGGTAATATACGTAATATTTTTAATATGTAAAATATATCAAGCGTTTGATATGCAGAAAACAAGGGTTTTCAAAGGAAAGTATGCAGACACTAGAATAACCACTTATAATTGCGAAGTTGCCCGAGTAAACTCTTCGTGATACACTAAGCAACCAGTTTTATCCTTCATGTCATTCCGTGTCATCTTGGAAGGTTTCTGATTACGAAACCAGGAATTATAAAATATGTTTAGATGTATTCCTCTACTTTTTTTTATTTTTTAACATGTAATTTTTAGTTTAAACGTTTTACTCGGTTTTTGTCATTTTGATTGAAAAATTCGGATAGGGGATGTAAGACCGCATTTGATCGTAAGCCACGTTTAGCAGGAGTAATTTAGAAAACAACTATGAAGAAATTGATGTTGAATGAAATGAAAAAGGGAAATAGCAGTTAAAAGTATTTGACCTTGAATGCGACGTTATTGAATTAACAGCGGCAACGAATCTTATTTTTTCCAAAATTCGTGTATCTAACCGTTTCGTTACATAAGAGTTGGTTAACTGTTCATATAAAAGAAAGAAAAAAAATTGATTTTCGAACCTTGTGCAAAACAGAGACCGTAACACATGGCTCGTAGAAAAGTTATAAGCCATGATAAAATTGAAATTGCTTTTTTTGTGATAGATTTCTTAGAATTAATCGGATATATTTCAGATTCCATTAAAGACATAAGATTGAGTGAAAGTCATTGGCGCACACAAGGGGGTTCAGACCCCCCAAAAGCCCTAGATTTTTTCCGATTGATTTTAATTTTAAGTATATAGTACGTAAAATTTAATTATGTATTTGTTATTAGTGATTAATTTTATTAATTAATGCTAATTATTCATTCAATCATTAGTTTTTTACTGTGTTTTGTTCCCGAAAATCGAAAAATCAAAAGGAGCATGATACAAGAAAGTTGAACTTTTGACTCCGGACACCCCTTGAAAACTTCCTGTGTGCGCTATTGGTGAAAGTGACTACGAAGAATCTGAAAGAAAAACAAGTAGAATTGATTATAAGTAATATAATGTAATATTATCAGTGCTTCCAGTAAATGCTGATATATGTATCGCTAGGGCTGGCACAGAACAGGTGCAACATAATAGTAATTTTCCTGGAAGATTTGCGACTCGAAATGTTTTGCGACAAGCAGTGGTCCCACAAGCTTCGCGAAACATAATATCAATATCTGTTTCTTATGATGTAAATGACAATAAAATATGTTAATTGCATATTTCATATTAAAAAGTCTTAATATTAAACCTCCCTGCGAAGTATTAACAGTTTAGCAATAATTTATTAAAAATAAAAGTAGTAATAATTTAGTTAAAACAATTAATTTTTATATTTTATTCCGCGATCTCGAAATGGCACCGATGGATGTTTAAAGGTAATCAAAATTCCGGAGGTTTTAGTGTTAAATTATTTCTATTCCTTCATCAATTAGAAATCGCTGGTCAAGAATAAGTCCAAATGGCAACCCATCTACTACTGCATCAATGAATCTTATGCAGCTCAGTTATGAAATATTTAATATTCCAAGCGATTTAAGAAACAGAATAAATAGCACTCACGTGTATTACACAGATTTCGAAGCATAAAAAATCTGTTGATTAATTGTAATACTTTAAAGAATTTTGTACTTAAATAAATTGAGTGGAACTTAGGACTTAGATGATTATCAAGAGAATGTATTAGAACAAAATTCCTTTTCTTAGCGAAAAGTAATAATATAATTTCGGTATTTCTTTCAATAACTGCCTGAAAATGTGCACCATATAATTTAGAATGCAAAGAATTAATTTTATTATAAGTGCGGGAAAAAAAGTGATATTTTAGTTGCATTATTGTGAGCATTCAAAAAAATTAAGAAGTATTCAGTTCTTACTTATAATTTAAAAGATCTAAAATAAAATAAATCAAGAAAATTTATTTAAAAACTTAAGAAATGTTAAAAAACTTAAGTATACTCTAGAAGAATTCAAAACCCGTTTCTTTCGTATCACATGATATATATATGTATATATATATATATATATATATATATATATATATATATATATATATATATATATATATATATATATATATATATATATATATATATATATATATATATATATATATATATATATATATATATATATATATATATATATATCTGAACAAAATCTGAACTAACTTTTTCATGCAATTTAGGTTTCAGCCTTATAAATCTGCTTGTATTTGATTTAAATTCTTTCTGTGTTATTTTAAACTTCTTAAAACAGTATTGATGTGTACTTACAGGTATTAAACACACAAAAAAAATAGGTTTACGTGTGAAAAATGGAAATATTTTTTATTAGAAAGGTTTGAGATTTTTCTGTAATACAGTTAAAAACATTACATATTATATATATATATATATATATATATATATATATATATATATATATATATATAGTATAATAAAATAAAAGTGAAGAATAACTAGAACCCACAAGTCTAAAGAAGCAAGAAATTTGAATTCAGCAAACACAACAAATGTAGATACAAAAAGTCATAGGACTAAACTGGAGACCTATTATGATTTCTAAAGCGGTCGCTGAATTAGGCCAGGGAATTAGGGTTAGCCATGCTTTATGGATCCACCTTCCCCGTACAGCAGAAATTTTCATCATAATAGAAAGAAAAAAAAACAAGTTGGCAAGTTATGCCTGATAACACGTGGTTGTAGAACCTAATAAAATCGTGAAAATAAATTGAGAAAAGAGAAAAATAATGAATGTATCAAGGAGAGGAATAATAAATTTTTAAATAGGAAATATTAGGAAAAACTTACTTGTAAAACAAAATTCCTGAACTCAAAAATCCTGTCCGCAAAAACACCTCCTAATTGAATGAGATCCTACGAGAAATGGCGTAAAAGATTGAAACGCCAGCGCAAGAAAGAAAACACCGTAGCGTCATCTGGATAGTTATTTTGCAACTAAGCTAACCACAAAGATAAATAATTAAGTAAACAAAACATAAGAAGTTTTAAATAAAATAAAGAACAGAGTTCAGAATAGATAGTAACAAACAGAAATATATTAAAGTAAAATTATTGGATAATTATATACTAGAAAGTTTTATTGCAATTAAATTAAACGTATAAAATATTTTAAAATATTTTTTTTTAAAAAAATTAACTCAATAGAGAGAGAAAAGAAATATGAAGTAAAATAATGAACTAAAATAAAACTAGATATAATTAGAAATATAAATATATTTAAAAATAAATTTACTAGGATAATTCTATTCTAAACAATTATTGCAAAATTTCATAAAATTATTATTTATTAAAATTTTATCAGTAACTAAATCATTGTTTCTTTTTATAAAATTGAAGATAATATTTCTAAATATTGATAGGTGTAGGTTACTACCCCAGAAAGGCATTTTTATAATGTTAAAATCAAATGAGTCTATTTTATCATAAATATTACTTGTAAGCAAATTATTTTTAACATTTAAATGAAGGTCCAAAAAGTTAGCTGACTCATTATTATAATTAGTTTTTAATAATTTTAAATAATGGGGATAATAATTAAAGCTAGGAACATAGTCAACTACATTACTAAAAATAATTAAGTCATCTATGTATCTAAAAAAGTAACAAGAATCATAACTATTACTTTCATTTTCAAATATATATACGTACAATAGCTATATTACATGTATCGAATTACTGAATATTATCCCATTAACAGTTTAATTTTTTTCTAAAATCGGATTCCAATATTGTCATTTTTTTATTGCTTTTTTTAATTTATTTTATAATTTTAATTAGGAATTTTTTATTAAAGTGATTATTTTTTAAAACAATTTTTCAGTATGTAGTGATTTTTTTTAACTTTAATGAAAATAAAAAAAATGGTTCAAAGCTATACTTAGAGCAGCAACTATTAAAAAAAGTACAATTGCTTATCAGCTATTTTTAATAAATTTTATTTTCCTGTTTCAATGAGCAACTATCGTCATGAATAAAATAAATTAATAATAAAATTGAAAAATATGGACGTAACATTTCAAATGATAGAATAAAAATAAAGCTAGTCCACCGTACGGTTGAAGAAGTATAGGCACGAACACAGTGACTGTACGAGGAACGGGAAAAACTGGAAAGTGCTTAAATGTTAATGTTTAATAGTATGTGAGAATACAGGAAGTGGAAAATTCCAATACATAGAACACTGAGTTAAGCTCAAATATGATGACTAAAAAGTCAGTCGGCCTAAAAGAAAATTAATCATATATATATACATATGAAAAATCCCCAGCCCTTTATATGTCAGTTGGAGGTAAACTTCCTACCAGGGAAACTCAATCCACCTCCAGCAAGAGTACTTTGACTTCTATTTCAGCGGACTTCAGCAATTCAATGAGCGATACCCTCGCTCCTGATCTACGCTGAAATAGTACTCGTCTCTTCCCATGCCTTTGGGTACATAACGATTTGTTGAAGTGTTGGAATAACGTACTAATTGATAAATGACTGCACTTTCCATTACTCCAAGTCATGATACAAGCATGCTCGTTGTGAACCTTGAAAATGAAAGCTGCGCAATTTAAATAACACCGAAATATAAAGCAAAAAAGTATATACTGATACATAGATTCGAATATGGTTTATTTAAAAGAAAGTTTCTTCAAAATTTCAAATATTTCCTTCTTTTTGGAAATTAGCAGGAGACTAATTGTGTGTTTGTAAAGAAATGTTTTCTCCAAATACTTCTTTTTGATAATCAACAAAACAGTAGAAGTCCAAGTACTCATGTAGTAGGTGGATTGAGTGCTCCTGGTTGGAAAATTACCCCAACGGACATATTAAGGGTTGGGGATTCATCATCATATATATATATTTCCACTTTCTTTAATTGCATCGACTTTCAGTGCTTATTTGACTTACTTCAGTGCTACTCAAGCTTCCTAAATTTGCGACCCAATATTGAATAATAATTTTTATCATCCCCCACCCCACTATACCATAAAATGTATCGAATTCATTGATACTATACTTTGAATTTAAACCTGGCCGTGGTAACCCAGTAGTATAGGTATCGGACCGTGGCTTGCCTTGTCACGAGTTAGCCCAGCACCAATAAAGACCCAGCGTGTAGGGCAGCGATGCACGTTAAATCTGTCGAGAGCTTAAACGCGTCCTCCCATTGGTGTGGTGTGGTAGTTAGGAGAGAGGGGTGCCAGCTCAGGTGTCGTCCACGTCCCTTGGCCATGGTTCAAAATTACGTGGTCCGTCGCCATAAGCCCTCGTGTAGTTGAACAGTGCGACGTTAATATTCAATCAATCAATCAATTGAATTTTGAACCTACAATGCAATTTGAATCTCGTAAGACCCATCAGTGTGTATGAACATCTTGTTCGGCCAGGGTGTTAATTGCCTTAGACGAATATATACGTCTTTCCAATGTACGATTATTTTTAAACACTGCTATCCATAAAATTATTCCGAAGGCTTCGGAATGCAATAAAATGACATTGACAGTGTTTGCAAGAATTTACTTATTTCAGAGGATGTATTTATTTTTTCCTTTATTCCAGTTTCTATGATCTCAGTTGAATACTGAATGTAATTTCATTATATTAATAAGTAAATTTAATATTTTCAAAAAGTAAAATAAATCAAATTAATGAGAGAAGAGTGGTTGCAAAATAAATCACATTAAACAAATGGATAGTCATTTACAAGTGTAAAATATTACAAAATGTTTTTAAGAAAATTTAAGCATGTCGACTTTTTTATCATGTGGGGTATGTCAATTCCAGTCTTTCGACATGACTCAGTAGCCTTTTTTCTAAGAATGTATTAAATTAAATTTCTAATGTATACTTCTTTTTTAATGGTGCACTTTTTGTATTAAAACATGTATTTCTTAAAATAAGACGTGTAGTAAAAGACGTTTCCTTAAAGATACATTCACTCAATGCTTGGAATTGAATCCTCTTTCCACTAATATGTCTGACTATATATAGCAAGGTTGATTATCTGTAGAGTCAAACCCTCCCCACTGACTTGATGTATGGAAAAGCAAAATTGAGTAAGCATTCGCCACTGAATACAAAGAGCTTACGCTGAAGTATTGAATATAAATGCAAAACTTCAAAGAAAAATCGAGCAGTTATTACAACGACATAAAGTAAAAAAATAATTGAACAAATGTTGTTGCAATAAACATCATCACTTACTTATGACGAATCGTATCATAATTTAAGAAAAAAAAATGTACGAAAAAAATTATTTTCTAAACGAATCTTCTGAATCAAACATACTTTTAAACTCTCCGGCCTTTTATTCATTTAGTATTAAAAAACTGAATTTCAACCACAAATGAGTTTGTGAACTAAGAAAATAGTAAATAGTATTTACTAAGAACCATTCTCCCAACTATAAAAAAAAAATTTGAAGCTAAAATTTTATAAGAAGGTGAATAATGTGCAGTTTCACAACTATATAAATCTCTTTCAAATTATTCAAATATAAAACTTAATACTATAATATTTTATCAATTCATCCTCTCCTTTTATATACTTAAAATTTAGTGATTTTTTTTTAAATTTACATTAGTAAAATGAGTTTGAGTATAACAAAAAAATTAAAGTCATTATATTTACATTGCTGGTAATATTTTCAAATTGTCAAATAAGTCAAATCAGTAGAACAAAAGAGTATTTCTAATATAAGTTATACAACTACAAGAACAACCACATTAAATTGCGAAATTCTACAAATAATTTCACTGCCATATGTTAAAATGTGTCTGTCATCCTCATCAATCACCATCCTGACAGCATCAACGAATCAGGAGTCGCCTCAACCCGTTGCTACTCAAATCGCCAGGACTGCAGAAGCAGACGATTGCGTCATCCACTGCCCTGCTCATCGCCAACATCCTAACAGCAAATTTTCTATCCAATCAGGAGGCTCCATCTCCCCACAGACGTCAACATCCAAAGACTCTAAAACTTTTTATGATATGGGATGGACGATTATTTTATAATCCAGTTCCCAAAGACACTCAACGTGTAAATAAGATCTTGCTGTTTCAGTTAGCGTGAAGGGAACGATTTTCTAAGAACGTTTCTGACAACGAAACCGCTTTTATACTTATAGAGTAAATTTAATTCCATTTTACTTCCTTCACGTACAAGCCTTTTTGCTTTAAGGTTACAAATGCTTCTGAAAAGTGGGTGGGTCGGGAACATGTTGGACGGTCTATTGTAATGACTTTCATTCTACTGAAGAGTTATAAAAAGGTATGTAAAATGCAAGTCAAATCTTTAAAAATTAAGACATCCTTATTCCTTCGTCCTTTACGAAGACATTAATACACAAATTAAAAAATAATATTAAAATCAATTTATCTCAAAATGTAAATTTTAATGTGCGATGTACCTTTTCTGAGAAACTACTATTCACAGGTATGTAAATTTTTTATGAATTATTCATAATGATGTCTAATATATACTAAAATGAGCCTTTCATAAAAAACTTAAAAATTTAATTTTTACAAATTTTTTAAGTAAAAAATAGGTCAAATTTGGCAATTTTTGATAAAATATTTCATAATTTATTAAAAAATTCAAAATTAGTTAAAAGCTCATTTTAGTATAATAAGAGAGGTGTACTTTAATAGTATGAAAAATTTGAAGCATGTACATAAAACAGATTTTGAGAAAAGTTACATCGAAAACAGCCAATTTAACATAGTCAATATATATAGAGAGAGTGGTTTCCAACTCGCCTTAAAATATATGTTATAAGAATAAGAGATATATCTTGTACATCATAATATATTTATATTTTGATAGAATTAAACCAGATCAGAGGTATTTTAAATAAATTTCGATAATTGCAGTCATTTTAATACTCGTACATAAATACGTGTTACGGACGTGATTTGGAAGAAAGAAATCACAGTTTTTTTTAATGTCATAATATGAAGAGACAACCAAAAGTTGTTGAAGTCTGAGGTAATATTCTTAAGGAATGCGCGTGAATCCACTAAGTCACGTGAATAGGTAAATCACTCTAAAAGTCCTCAAGAAGTCGACACATCTTTGAGCTTGTTTTGATGTAAGCTGCCTAAACACCCTGCACAAGTCAAGTGATTGTGCACAGCCATCAACACTTTTAACCAATAATTTCACAATAGCTCCCACGATTCTTTGATGAGGACCTCTCGACTAATAGAGAAAAAATGGAAGGTAACATTTTAGAATTTTACTTCAAATGTCTACCGTAAGTTAGAGAAATGTATGTATTTGTTGTGTCTCAGTGAGAAAATACACTTTATGAATCACAAAATATACTTCGATAGTCAATGCGTTGATAATGTTAATTCTTACAATCGAATTGTGTCTGTAGGGCTTTTTCTTTTGGGAATCTCAGCCAATTGATTAAAATAAGCTTGTGTGAATTACAGATGAAATACTTTTATTTTAGAAATAACTTTTTACTTTCTTGCATTTTAAATATGTGTCAATTCTCCGCTGAAATACCCAGATGTAAAATATTATAACACCTAGTTTCCATTGTATAACACCTTCCTTAAATATGTTTATAGTGTTTCAACTTGAATGAATAAATATCTTGGGAATATCTTTCTGACTTATACCTTTCTAATTTTAGAGCTTTTCTGACTTAAAAAAAGGGACATTATTTTTAGTGGAAATTTTCACGCTTCTCTGAAAAAAATTTCATAGGAATATATAGTAGTATGAATTTGAAATCTAATGATTTACAAGTTAAATACGAAAAATTAATTTTACTGAACACCGAATGATATTTCAAAATAATAATTACTTTCCGTTTACTTTTAAATATGAAAATTAATGAAAACAATGACATCTACACTTAGAAATTTTTCTTTCTGGAAAAATATACACATAGTGGGTTTTTTTTGTTTTTGCAGTCTATTAGATAGAGTATTTCTGAAATTTAATTTAAAGTAGATGTTTATTATTTTTATTAAATATACTTTATAATTTTCTCTTATAAGTGGAGTCGTACAAAAAATGGCTTGTGATAATTATAGGACGATTTTTTTTTGGTTAATTACAATTATGTTTAAGTGCACTTCTTTTACACATATCCCACACGAAGTAGATCAAATGCGGTAGACTATTTGTTATCACTGTAAACTTTTTTACATGCAATATTCTTCTCGATCACTGTTTAATAGAGGTGAAGAAAATTCAATTCAAGGAATGAGAGCTTTATAAATATCCATAAACATGATTACGTATTAAACAGGTTAAAGTATATGTATGGAGAAATCATCTAATTCACACAAGCATTATTCAAATTTGTGCATTTTTTTGTGAGTACCCCAAGTGCTTCTCCCTAACACAAAGCTCGTAAATAAGTATTTGTCTTATTAATCGCTCTAGTTAAGTGTATCTATTTTTAAATTATTTACCCATATATTTTTTTTTAAAAAAAACATCAGAGTAGCACGTGTACTACACCAAACATATTTTTTATAATATTCCTTTCTATATATAATAATGATTATAATGAGGTAAGATTATTGATTTATTATTGATTAACATAGCGCAATATCTAAAGAAAAACAAAGAACTTTCCATTTATTGGCGACAGAGATAGTAATTTATTTACAGAGTCGAGCTAAGAGGTAATCGACATTTTAGTTTCTGAAATACCGCAGCACGTCGACTTTCTTCTTTTGAGACTCTAAAGATATTTATGAATGTTTAAGTGGACACGGATCTCTGAAAAGGAACATAATGTCAATTTGCATTATTCTTAGTGTTATTATATTCACTCAGATTTTTGCACAGTTTATTAACGTACAACTTCACTTCTTGGGTGTGGATGATTATTTTAGAGGGCCCGAATCCCACGTAATATTATGGTTTTGCAAACCCTTGTAAAATCAGGCGTGGGACAGATACCTGACTTTGAAGGGGGTTAAGAAATATTATCAATTACACCACTGACTTTTCGGTGATATTTTGTAACCCTACTAAGCAGCGGTTAGAAAAAAAAATTATTGAAAAAGGTAAAAAGCGATAAGTTTTAAATTTTCTAAATTTCTAAAATTAAAATATAAAAAAAAATATACCCTATAACACAGTGCTTCTCAAAGTTTCAGTATTGGTGACCCAATTTTCAGTAAGAATTTTCCTCACGTTCCCTCCCATATAATGCCAATGGATTGAAAGCTATAACAGTAAAGTACTTTGACGTTAAAGCTACTATACAATCTAGTTATAAACTGTGCAAATTATTAACCTAAGAATTAAGTTGGGTGTGTTTTATTTTCCAATAAAAAGTATTTAAAATTAATTTTTTAAGTTTTCGAATAAGTATTATGTTATATTTAATAGGTCAGAATGTATGTTGTTAAAGCAATCCTTTATTTTTGACATCTCGATAGGCTTGCGCTCTTATGTAGGGTTATCATACCTATCTAGCGGCTCACACCCCACAGTTTAAGAAACATTGCTGCATCATGTAATAAGAAAAGAAATGTTAACGCTCTGCATACTAGAAGCTTTTTTCCATATGTATAAAAAAGCGTATACAATTGAAAGAAATCGGAAAGATTAAGAAGTAAAATGTTTCATTTCAGAAGTTTAAATGTTTCAAATTATTCAAATTAATAATGCCACTCTAATTCGATAGGTACGGGAAATTAAGTAAAATATTTACATTTAATTTAATGAAAGGAAATTGTAGTCAAATATTAAAAAAGTTGTGTTTTTACATAATGAAGTTATTATTTTTAATCTGTAAAATATACCAAGGTATGAATATGTACAAAACAAGGGTTTTCAACAGAAAGTATAATAACCACTTATAAAGGCAACATTGCCCGAATAAACTCTTCGAGATACTCTAAGCAATCAGCTTCATAGAGTATGCTTATATATTTGTTCTTGAAAGGTTTCTGATAACGAAACCAGAAATTATAAAAATATATTTAGAGGTATTTTTTTCCTTTTTTGTTTCTTAACATGTAATTTTTAGTTTAAACCTTTTACTCCGTATTTGTCAATTTGATTGATAAGTTCGGATAGAGGATATAAGACCGCATGTGATCGTAAGCCACGTTTAGCAGGAGTAATTTGGAAAACAATTATGGAGAAATTGATGTTCAATGAAATGAAAAGGGGAAAAAAGCAGGTAAAAGAAACATATTTCTTATAAAATAATACATCTATCAAAGTTTTATGCAAAAAAGGAAAATGGCACGTGTTTGTCAAATGACGTTTTATTTTTGAGTAGCTGAAAGTGACGAAAATCCGTTCCCTGTGATTCTACAGTATAGTTATCGGCATTTCAGTCACAAGAATTTCAGGATGACCCTAGAAGAAAGATTCCAAGGGACTGAAATTTCAATAGCATTTATGGCAACCAATATGTCCGCCACGCCCAGCCTACCCAACAATATAGGCATCATGGAGGTGTAATGCGCCGGAGTTGAAAAATGTTTTGTTACACCATCGTGTATGAAACATACATTAGTATATTGCATAATGGTAAGTTTTATTCTCCTTATCCAAATAGAAATTTTGTATGAATGTTTTGTCAATCCTCCCACAGCGCTCCTTATCATCGCATTCGTTTAGTTACCTTCCTCATCTGGGCATCGTCCTCCCAATGGCTGCTATTATCATAATATTTACAAACTAAACGTAATTTACGATCCCATGTTCTATGATCGTTGCTACTCATGTTGAACGCAAGCCCTGATAAGCAGTCATTTAAGCAGTGACCCAACAATCTTCGCGAAACATAATATCAATGTCAGTTTCTAATGATAAAAATGGCATATAAAGTATGTTAAATACGTGAAATAATATTAAAAAGTCTTACAACGAAACCTTCCTGCAAAGTAGTAATAATTTAGCATTAATTTAAAAATAGTGATAATTTAGTTAAAACAATTATTTTACATATTTTATACCGTGGTCTCGGCACCGTTGGACGTTTAAGGGTAATCGAAATTCCGGACGCTTTAGTGTTAATTATTCCTTTTTATTTGGCGATTAGAAAACGCTGGTCAAGATATCGTGCAAATGTCAATTCAACTTATACGGCTTCAACGAATCTTATGCAGTTGGAATTTAGGCTGCTCAAGTATGAAATATGCAATATTTAAAGCTATTTAAGAGATATAATTACTATCACTCACGTGCATTACGAATATTTCGATACATAAAAAATCTGTAGAAAAAATGTAATATTTTTAAAGAATATCGTAATTAAGTAAATTTAATGGAGTTTAGAACCTAGAGTTTATCAAGATAATGTTTTAGAACAAAAGTCCTTTTCAATGTGGAAAGTAAAAAGAAAATTTTGTTTTTTCTTTAAATAACTACCTGAAAAATGTGTGTGATCTAATTTAGAATTCAAATAATTAATTTTATTATAAGTACGAACTGAAAGAAGTAATATTTTAATTGCATTATTGAAAGCATTCAGAAACAAATTAAGAAGTATTCCATTCTTACGTTTACTTTAAGAGCTCTAAATAAAATAAATCGAGGTTTTATTTTTAAATCTTAAAAAATTTCAAAAACTTAAGTATAATTTAAAATGAATGCAATTTTTTTTTCTTTTCATGAAAAAATACTAGGCTAAGCATTTAGGATTGTATGAATTACACACACACACACACACATTTCATATAATATATTATAAATATTTAAGTACTTTCTTCATTCAATAAAAGTTTTAGTTTAAGAAATTTGTATTATTCGATTGAAATTATTTCTGGCTTTATTAAACTTCATAAAACAGTATTGCTGTATATGTTAAGTTTTTGAACAAGGAAATAGGATTACCTGTGAAAAATTATAAGACTTAATTAGTAAGGTTTGAGCTAGCGTTGTTTTACTAATATAAAGTTAAAATATTTGCATGAAATACTGTTAAGAGATAAATAGATTTACCAAGGCAACACACCACATTTTTAATATTTTCCGCAAGAAGATAAACAGTGGTGGATAAATTGTGGACACATTTTCAAATTGTTATGTTTTTAATTTTGTATGCTAACAGAAAATGTTCCGTTGCACAAACTCCAAAGTTTTTATATCAGTCTAAGGAAAATTTAATACTGCAATCGATACAAAAAACAAAATTCGAATATTTATAAAGCAAAAAAAAAATGTTCTGATCTAACTATCTATATATCTATCTATATGTATATATCATGGCTTAGTAGGGTAGCTTTGTTTTTTTATTGTAGCTTTCATCTATGTTTCTTTGAGCTGAAAAAAGCTCTAAGGTCTTCCTTCATTATTTCATGATGCCAGAAAATAATTTTATTTCCCCAATCAGAGTTTCTTTTTATTTCATGGGTACATCATTCGGATAAGAATTTTCAAAAACGATATACCACAGGTTTTCGATAAGATCGAGTTTAGGACTGTATCCTGGCAAGGACAACAACTTGATGATCTTAGAACTAATCCAGTCTTTGAATTACTTTAGTGTGTTACAAGAAGAATCTTAATGAAAAATAAATGAAGCATTGTTGTTAAGCAGATCCCTGTTGCATGGTAGAAACTTGAGTTCTAGAATGATGTCAATGTATTTTATGACATTCAGTTTCCTTTCGATGATATGAAGGTGGCCTGTACCATCTGCTGATATGCTTGACTATATATAAATGATAAAACTATGTATATACTTCACAGTTGTCTGGATGTGGTCAGGATACAGTATTTCTGGTACATATTTTTGCATAGATATTTTTGACTATTGCTGCTGAATAACGACATTTTAGTTTCGTCCCTCTATATAACTTGTGACCAAAAATTATTTGTATAATTAATTTGTTCAATTGCCCACTGCAATCCCTTTTAGTGCGGCTATAAATTGAGATTCTGTCTTTTTTTGCGGAATTCTAACTTTCAGTCTTACATTTTCATATCTACGCCTGATAGTTTTTCAACGGATGGGGACACATCACCATCACTCAGATAATTTCCGAGGGATGTCTATGAAATTCTTTTATCTCCGAAACATAGTATTTATATTTTTCGTCATCAACAGATGTGGTGAACCATTTTCGGCCTTTTACTGCTTTTTTTTATTAAATGTTCTCCTGACATTCTAAGCACAATCTTCAGTCTCCGGATACAGTCACTGAACTACCAACCTGTTAAGTAATTTTGACGAAATAAATACCACTTTCTCATCACACATGCTTTTTCTTTACTCTTTTACTTGATGGTATTGCTTTTTAGCCAGGAAATGGTCTTGACCTCAATCATATTGAAAATTTGTGGCAACGTTTCAAAACACTTGTCTGAATGAGGTACCCATTAAAAAATAACTACAATTTGATATAATTAATTCCGAGCATCATGTAATAACGACTGAAGAGCTTCAAACTATTTTCAGCTCAATAGCACATCAATGTGAAGCTGTAATAAAGAATACAGGTAACCTTACTAAGCTCTGAATCACACTGCTATCATCAGTATTTAATGTATATCGACTCTTATTGCTGTATAGCTTTTTTGTGTTATAAACATTTGAAATTTTGCTTTTGTATTAAATTCAGTATAAAATTCTCTTAGAAATGATATTAAGTATTCAGCATTTTGTGCAATATAAAATTTTCTATAAGCATACAAACTTAAAGAACATAATTTAAAAAAGTATCAACAATTTTGACCATAACTTTATATATGAACACACAATTTGGAGCATAGTTTAATACTAAGTCTTACATTCAGATGGGGACTGAGATAATATCGCCTTTTTTTGGATTATCTTTTTATTTTCTTTTTCTCTCATGCAACAAATTGTACATTTCCTTGCTAATCCCTCTTTCTTTCTTCAATGAAAAATTGCTGCCTTTCCCCAAAGTAAATCACAGAGAAAAAGTTTTTCAGTACCTTGGATAAACTGTATCACTTAAGAACACTCTAGCACTAATAATCTATACTAATAAAAGAAAGGTTTTTGTGTGTGTGTGTGTTTCACCTGCACCACCCAAACTAAGCAACCCAGATGTATAAAATTTTGCACATAATTACTCTAGCTCCTAATGATGTGCACTACGAAGCGTTTCTTTTCGAAATTCGCTTTAGATTTTTTAAAATTAAATTTTTAAGTGATTTTCCCATTTTTTTTCAACATCCGAGTTTAAGTTTTCTTGATTTGGCAACAGCGGTATTTGCCTTAGAATTCTTAGCGTCATAAAGATTTGATATAAAAAAACTTGCAGTTTTACATGTGTTTCGATGTCTATAATCTTCTACAATATATTCTTTTTTAGTTAAATTTTTTCTTGATTTTAAGTATTTGTATTTTAAGTATTTGTAATAGCTTTTATTTTAAAACTGTGTTCCGGAAGGAGATGCATGGAATTTCAAGCTAATCCTATATTATATTTTTTCAGTAATTCTAAATTTAATTGGTGAATGTTTATATGCTTTTTTTTTTTTAATGTTTATTACTTGGTTTCATTGCTCTTCCAGTTAAGCCATTTTTTGAGTTATTCGAAATTCAATTGTTTTCATAATATAAGTTTTTATGGTTTTCAGTTAATGTTGTGTTGATTGTGTCGGTGTTTGTTTTAATGTGGCAACTATAAATTTTTGTTTTGCTTATATTTTATTTTTTTATTCCAAATTTCTAGGTTAATTTAATTTTGTCGTTTCTTTTATTGGCTAAAGAATTTGATTTACTTTGTGTGTGGTCAGAGTTATTTTAATGTTATAATTGCTATTTTTTCGTGTATGGCTGCGTCATATTTATTCGGTACTTATATATTATCTCAAACTATGAGCAACAATATATGGAATCAAGCACATGATTGCCAATTCAGTGCAGACAGCACATAGGAAATTGTGGTTGCCAGATTGTCAAGTTATTAATATAGTTGCCAATTGTTGCAATAATATGTAAGTACCAAAATCCTTCCTATGACATTTTAATTCTTGCATATGATCACAACCTATTGGAGACATTATATAAAACGAAGCACATTGTTGCAAAACTAGCTCCTACAAAACATGCGAAATCAAGGTTGCTAACCTGGTGAGTTCTTTTGAATGTTGGCATTGGTGTGAAAAAACATGAGAACCATCATTTCCTTCCATTGAAAAAGAAAATGGTTACTGCTTCTCTTGACACTTACGTATTAGAAACATAGCAGCCAAAGTGGCACTTTTTTCAGCAAAAATTCACTGATGTTATATATATATATATAACATATTTAATGTTTTATCCGTTGTAAAGAAATATTGCTTAACGTATAAAAGAAAATGACACTAAATTTGAACTAACTGCTATTAACACGTTGATAATATTGTGAAGATAATACTACCTATTTATGAGAAAGCAGAATGCAACGTGTTTTTTTTATCTTATGGTTTAAATGACCAATAAGAATTCATCTTTTTTTTAAAGAAAACAAATCATAATTTTTTTTAACACGAAGCTATTTGCTGAAACTATAATGAGCTGAACATTGAAACAATATTCTTGGTTGAACCCCCCTCAGTATAGAGGGCGCTGCTTGTAAAAACATGCTTTGTTTACACCTGAGATCTTGTGTACGTGACCGAGTGCAGACGCACTCCATATTCCATTAAACTGATTATTTAATCTTACACTTGTCTTCGCGATGATTTATCGAATTTAATTGAGTCTAACGATTGTGATGATATGAGCGTTGATTGATATAAAAGCATTCTACCACTGATTAACTGAACCATCGATGATCATAACAATTCTCGTATTTTTCTTTTGGATTCCTTTAAATTCAACATTGACCCGATTTTTCGTCACGACTTAATTTGGCTTCTGATAATTTTGCAAACCAGGAATCTATATCATTTGTGATGGAAAAAATTTGCAGAAAAGTTTATGATCTAAAAAGTTAATGTGAAAAGTAACACTTATCTATACTAATAAAAGAAAGAGTTTGTGTGTTTCACCTTTAATAGCCAAACTAAGCAACCCAGAAGTATAAAATTGGTACATAAATGCTATAGGTCATAATGCTATGCACTACACGAAATGTTTTTTTTTCTAAACTTTTAAATGGTTTTCTAACGAACTGCTGATATGACGTCACGCCTGTATAACTCTGCGAAAATTCATGTTTCAAACTCTTTTTTGGAAGAATGTTACATATTTTATTATATTTAGATTCATCTAAGGCTGCATTTTGTCATTTCTTATTATTTGTGGCAAAATTGCAATAGTTTCACTAAAAAAATTATCCTAAAATTGTTTTTTTCAAAATCTTTTTTTTTTTCAGTTTAGTAACGCGCTTCTGTTTGCACCTGATTTAGCGATGTCGACCGAATTGAATCCCATTTTCTTAATTAAGCGCACTATACCCTTTTCCGGAATTTCAAACAAAAGTGATAAAACTGTTTAATTCATTAATGCTAATTAATTTTCACAAATGAAAGTATCATAAATTTTTGCCGCTATGCACTTTGTGCTGATCGTGATTTTCCCCGCCAATGTGGTGGACGTTACCAAAGTTTGCTTAATGTTTTGTATGTATGTGTTCGGGATACAATTTCCCATAAAATCATTGTATTTTGTTTTAAAAAGATAGCTGTTAATTTTTAGATAATAATAAAATCTGTTTTATGCCACGTTGTGTTTGTTTATCTTAATGCTCATTAAATTTGTGTATCTGTTTTATTTTTGTGGTTTATAATAATACATGTTGATTGCGTAATGGAATAACTACTTTTCTTGCAAGGCCTAACGTAATTACTGTATAGCTGATACAATTTTAACTTTGCTTCTGATAATATGTTCCTCGTTTAGTTTTTGAAGATCATATACTTTGCACATATCAAACTGTTCATATATATGTATATTTAAAATTATCATTATAATTATGTTGATTATTTCTCTCGTTAGGTTCATTATGGGTTTTTTCCAACGTCGGTTTTAGATAGTTTTTTCATTTTGTTTCTTGCTAATTTAATATTTTCACTATTGTATTACATTTAAATTTTATATTAAATGTAATAAAGATGTTAGAAAGCGTTACATCCATATTTCAAATAATAATAATTTAATGCTGCAGAAAATTTAATTTAATGTTTTATTACAATAAAGGCTTATTTGATCTATTTTTAAAAATTGTAGTCGGTACGAGTTTTATTTTTTTCCAGTTGAAGGCTCCCTAAAATATGTTAGTTACGATAATATTTTAGGGAAATGGCTTATGACATATTTTTTTTTTCTTTTGGTATATCTATTTCATATTATTTCACTCACAGTTTCCATAGCAGAAACATTCTACTGTTATTACTTTCTGCTATAATTTTTATCTATATTTTCATTCTTTCACTTCTATTTACCTTTTTATCACGTTAATTTTCTCTCTTACATTCAAATATACGTTTTTATGAAGTCATTATATTTCTGTGACATGAAATTGCAATGTGAACACTCATTAATTTTTTTTTTTAAATTTTTGATACACTGCTTTGCAATGACTCTACCCTCTTTAAAACATATTATGTTTGCAAAAGAAGCTGATTTTTATTTATTTTAAAATTTATAACTTGATACCAAAACAACAAAAATTCTAACATATTTTATGTAAAAACAAATCTGTAAGATTTTGGTGGAAAATGGCGCCAATTTGACTGCAAAAAACTGCCTTCAATTTATGTCAACAATTGTTATTAACCATATTTTGGAATATTTTTGACATGTAGCTTTTTTTTACCTCACAGTTTTTATAACCGATAAATACTCATCGTTTGTTCTCATGGAAAGATGTAGTAAACAATTTCATCAAGATCTTCACAAAAACTATGGATGGGATTGAAGGCTCAGTAAAATAATTTTATTTTTCACTTTAAAATTCTGAGTTACTGCAATTTTTGTCGTGCGGAATCATGGTTTAACTTTTATTCTGACAATCTGTACTTCATATAGATTTTTAAAGAATTTATATGTATACATTTCTATTACATTTTCTTTGGTTGAAAAAAATGCTTTTCTTCCTTCATCAGCAAATACTACATCCTCATCATTATAGGAAAACGGATCTGACGCTGATCAATGTTGATCAAATAATTGTCGCATGACATCATACATCTATTTTGCTTCTGATAATCTTCAAATGTGTAAATCTATTTATACCATTTGTGATCCAAAATTTTTTGAGGAAGAAAGATACAGCTTGATACAATTTTCTCCTATTTCTTTTTGAATTCCTTTAAAATTTAGGGTAAACGGACTAAAATGGGGGAAAAATTTGGTAAAATATTACAAAAAAATACTTAAATGAGCCCCACTCAGTGCACAAATAGTTTGTGAAGGAATTCTCAATTTTTCAATTTTGATGTATTACTGTAGTATTCAATTTTGAAATGACCTTCAGGTTAAGGGCTATTTAAGTTGTTTAAAAAATTAAAGCACTTTATCTTAGTTATATGAAATTGTAGTCACAGTGATTCTAACAAACAGTGATTATATTCAAAAAACGGGCTATATATTTTTTAAATAAAACAGTGATTGATAAATGTGAAGGTTAAGACTCTTCTAATATTACACAGAACATAAACAAAAAATTCCAGTTGATTATTTTCATAACATTTTGAGCAATCTTTGTCCCCTTTTGAGTTTTTCGAAAAAAAAACACCATTTCGAGTAAAATGCATATTAAAGTATGACATCTTGTTTAAAACTAGAAAATTTACTTTTACAAAAAAAACCCTGCAGTTTTTGTTCTAATGAATGGAAAATAAAAAAATAAATAATAAAATTTTTATTAAGTTAATAATACGATCTATAAAATAAAACTATTTAAATTAAAAATATGCAGTTTTTGAAATAAACTAAAAAAATTACGACAGTCGGCTACCTTAGCGAATTATAACTTTGAAAGCTTGAAAAACAACTTTCGGTACCATACAAGTCTGGACCATTCTTAGTACAAATTCCTCCATTTTTCTCATTTATTTAATATTTTAATACTAATATGTACGTAAAATATAAATAGATTACGAATATATATATATATATATATATATATATATATATATATATATATATATATATATATATATATATATATATATACATATATATATATTATATATATAAAGCAATGCCTCTCAAAATTTCAATGTTTGCGACTTTCAACTTTCAATGTTGCTCAGTCATAATTTTCTTTGCTCCCCCCTTTCGAAAATATAACAATTTTTTTGCATTCAATAACACTATACTTTGACGCTAAAGCTACGATATAGCTTTAACCTCTTAAATGACACAGGCGTATGTAAACGTTTCACTCAGCCAATGCGTTAATTGCTCCGAACATATATATACGTATTTCCAATCTTTTCTTAGCCCTGCTATCCATAACATTATTCTGAAAGCTTTGGAATGCAAAGCTTGAGAGCGTTTGTAAAGGATTTACTTATTTCAGAACATTTGCTTATTTATTTCTTTACTTTTCCTCGCCCCATTATACCACATACGGGCGTCGATATGGAAAGCGTTGGCATTGGAGTTCGAATAGTGTAACTTTTTATTCACAGTTAAGCTATTAATTATACATAAATGGTACAAATTACCAAGAAAAATATTAAATTTTGTATAAGATTTTATTTGAGACAAACCCATGGGACCACCATGGGCTGATTCCGATAAAAAAAGTCCGGTTTTATCTATTAGATTTACACATAGAATTTGGCACTTACGCTCGTTTTTTTGAATAGAGATCTACTAAAAACAGGTCTTATGGAAATCCATTTAAGGGAGGGTGTTTTTTTTTATGGTTGAATAAAAAATAATATAACCAATATTAAAAGTTATTATTTATATTATGTATTTTATATATAATATATAATATATATATATATATATATGTATATATATATATATATATATGTATATAATATATATATATATAATATGTATATAATATTATATATATATATATATATATATATATATATATATATATATATATATATATATATATATATATATATATATATATATATATTCACATTTCCAACCCTTTTAAAACTTGAGTCTTCTCTATCCTTAAACATTTAAAATATATACTAAAGAAGTAGAAATTATTGAAAACCCAGCGTAGCGGGTAGGTAACGGCTTTATAAAATATAATTTATGTTTTCCAGAGTGGGTTGCTTATGGATCGTTTATTATTGCTGCAAATTCAAGCAACTCACTAGAGTTATTGGCAACAGATCTAATACTTTGCACTAAACTCTCTCGTTCCCTACACACTCAAGAATTTCTCCTCGTGCCAAAAAGATGTCTGGGCATCAACGCAACTAACATGCAGCAAACCCTCTACAAGGTATTCGAACACAAACTGCTCATAAGATCAGGTCTCTGCATCATTGTATAGATAAATTTTTTTAATATAGTGTTGCATAACTGTTCACTTCTTTAACGGTGCACTTTGTTTATAAAGGTGATGGAAGGTTATCTCAAAATGTTTTTAAATACAATGGAAGGTTATCTCAAAATGTTTTTAAATACAATGGAAGGTTATCTCAAAATGTTTTTAAATACAATGGAAGGTTATCTAAAAATGTTTTTAAATACAATGGAAGGTTATCTCAAAATGTTTTTAAATACAATGGAAGTTTATCTCAAAAATTTAATAAGGGTCATATGTATGCTTTGGAAGATCATTTATAATGACTAGTCACCCAAAGTTGACATAAAATTCTGAATCAACTAATTTGTCTTATTATCGTGTTGATGTAAATGAAGTATCTGGAGGCTTAAATCCTTCAATCTCTTTTGACGTGGAGAAATGCAAAATGAAAATGGATAAATCATTCGCCACTAAATGAGTAGGGATTTCTACACTACAGTGTAACTTTTTAAAGCTCAACTAAAAAAAAACAACCTCCGTTATAAAAACTACATATAATAAGAATGAATAAAAAAAAAATGTCCTTAGAACAAACATTACCGGGTGTTTTTTTTATTCATCGTATCATTAAAATGATAAAGAAATTGCTTTTGTATCGGTTCGCCTTAAAAATACATAGTTTTTAAAATCGACTGCCTTTCATTTATTTTGTATGAAAAAAGCTGAAAGTCAACCACAAATGGTTAAATCGACATTCCTCTCACGAAAAAAACGAACGAAGTTTCATGCACAGGGTATTTTATACACAAGGGTCTCATTTTACCCTAAATCTGTATATAAACGTAAAAAACGAAGAAACGTAACAAATACAATATGTTTTATACACTGTTCACACGTAAGTTTAGTTTTTCTGTTCTTTTTATTAGAGTATTCAGTATATTGCTTACACAATCTTTTAGTCGTCGCGAGTGTGATGTTTTCACTGGATCTAAATTTTTTCCAAAACCTCTTAGAAGCATATCTTGCTAGTTTCTACATTCTTCCATAAATCGAAATCAAAAACACTTCAGAAATACGCGTCTGTTTCGAGGTTTAATAGGGGGTTTCTGAGCACTCAACACAATTATTTGCGCATTTATCATAACAATGTTCCAAACCACAAAAGAGTATTGTCATAGGCTAGCTATTAAATTATTTATCCATTGGATATGATGTGGCAATTGTATGAATGACGATAATTACTCCATCATTTAAATTAAGGAAGATTTCATTTGAGATTTTCACCAAATCCAATAGGGAAGGTATTGCAGATGAATCAATTTTATCACCACTATATATTTTCGAAAGTTGAAAACACAATTCAAATTTTTGTTGGTTGCATATGACGCAATTGTTGTATTTTATTTTAAAACAAAACATATAGTAATAAACTTCTCAATTATTTAAATTAAAAAAATTGGGATTTTTTTTTTAAATTTTGTTTTACTGTTTCAGCAATAATTGTTTTCTTTTTTAAAAGTTTATCTAAAAGTGGATAACATGTGTAACAGTTGTCGTCTTTAAAATTTCGTTCTATCGAAATGGATTTGTGTGTCTCTACATATAAAACATTTATTTTCAACTGTGTCTGACTCTTCTAATTCTGGGTCGATTTCAGTGAATGAATCAAACTTACTGTTATACTATCCATCATTTGATTCTTCTTCATCATCACCGCAAAGATACTTTCTTCATCCGGAAATACTGTATCTATTAAATTACTTAAATATCCCATTTCTTCATCATAACTACATCAATACGTCATGTCATTAGAAAGATTTAAAGGGTGCTGATGTATTCAGAACTGTAACGGTGAATTCCGCGCAGGATATAGCATATTTGAAGATGCGGTATCCAAAAATATGTATTTAAAATTCGCCTACAAGCTAAGACCTCTCAATGGATATGACCTTTAAATCATCTAAACTAGAAACTATTCATTTTCCAAAGAAGGTTTAGAAGAATAGTTGAAAAAAGAGAGACCATTTGTATGACATACTCTGCGTGAGAACTGTCTGGTTCAAAATGGGTGTGGAAGAAGTAAATAAACAATATTATGCTGAACTATGATGCTATCTATATAAAAAGTTCGAAACTAAAAGCGAATACAATTACAAAAAACAGGACAGTTGGTAAAAAATATGAAGTTACACCAATTTCAATTATTTTAAATACTGTAAAATAGAAAACAAAATAATATAACCTTGCCCTATTCTTTCAAATTACTTCAAATACTAAAAATCCAATGAAAGACTTGATTTACATGTTAGTAAAATGAGTTGGTAATCAAATATTAAAGTATTTCTGTACAAAGCGCAGGAAATTATACCTGGAAACTGAAAAATAAGTCAAAATGATAGAAAATAAGAGTGCTTGCAAAAGGAGAAAACATGCAGACACACGAATAACCACTAATAAAAGCAAAATCCGTCATATAAATTGACTGAGATGTTTTTAATGCAGTATGTGTTTTTAGACCGGATTAGATTGGAGAACGGCCTGTGACACGTTATCGTCCGGACGTACGTATACACGCTCCGACATGCGAATTCCGGTGCACAGTGCCAGCGTACTGATTGCGACTTTGTCAGTATTGCTTTGAGCTCTTTTGAGCATTTTGCATAGTTTTTCTTAAACTTAAGCTGCGTTACACCTTAAATTGTTGATGACTATGGAATCGAACCAGGCAATCGAAATTACCTATGGAACAGAATTCTTGACCGATGGAAATAGAGCCGAACCCAACAGGGAACGATATGGATCAATCCCTACCTCCCTCCAGACCCAGAACGCCACAGCTCTCCAGTTGCCAGCGAAGGCGCGACTGCGTTACTCTGATAGACCTCTACGCCTCATCGATTAAGCACATTAAAGCCAGCCTGAGACAACTCCAAGTTAAAAAACCCACATCCGACTAGCCCAGTAACTTTCTCGACCACATCTTGAACGAACACGAGCAACGCCTTTCGGATTACACAAGACTACTCGACCTAACGGTAAGTAAGTTCTCCTCTCTACCGAATTGTGAAATTCCCGGCTGTGCAGTACACCACACGCCACATTCATCCCCCTCCAAATCAAACGATGCTGAATTCCCCCCTCTAGTAAAATCCACTGTTGTTAAGAGAAAAGAAACGGATAAGGGTTCATTTCTCCTCCCACCCACAAACTCTCCAAAAACTTCAGAACCAACGCTAACCCGGACTCAAACTTTTGCATCAATTTATCTAACAAATGTAATGGACTAGAAAATCAGGAACCAAGCTCAAATCCCGTAGCGGGAACCTCGACCGGCAACCCATCTGCAACGAATACCACTAAAAATAGTACGCCTATAGTATCCGATAACGATCAAAAACTCCCCCCGCCCAATAATGCTTATAATTACCGATGACTACCGTGTTCAGATGAAAATAGTTAATAAGTTCATGCCTAAACTCAGAACTAAAATGTCAGGAGAATACTTCAAACTTTATTGCGACACACATGATCAATTTCATGAACTAAATGCTTTTCTCGAAGCCACAAATTTTGAATTCTACTCGATCACTCCTAAACATCTTCGCCCAATAAAAGTAGTAATTAAGGGTCTTCCGAAAGACACCAAAACTCACGAAATTCACCAAGACTTATTAGATCTGGGATTCACCGTTAACTGGGTCTCCCAACTTACCGGACGTATAACAAACCAACCATTACCCGTTTTTCTAGCTACACTCCCCAGAAATATAGATAACGCTAAAATATTTAAAGTTAATAAATTAGCATGCATCACTGTTACTATTGAAGGATACGAAAGCAAAGGGGTCACCCAATGCTATCAGTGTCAAAAATGTAACCACACGGCAAGCAATTGCCACATCAAACCCTGATGCCTGAAATGTGGAGAGGTTCATCAAACGGCCGAATGCCAGATCCAAAAAGTCGAAAATATGTATTGCATTAAGAACAGTCGGAAACCTCTATACCGACAATGTTAAATTGGCTGTTTTCGAGGTACATTTCTCAAAATCTGTTATTTGTACATGCTTGAAATTTTTCATATAATTAAAATACACATTTCTCATTATACTCAAATGAGCTTTTAGCTAATTTTGAATTTTTTCATAATTTATAAAATATTTTATCAAACATAGTTTACGTTAACCCGTTTTTCACATAAAAAATTTGTAAAAATAAATTTTGGAGTTTTTACAAAAGCTCATTTCAGTATATATTAGCCATCATTATAAATATATCATAAAAAATTTACATACCTGTGGACAGTAGTTTCTAAGAAAAGGAACATCGAACATCAAAAATTGACATTTTGAGAAAAATTGATTTTAACGTATTACTTTTTAATTAAAACATTCCAGCTCCATATTCTAAATCATCAGCATTTTTAGTAGCTCATTATCTTCTTTCTTTCTTTTAAGTCTTTTTCCTTCCTAACTTCCTTTGTTTTTTGTAAACAATAGTATTTTGCTCGTAACAGCCTCTGTTTGTCGAGGCACTCCATCGCCTGTACCGTGTAATCAGCAGGCTCAATACACATTTTTCTCAAAATTTCTAGTTTTGATACATTCCCCATATTAAATGAGGAAACTGTATCATATGTACCCAGTGACAAAACTTCTAATTGTACAAATTTTTTCTTCCGTACACGAGACCATATTACATTATTTACACTTTCGTTAGGATTTTGCGTACCTCCATGTAAACACTTTTTTAGCAATTCTGGATTAGCTAACTCCCTAAAAACAGGTCGCATGGCCTCCACAACATCCACAGGTAAACTATTTTTGTGATGATAAGTCTCCCCAAGCAATTCTGCTTTTTTAAATTTGCACCACGTATCTGTATCAGAGGGACAAAATCCATGCTGAAATTTTTCATCGGTTGATAGCTTGTGTAAAAGTATTGCCCATATGGCTTGTTGCATGTCCTTCATGCTAGATAAATTTCTGCGGATAGCTAGACCATAATATGCTTGCAGACGGTCGATTTCTGCCTCTGTCAATCTATTTCTTCCACATAAAGGCTTTCCGTCAGAAAGTTTTTGACCTCTCATCTTAGTTTTCAAGCTTCGAAGATGTGTCCCCATTCTTTTCATAACATGACCTATCCATTCTAATTTCTCGACAGAGCAATGGTCACCATATACTTTGTTCTCGACAATAGAAGTAAACGCCTTGGAGTCCCCATCTCCTAAATATTTTGTGTACCGAACATTGTAGAGAGACTGGGAACGCTGAAAAATGGATAGAGCTCCAGCTACTTTCATTTTACCGCTGTAGCCTTCAAAATTTATCTTACAATTTTGAAGATGCTTGGTTTTGTTCGGACAAATACAATGTTTTGAAAAAACTTCGACATCTATAACTTTACCGGTATCAACACTTGTGACTGTCACCAAGCCATTCTTCGAAGAAAATCCACGCTTCTGCCAGCTACCATCAACAGCAACAGAAAGGTCCCTTTTTCCATCATTTTCATCAACGGCTTCACGAACAGCTTCTGCCATACTGTGTTCACAGGTTTTTCTTGTTGCCTGCAGTAAAATGTGGTTGTACTTTGAGAATTTTGTGGGTGGCGGGGGAAGATTCATGATACCGCAAAACATCCTAGCAGACTCAGCACCTTTACCTATGCATCGCATAGCATACACTAGCCGGGTATTCAGTTCGTAATTCTCAGAACTATCGCATTTCTTAGAGTTAAAAAAAGTATAGTTATATTTACAAGAAGGACATTTTAAGTGAAACTTCACAGCTTCACCACAGTTACTTTCACTGAGGTGCAACCTTAGTCCTGTTTTTTTCACACTTTATACATTTTACAGCTTCAAAAAACACACAAGCTAAAAGGTTAATGTCCACAATAACATTTCTGAAACCAGAACAAGCCTCATCCGAATATGAAATATCCATGTTTACAATTTTTCTCTCACTTGCAGATGGTTCAGTTTCAATAGTACAAAGCTTTGCACCATCAGCACAATTCTTTTCATCAGCAGAGTTCTTTGGAACAGTAGAATTGCTTTCACCACAACCATCATTACTTTTATTACATCTTCCTTTATTAAAAACTCCTCTTCGTTTCTTAAATACTTTAGTTGATGCTCTAGGCATGGTAAAGTCGATATATTATAGCAATTTTTTTGAAAGTTTAAGCTTAATAATGTTAAAGAATACTTGCGAGTTCAAAAATTACAACGCAGTTTTAAAGTAAACAAACACTGATTTGACCATTAAAATACAGTGAAGTTTCAAATGGGTTAGGAAATAAAATAATAAAAGGTTCAATTTATACAATAAAAGATAAATGTTTTGATTTATACCAGACGCTCAACTTTTAAGCCAAAACAAAAAAACTTTGTTTACTTTTACGCTTGTCAAGTGGGCGTGGCCCAGTTTCAACGATTATTTGAAAATAGGTTTTTAGGGCTTCTACTTACCCTAGAGATTAAAGTAAGGTATTTTTAGAAAGGTTAAAATCTGTACTATGTGGAAATGTAAAAATCTGAAATTGTCAAAAAAAGCAAATTTTACCTTTCCGACTGCCCTTAACTGTAAAGCCTACGGCCACATGGTCAACTATTATAAATGTCCGCTTTTCCCAAAACCCCGAAATAGAACCTTTAATAAACCTAATTATTCCAGCATAGTAGAAAGTATTGTAAGACCCAATCTCACTTTCGCGCAAGCCGCTAAACAAGCTCAAGCAACAATTCAACCTACCACCCTTCAACAGATGGCACCACGTGCCTCTGAGATTCCCGCTAGAAACCAAGCACAAACTCAGGCCGTCAGGAGACAAATTCCGCCCCCCAACCACAGCCGATAAACTTAAATAACGATTGCATGGGCTTAATAACCCAAACGCTCAACCAGACCATACAAGAATTATCTCTCCTTGTCCAACAAATCAGCACAATGAACCTTACGCAAAACGCCCCAAACCCCACAGCTATAAAAAAAGGCAGAGAAGAATTAAAAAAAGAGATGTACGCCCTAGTAGATGCACAATTAGACAAACATTATTATGAGTTGACACCAAATGAACGGCCTGAGTTTGTGTTCATGGAACGCAAACAGAATTCTAAATAAAATTATTCAATTCAAGCTATTTGTAGAGAAGTACGACCCCGATATCTTACTTGTATAAGAGACTTTTTGAGACCCAGCCACAAAATAAACATCAAAAATTATATCTGCTACAGGAATGACCGCATCACGAACAACCCCGCTACTGGTGGTACGCTCATTTTTATCAAAAATTCTATTCCTCATGTTAACCCCTCACCCCCACCCTGCAACATATCCCACCGTAAATATTACCCCTCCTAATACTAATCATATCTCTATCACCAGCATTTATGTTCCCCCTCGTTCCGACAATCAGTTATTTACTTGAGACCTTGAAACTATCCTTCAGATCAACAGTTACTGTGTGATTTTTGTCGATTTCAACGCCACACACAGTACAAGGAATTGCTCACATAACTCCACTAGAGGAAATCATCTGAAACCCTTCGCTGATAATTCTAATCTGGAAATTGCTTTCCCCGCTTCCCCTACCAGATATGGATACAACTCTTCAAATACTTTAGATTTCGCTCTCATTATCAACTTTAATTTCCCGTATACTATCGAATCCAGATCTGATCTCTCATCTGACCTTAACCCTGTTATGCTCAGTTTCAATTTAAATTCATCTATCCATAAAAGTAATCTTAGAGCAATTACCACCTGTTGGTCTGCGTGTAAAATTAACCTTAAAAATCATTTTCACCTGTTCGACTATGCCAACATTAATAGCGATCTCCTAATAGAAGAAAAACTAGCAAAGTTCACCGATGCGGTTAGCTCCACCCACGACCTTGCATATAAGCCAATCACAAACATGCGACACACTTACACCCCACACCACATCAAACAGCTAATAACCATGAAAGACAGGGCCAGGAAAACCTTCCAACGCACACTAAATCCGATTCATAAAACAGAGGCCAACACAGATTACAAAGTCTACTCAAATAAGAACTCAGGACATATAATCAAAATACATGGGCAACCAAGCTAGCCTCTTTAGAAACACAAGATAACAGTCTCTGGCAAATGCAAAAACACTTCCGCAAAAAAAGCTCAAATATTCCAAACTTAACTAGTCCTTCTGGCATCGCTAGCAACCATGAACACAAGGCAAACTTAATTGCAAACACCTTCATCGAAAACTACACAGAAAATAAAAGACCAGGGAATTACACTACCAACATCGACTCTGACGTTACTAATACACTCAGAATTTTTTATCCTCTCCCCCCGCACTCCCAACCCCCCTAACCCGGTCGAAATCCGCGACTACGTTAAAACGCTAAAAACTAATAAAGCTCCAGGATTTGACAACATAACTCACAAAATGATTAAAAACTTTCCTATCAAGGTTATTTTTATTCTTACTTACATTATTAACAAAATTCTGCTTCTACATCATTTTCCAAAAAATTGGAAAATGGCGATCGTTTTTCCCATCCACAAGGCGGGGAAAAACAAAAACTTTCCCGACTCATATAGGCCAATCTCATTATTATCGTCACTAAGCAAAATTGCAGAGCACGTAATTCTGAATAAGATTCATAATCATATCTATAACTCTAATTTTCTCAATCCGAACCAGTACGGATTTACTAAGCGACTTTCAACTTATCATCCGCTACTAAGACTTACGGAAAAGATTTCTTCGGGATTCCAGATTGGCGGGACCACTGGTGCTGTCTTTCTGGATATTCAGAAGGCATTTGACCGTGCCTGGGTAGACGGACTCATTTATAAACTCATAACTAACAACTTCCCACCTGTTATTATTCATCTATTATACTCTTACCTCACTAACAGGAATTATCGCGTCAGAGTCAACGACACTCTATCAGTCACACATACGTGAACGATATTCCTTCACACCCGAGAACGATGATTAATCTCTACGCCGACGACACTGAAATATCCGCTACTTACAAAAACACTAATTTTATCACTATCGCACTGAACAAACACCTGGCCCTACTCGAAAACTACTTTAACAAATGGAAAATCAAAATTAACGTGGATAAAACCGTAGCGGTCATATTCACAAAGCGTCGCAAACAAATCACACCTCCTACATTATATTCCACACCACTAAGCTGGTCTCAAACCACTAAATATCTCGGAGTTGTTTTCGACAAAAACCTCACCTGGAAACAACACATAATATACGCACGAGACAAATTCCGGATCGCATTAAACAAATTTACCCCTTAATTAGCCGGAATTCTAACGTTTATCTTTACCATAAGCTACTTCTCTACACGGCCGTCTTGCGTCCCATCCTGAGTTACGCAAGTCCTGTATGGGGTTATGCAGCGAATGCGTATGTTAAGGTGCCTGACTAGTTGCGAAGACATTTTTTTGAAATTTTGCTGAAAATTTATGTTTAAACTCATTTTTTGTTTAATTATAACTGAAAACTAATAAAAACAGCAAAAAAAAATTTCTTTCAATGTATTTTTTTTAAATATGGCCAATTTTAGGTTTAAATTAGACGTTATTTGTACGTTACGTTAAACATAGTAAAATAAATTCTAATGCATAATATTTCAAAAAACCCACATAATTTTACTCAAAAAACAGTTACTAATGAATTGACCTAATATCTTTGAAAAATTTTAATTTGTTACTGAACTAGAAGTCAAAAAGTGCACGCAATGCAAATTTTTCAAAAAATTTCACATTTATCACACAGAAAAAAATCATAAAAAGGTAAATATGCTGTTTTTCTTAATCCCTACGTCACAGCATACATACTATAATAATGCACAATTACACAAAATTACAGACAATTACCTACAGAACTTTTTGAGATATCATGCTTAACGTGTTGTAAAATATCAAAAAATCTGTTTCAGAGAAAAATGCATTTAAAGATTTAAAATTCAAAATTTAAAAAACTATACTGCTAAAAAAAAAACCTAAAACCTCTATATATCAAAAGAACAAACATTTTCAAAGCAATTATGAATATTTTATACTTTCTTCAAACTTTTATCTTTTAATATTTTTAACAATTTTATAGTGTCAAAAAGCTTTTTCTTAAAGTCTAAGTACACAGTTTACGAAATACAGATTAGACGTATAAAAAGCACTTTAAAAAAACCTTATTGCATTAAAAATAAAAATATTTTACATAGAAAAACAAATATATATTATTCCATATTATTTTAGAAGTTAAGAAATATATCATACAAAATATATTTGTGTTGTTTTACCACTAAACATTTACGAAAAAACTCTTGAAAAATATTGTTTATCACAAAATTTATCATAAATTAGAATAAAAATCCTGCAAAGAAGTACTTTAAAACCCTCCATATGAATATACTAAGCCTTCTGTTTTTTCATCCTTAGTACTTTTTGTTTTTCTAGCTGTTTTTCTTTTTTTTTCGAGACAATTTCGCAATCGGTAAAGAATGTCTTAAAGATGTTGAAATCCGTTGTTTATCAAATTTAAGTAACTCTTGAGCAACACTTTCAGGAAGGGAACCATTTACATTTCGAATTACTGATAAAATATACCAGCATAACCAGAATTATAAAGTATTAGAGCTAATAATGCACCCAAACGAAATGTTTCCAGTCCAATAAATATATTTTTTGGGAACAATATTCCACAAAATGTTGTTATAACTTTCATTGCAGTTCTGTGTCTTACCATGAAGACATTTTTTCAACAAAGTTTCATTACACAGTTTTAGATATGTAGGCTTTATTTGGTTTATAATTTTATTAGAAAGTCCTTGCTCAATTTCTTTGAGGGGACTCCCAGCTGCTTTTGCCCTTTGGTAACGACACCAACTCTCAGATCCTTCAGGACACTGTCCATGCAATGAATTGTTTTTTCCAGATACACAGTGAAAAAATGCAGCTATTACACTACTCATCATCTTTTGTAGATTACCTACATTGTTTCGAATAGCTATTCCATAATAGTTCTGAATTCTGTCGATTAATTTATCAGTTAATTTATTTTTCCCTCCCAAATCTTTCGTCGTTTTTTTAATTGACGCAACCGCCCCCTACACGTTTCTGTACATGACCTATACACTCGAGTTTGGTTACTGTATTAATTCCATAAAAGTTTTTAACAGATTCATATCCTTTTGAGTCCCCATCTCCGTAGTATTCATTGTACTGTACATTCCTCACATTTGATCTCTCAAATATACGGTAGGCTCCAACAACCTCCATGTTCCCCGCGGAACCTTTGTAGTTCGAACATACATGTTTCGATGATTGGCTATTGCCTTTCGCGCATATGTGGCAATATTGTGTCATAACTTCAATGTTTAAAATTTTACCGGTGTCAACTGATGGCACTTACACACCCATTCAAAGATGAGTAGCCTCTGCGTTGCCAAGTACCATCAATGGATATTCCACATTTAGTGAAACTATTTGAGCCTTTGATTTCACTCAATGCAGCGTTGATGTTTTCTTGAGCAACGCGTTCAGTTGCTTTCAACAGTTTTCTTTCTTGATTGCGGAAAGCAAGTTTTGACAGGAAAGGTAAACCGAGGAAAGCACATAATTTTTTGCCAGCTGAAAATCCTTTCCCGATTATCCTTAGCCCCAAAACAATTGAAGAGTTTATAAGACAAGAACCTTTCATCTTCTCTGTCGTAGGGAAACCTTTAAGGGGTCATATACCTTTTAAAATTTCCTGAAAATCGATTTTTTTATTATTATTTTATTTTATAGAGTAAACCTTTCCGAGTGTTCTAAAAGAAACCGCATGCAGATATTCCCAATAGAACGGACGTTATTAAGAAAATAAAAAGAGTAGAAAAGGCGATTTACATATTGTTTACATTTTGGCTCCAGGGTGACAGCTGTCATGTCGCTGGTGACAGCTGCGTTTCTCTGTTTCTAATATTTTCATTCTAATTATTATCAAATGCTTGAATCTAAGCCTCAAATATTATTTTGTTGTTCTGAATATTAACTACAACTTCTACTAACTTTTCAAACTTCTACTTCTACTTTGTTTTGATAAAGTGAAACTTGAATTTATACTCGCTCGTTTTTGATTTTCATACCGTATCTTATTCTAAGATAAGTTTTAGGAAAAGTATTATTTTTTTATAAACTATTGAAGGATGATTTCGACTGAATCTGCTAAAAGACGTCCTAAGAAAAGGAAGTTTACTGGTAATATGCATACGAGATGCAAAGCTGTACACAGTGTGGATGAATCACTAAACAACAGTGCATCTGGAAAAAAGATTCGGCTGCAAGATGTTCATTCATCTTTTATTGAACATGATGACTGTTTTGATGGCTATAGAGTGTTTGATAAAACTATCATATTTACAAACATTGAAAACTTTGCTTCTTGCAAAAAATGTGGTCCTGATATTAAACTATCAGAAAATGTGTTATAGGTTTGTCTAGTGTTTTTTCGATTGAATGCAAGAACTGTAAAGACTTGTGTTCGTTTAGAAATTGAAAAATGCTGGGTAAAAGAAAAAATATTCTAGAAATAAACAGACGTTTTGTATACGCAATGAGGACAATTGGACAGGGTCATGCAGCAATGACAATTTTCTGTGGTGTCATGGACTTTCCTCCTCCAGTTGCTGAAAAATCCTATAATAACATTATAAACAAACTACAATTGTGTAGTAAAGAAGTCGCAGAAGCTTCAATGCAAAGTGCAGCTTTGGAAGAGGTAACTTTGACAAATTCTTCCGATATAATAATTAGTGGAGATGGAACATGGAAAACCCGTGGCTATTCTTCTCGTGTTGGTGTGTGTGCTGTTATAGGAGACAAAACAGGAAAGTGTATTGATGCAGAAGTGATGTCTTCTTTCTGTAAAGGATATGATTATTGGAAACGAAGAAAGGGGTCACCTGCTTACAAAAAGTGGAAAATTCTTCACGTTAAAGAATGTTTGAAGAACCACAATGGTTCAGCTGGCATGATGGAGACTGTGGGAATGGTTCGTATATTTCAGCGTTCATTAAGTCATCGTTCTGTGAGATATACATCTTACATCGGGGATGGCGATTCCAAAACATTCTCATCTATTACTGCATCCAATCCGTATGGAGAAGATATCACAGTTTCAAAAAATTGAATGTATTGGAAATGTTCAAAAAAGAATGGGAACTCGTTTACGAAAATTAAAATAAATGAGCTCCAAACTCAGTGATGGGAAGTCGATTGGGGGAAAGGGAAGGTTGACCGACAGAATGATTGACTTAATTACAACGTACTATGGAAATGCAATCCGACAAAATAAAACATGCCTGTCAGATATGCGAAAAGCTGTTTGGGCTGTATATTACCATATACGTTCAAGCGACGAAGAACCATTGCACAGTTTTTGCCCCGTAGGTCCTAATTCTTGGTGTAAATATCAAAATCAAATAGTAGAGGGCAGTGTGGAAACTTTTAGACACAGTAACAAATTACCAGTGGCAGTAATGGATGCCATAAAACCTGTGTTTAATGATCTATCACAACCTAAACTTCTACAAAAAAATGTCTAGGGGTAAAACCCAAAATAATAATGAATCCATTAACTCATTAATATGGGAATTATGCCCAAAAACTTTAGGTTGTGGTAGAAAGATTGTTGACATATCTACAAATGAGGCAATTGTCATTTTTAATGATGGCAATCAAAGCAGACTAAAAATTATGCAATCGCTTGGTCTGACTGTTGGTCAATTTGCACATAAATTTGTTACACATGTAGATATAAAAAGATTTCAGACTGCAAAAGTACATTTTAATCTCCACACAAAAGTACGACAGGCTAAAATAATGCAATTTAAAACTACTTGTAAGAAATTAACTGAAAAAGAGGGAACATCATATGCATGTGGCGAATTTTAGCATTTTAGAATCATAGTAATACACTGCATTCATATCACAAATTGTTTAATATTTATAATAAGTAGTTGTTAATTAAGGTATTGATTGTTTTTAAGTAATATTTATAAATTTTTAACTTTTTTTTGGAGAAATGAATCACTTTGTTGCATTTTGATTATTTTGTAGCTTTTGATATTGTTTCGATGCTTGTACTGCATTGGTATAATATATGTTTTTAGTTATAATAATTTTAATAAATTGAAGTTTATTGACTAAAAAAACTTCACATTAGTTTTAATTTAAATTTAGTTGTTGTTTGAGTAACCAGAATAATATATATATAAAACTGTGGTAAATTTTACGTTTGATGTCAATTTTCTCAGAACGTCATTTTTACTCATTACGCGCATGATATTTTCAAAACCGTGCCATGGAAAATGATAAAATTTTTACTGTAGATTCTGATCATATCTGTACTTAAAATAACGAACCAGTTTGAATTTTTAATGAAAAAAATTTAAAATTACAAATATAAAATAGCAAATTTTTTTAAAAATTTTATAGTTAAATTTTAAATTGTTATAGTTTACTAAAAATTTTAAATCAGAGTTTCATGCTTCGTCATTTTAAAGATAACACAATTTCCAACACTTAGTTAGCAAAAATTTCATCAAAAAATATTGGTAACTTTTTTTATAAAGCTGCGGGTAATGCATATCACTTGCGAAAAGAAAACAAAAATTTCTTTTTGTAATTATCTAATTAAAAATTTATCCTAATTAGCAGTGTGTTTGTTGGTTATGTTTTAAGTAAAGTAATATCTATTTGTTTATTCCTCCAAAATTTACATTCCAGGAAACAATAATAAAAAAATTATAGAGCTTTAAAGAGCTCACTATTTTTAACCATTTTCAACTTTTTAAAAGGTATGTGACCCCTTAAAGAAAGAGCAGTTTTTGCACTTTAGGTTCATATGTGAGCATAATCCACTGACAGAGTCTTCTATAAGTTCCAAGCCCTGAGAATAACAATCAGGACAACAAACTATGGCAAAAAATGAAATCAAAGTTGTCCAGCTGACAATTCTATTGTCTTTAGAAGTTTCAAACAATCTTTCTGAGAAAATTTCCAAACTTGTATGGCTTGATTCAAACTTTTTGTCACTAGCGGATTCAGTAGAATTGAGCTCAGATGTTTCATCATTCTCATTAATTGTGGCACGAATGGTATAACGATTTCCAGTAAATCGGCGCTTCTTAGACCTCCCAGATCTTGATTTAGCCATAATTAATCAATATTTTGTCTTAAGAAAGACAGTATTTTTCATAAAATATATCAAAATAATAAATTAAACGAGGAGCGAAGAATCGAGTAGCTACAACATAAGCAAATCGAAAAATGACAACAAACCTGTAAAGTTGTTGCCAAATTTTACTAAAACTATTAAATAATTTTTAAAAGAATATCACCATATTCAGTTTTAATGTTACCAAAATTAATATTTTATAAATAAATTCAATAAAATTCTAAAAAAGAGTAAAAATCTTTCAAATTCAAAGTACTTCCGGTTTCGATTTCTAACTTCCGGTTCGTTTTTGTTGTTCTCACTTGACATAAAAACTGCTATAACTTCGTAAATAATTGGAGTACAAGCAAAAGTAAGGTATTTTTAGAAAGAAGACAATTCAAATATTAAAAATATCAAATAAATTTTTTTTGTCATGTTCATCAAAATTGACGATTTTACACTAGTCAGGCACCTTAAAGTACTAGAAACTGCACAAAACTCAATAGCCCGATGTATTGTAAAGCATGCATATACATGAAAAACTCCAATATCTACAAAGCCACAAAGATTCCCCCCTTCAAAAAACACATTCAGGACCTTGCTAAAAATTTCTTCGACAATCTTCCTACTATAAATAATGCAAACATTTCAAATCTCGAAAACTACACACCTATGGATCATCACAGAAGACTTAGGAGAATACTCCTAGATTCCTACAATCCTCCCTAGCATCCCGCCCCCTCATCCATCTATTGATGAATGAACACAATAGTAAATTTATTACTTCGTCATTGCATTCTTTCATTTAATTTTTAATCTTTTCATCGATTTATTTACCTTCGCTGCACCCCATCAGGCAATCTTTTACTTTTTCTCTAACCTCCTTTCATACAATTGCGACACTACTGCACAGCCAATAGAGAGGTTTTCTCACTGACCGTTTCAGCCAACCTAAGTGCATCCTCTCGAGCAACTGATTTGAGCAGAGAACTCCACCTACGACGACAGGAACATCCATCATCCGACTCTTCTACCCCAGTGATGACGTCCCCTCCTCGACACGTACCATAAATCATCCATGCCGGGAGCAAGCAGCTATGTGAAGCATGGCTCCTCGCGAGCCGCTGCAAGCAGCAATGGATTCACATTAATCATCATGACAAACGAACAACCATAGTGTGCACCTCAGACTCTCCCGTCATCCGATTATACAAGAACTCAACTGCAATGGAAAAAACTTTTCGGTAAAGACTGTTTTAATCTTTTTGTAAACTTTCGACTCTATAACAACCTATCTGTAAAAGGAAAAACTCTAGACTTGTAACAACTTTTTTAAAACATTTAAGGACTCTGATACTATTTATGACATGGGACGGAGGGTTATTAAATAACCCAGTTTCCCAATGACCCCCCAGCTTTCTAATGTAGTATGTTTGGATTAGCTTAGCCGAACCGCACCCACCCCCACCCCAGTCTACAAGTTAACTGAAAAAAACTAATGAAAATTCAAATAACAAAGTTACCCACGGAATCCAAGCTATAGAAAATGAAAATTCAGACCTAACTCAATTGATTGAACTGGTCAGCATGATTTCTAACATCATAAAAAGATCACCCGAAATTTTACAATTACTTCCCAAATTAAAAAAACTCCGAAGATGATAAAGCTAAGGCTTTACTTTTTTTCGAAGCTTTTTGTTAGATAAATTTTAAACTCCTTTTCCGTAATTTCTCTTTCTACAAAATTTATTATGTTTTCATTTTATTTCCTTGAATATTTTACCATCAATTGTTAAACTTTAACATCAATAACTACTATTTAAAAATTTTCCCAAGTACAATTTTCGAAGCTCACTCCCATCATCCAATCAAAGCCACTCATGAGAAGTCACGCGCCTGCTATCCCATTGGTTCCTGTCACTGATTTCCACGCCCACCACCACCAGCCAGGGAGCAAAACCAAGCCGATTCTAAAACAAGATAGAGGACTGAGGGATTGACGTATCCCAGTTCCTTATAAAATGTAAACATCTCTAACCATCTAATACAGTATGTTTGGTGGAATCGTTGTCGAACTCATTTTATGGAAGATCAAGCCATCCTGAAAATAGCCATTCGGCCGCAGCAGCATCATTAAATTTTGTGCTAATATGACATATCTTTATGCAGCTCGCACAATTAAGAAGTATGTAATATTTCACTCAATTTAAGAGATCTAATTCATATCATTTTCATGCATTTCAAAGCATTAAAGGTCTGCAGTAGAAATGTAACATTTTTAAAGAATACTGTGTATCTGTGTATGTGTGTGAATAATTGAAGGAAATTTAAAACATACATATTGTTATAAAGATAATATTATTTGCACACTTTTCACTTTAAATAAAAAAAAATCTTGCAGTATGGGATAGTGATTATTACATATAATCAGGACATTATATATATATATATATATATATATATATATATATATATATATATATATATATATATATATATATATATATATATATAAATTTGAATTACTGGTCTCAAAATATGTAAGATTTACTTCAGAGTGTAAAGAATTAATTTTGCACCTATTTGAATCATCTCACATTTTCTACTTAGAAAAACTAATAAGCTTACACATTCGTTCTTTTTATTCAATTCAAATAGTGAAAATGTAATTAAAGAATACAGTTATATTGATAAAATAAGTTTGTAATTAGATGTATATATAAGTTAGTAATAAAGTGCAGGCAATATTTTAAATTGTAAAATAATTCAAAATAACAGAAGACAAGAATGCAAAAGCAATTATGCAGACATAAGAAAAAACACTTTATTTGCAAATATATAGATAAATACCTGGAAATATCAAGAAAGTTTTATTGAGGATGTATTGAAAAATATTTATTATTCTTTTCATTTTGAAAAATTACAGTTAAATATTTATATTGTAAATTTCATTACCCTTTCCTTCTTAACTTGCCAAATTTGCGTAAATGATGTAGACCAGGCATGATAATCTCGTATGATATGTATTAAGGGCTAGAAATTCTATTTTATTTTAATTAAAATGTCGCATGCTTTAAATGCAAAAAAAAGAATAATAAATTAATATTAATAAATTTATTCACAATAAATGTACGCGGAATGTTTAATAATCGAAAAAATAATATAATTAAAAAAAGCGTTTAGTGATTTCTACCAACAGGCGGATTGGGAGCGTGGCGATGATAGATCGCATAACCACATCACGAGCCACAGTACATCTGGTTCAGTCTGTTACACATTATTAGGTGGCCACTAGTATCATTGAACGCCGTTCATCGCAGACTAGAATGCCCACAAGACATCCATTGCTTCAATTTATCTTTAACTGGAAACCTCATTCATTGCCCCGCCAATGGTTAAATGAACAACGGAAATGGACCGACCTTGTGTTTACTCACGAATCATGATTCTGCTTGCAATATCACTACGGTCGTTATCGAGTTTGATTTCACCGTGTCGAGAGGCCACTGAACTGTTGCAATATATACGCTGAGTGTCTTTGGGAACTTAATTACAAATTTAATCCTCCGTCTTATATCTGAAATGTTTTTGAGTCTTTGATGTTGATGTCTGTGGGGAGAAAGTGCCTCTGGGATGACACTAGTCTTTGGCAGTAGTAGCGGGTTGCAGAGGTGTCTTCTGATTGGTAGAGAGATGCGGCGCTGTCAAAATGGTGATCGATGAGGGATGACGTAAGCATCCGCAGGCTCGGTGTGGCAAAGGGTTGTGGTGAGAAGGAATAATTCTATAGGATGTAGCAGTAGAGTGAGTTTCCTCTCTATTATTTTTAATGAGAATTTGAATGGGTTGATTTATTGAATGTTAACGTCGCACTGTTCAGCTATACGTGGGTTTTTCGTGACGGGCCACGTAATTTGGAACGCTGGTCAAGTGACGTGGACAACACCTAAGCTGGCACCCCTCTCTCTTAACTACCACACCACACAAACTAGAGGACATTTCATCTCTCGACAGATTTAACATACAACGCTATCCTACATTGTGGGTCTTTAGTGGTACTGGGCTTGAACTCGTGACAAGGCAAGCCACGATCCGATACATGTACCCCTCAGCTACCTCAGCCACGGATTTGAATGAGAATAGGAAATAGAAAATTGAGAGCAAGCCTAAGGGGTGTGGCGAAAAAAAAAGGTGATTTGTTTCCAAAAGGCGGATTGGGAGCGTGGCGGTGATAGATTGCATAACCACATCACGAGCCACAGCACATCTGGTTCAGTCTGTTACACATTATTAGGTGGTCACTAGGATCATTGAACGCCGTTCATCGCAGACTAGAATGCCCGCAAGACATCCATTGTTTTAATTTATCTTTAACTGGAAACCTCATTCATTGCCCCGCCAATGGTTAAATGAACAACGGGAATGGACCGACATTGTGTTTACTCACGAATCATGATCCTGCTTGCAACATCAGTACGGTCGTATTCGAGTTTGATTTCACCGTGGCGAGAGGCCGCGAACTGTTGCAATATATACGCTGAGTGTCTTTGGGAACTTAATTACAAATTTAATCCTCCGTCTTATATCTGAAATGTTTTTGAGTCTTTGATGTTGATGTCTGTGGGGAGAAAGTGCCTCCGGGATGACACTAGTCTTTGGCAGTAGTAGCGGGTTGCAGAGGTGTCTCCTGATTGGGAGAGAGATGCGGCGCTGTCAGGATGGTGATCGATGAGGATATGGTGCTACCAAGATAGTGCAATGAGGGATGACGTAAGCATCCGCAGGCTCGGTGTGGCAAAGGGTGTGATGTACCTCTCCTTGGAAGTACATCCCTCGAAGTATCAGCGTGAGCTAGAGGTGTAGGGATATCGTAAAAACTAGAATCAAACATTATCTTAATATGACTTTATTAAGATATTCAACTTAAACTTTTTAAACAAATATAACATTATAAATTAATGAGAGAATCTACAATGACGCAATACGCAGCACACAATATAATTCAGACCTACCTCAATAATTGAATTGCCTAATCTTCAAATATAACAATAAAAGTAATCAATCCTACCTTATTTTATTCTGTAATAAACATGTCTTTATCTACAAGGTATGCAGCTTTACGTTTAACTTCTAATCGACCACCAATATGTTTATCCACTACACGTAGAACTTGAATCTTTGAACGACGAACTTCAATAAGTATCCACTACCACAACGCACGTCAATTGTCAAACATTCCTTTACACTATCATTACATTGCCATCACGCTTACTCTAAGATCCTATATTTATCCTATATTATTTGCATCTGTTCACTTCTCGTTTCTTGGATTTGGTTGGAAAAGAGATGCCATTAATTCTGGCCCAAAGAACTCAAAGGACTTGTTAAAAAAAGACGCGTAAGACGTCACAAGATTTGTAATGAGAAGGAGTAATTCTATAGGATGTAGCAGTAGAGTGAGTTTCCTCTCTATTGGCTGTAATGAGAATTTGAATGGGTTGATTGATTTAATATTAACGTCGCGCTGTTCAGCTATACGTGGGCTTTTCGTGACGGGCTTCGTAATTTGGAACCATGGTCAAGTGACGTGGATGACACCTAGACTGGCACCCCTCTTTCTTAACTACCACACCACACCAACTAGAAGACGTTTCATCTCTCGACAGATTTAACATACATCGCTGACCTACATGGTGGGTCTTTAGTGGTACTGGGCTTGAACTCGTGACAAGGCAAGCCACGATCCGATACATGTACCCCTCAGGTACCTCAGGCACGGATTTGAATGAGAATAGGAAATAGAAAATTCAGAGCAAGCCTAAAGGCGAAAAAAAGGAATTAGAGCATAAAGACTAAAAATTGAAGTTAAGAAGGCCATCCACCAAAAGGTGAATGAAGAGATAGATAAATAACTCTTCATCATCGTCTAGGAGAGTTTCTAGTAATGCTAACAGCTCCATTTTGCTGGATTTGTTTGTAATAATAATAGTGGGTTGGGGGTAGGATCTGAGAAGTTCATGTTGTTAATTTGTTTTACTAGTACCGAGAATGCCTGGATTGTTTGTTAAAGGGTCTGTGTGATTAAATCGATGCATTCATTTTTACTATTATTTACTTGTTGTTAGGGAGGATTTTGGGATCTGAGAACCTGAATCTGTAAAGATTGATAGCAGGGATTTGAGAGATATTAGTGCCATCTGTTGGGAGCAGTGGAGTTAGAAGGTGTTAGTGTGACTTGCGCTTATGATATATTCAGCCTAACCTGGCTATTTACAGCTGTTGAGTAATTTAATTTATTACTAATGCCTTTGCGGGGCGTGGAGAAGACGGGGCACTTGGAATAATTTGCCTTACGGCCGACAATTTGACAATTTAAGCAAAATAGTGTTTCGACCCTTTTGATCTGGCATTCTCTCGTCTGGTGGGCCTCGCCACATTTCAAATATCTAGGGGTGAGATGACAGTTGTCCGCGGTATGATTGAATTTGTTGCATTGGAAACATTGGGTGACCCCTTTGATTTCAAAGCCTTCTAATCTTACAGTGTAAGATAACAGAATTTATATAATTTAAACATTTCAGCATTATTCAGATAACGTGGGAAAGATATAAGAAAAACTGGTAGGGTTGTTTTGAAATTTGTCCTGTAATTTATGTGACCCTGTCGACCGTCAACCTCAGATCAATTAGGTCGCTGTGAATATCGGTAGTTTTCTTGTGCGTTGCGTGGAAGTCCTTTTATTACAACTTTAATAGGTCCTTATGTTTTAAGGTTGATTGAATAGAACTCGTATTTGTTCAAGGATTAGATTAAGTTGGTGATATTGGTCGAAGGTGTCGGTGTACAATTTAAGGTAATCTCCATTAATTTTGCTTCTGACGGTAGGCATCTTATCTGTCAGGAGTTTCATTTAGCCATGGAAATTAAGTGTGATTTTTAGCATAATTGGAAGAGGTGTTTAAATTATTGTTAATTTTACTAGGTGTATGAGTTTTGTTTTGTGTGTCAGTCGAGTTTCCTGCTGCGGGAACAATTCAGGGTTCTAAGTTTTCTAGAGCATTCAACTTATTAGTTAGGTTAACTTAATGTTTAATTACAGATTTAAAGTGATTCTGCAATTTTTTGAAACTTCTAGAAAAGAGGGGGGGATAAATCTATCGCCATTTTCCTTCTGTATAAAGGATGCTATTTTGGGGATTGTTGGAAATTCTTGTCAGGAGTTTTTAGCGGGAGAGCAATTAAGGGTATTATGTATAGAAAAGCCGGGGTATTACGGAGGGGGTGAGAAGAAAACTCGCTTACTGCAAGTTGGTGTAGCTCTCCGTAGTAAACTAGACATTGGAAGTTGTCGGCCAGGGTTGGATATATACCGTCCGTTATTCCATTTACGTTGACTTGAAATTTTCTATGATAAGGGCAAACTTCTTTATGTCGGTGGCGAGAGCATGTAGTCTTTTGCAGTTGGTTATCTTGGGTGTTCTGGATTGAGAGGTGTTGTTAAAAGACGGTAGAGATGGGTCCATTCCGTTGTCGTTTTTCAGGTCCAAGTTCAGAGCCATGTCGGGTACACGTAATAGAAATACATGAAAGTATCAGGGCAAACTTCGCTGTCAGTACCGATTAGATTTGATTTGATTTTAATATTAACGTCGCACTACTGTACTGTATTTTTTGGAGTGAGTGAATTTTAACGGCTCACTGTTCAGCTACACGAGGACTTTTGGCGACGGACCACGTAATTTTGAAATATGGTCAAGTGACGTGGACGACACATAACCTGGCAACCCCCTCTCCTAACTACGACACCACACCAACGGTTGTCAGTAACGAATAGCACTGATTCTTCAGTAGCTTCAATCCTACCTCCGAGCTTTGATCTCGACGGCAATCCAACTTGGTCGCGCTAGTTGTAAAATGATCATAATTCTTCTCAGCTTCTGCTCATATATATGCCATTCTGTTTAATCAGGTTACAACTGTAGCTCTATGAACTATGCTTCAATTGAAGATCCCCCCAATATGATCTAAATGTTGTGATATGCATCGTCACAATGGTCTTGCGGCCGGTATCATTATTTGGGGTGGTATTGGATTTGTTATATATATATATATATATATATATATATATATATCCGAAACTATCTGGTGCACATTGCCGGTACACTTAGCCTCCAGCGCTACATCTCGAAAGTTTCGAAGCCCGTGGTCGTCGCATACATTTAGCCCTTCTCATCAGCCATTTTCCAAGAGAATAATGCGCAACCACATGTGTCATGCAATGTTCATGAGTTCTTTACCCATCAGATTAAATTGCTCCCTTGACCTGCTTGTTCTCCCGATATTTTGAAAGTAGAAAACGCGTGGTCCATGCTTGCACAACGACCCCGCTGCTGCACAAGATTAATTTTGGCAATACGTTGAATCCGCTATTCAGTTGTGGAAGCCGCAAGTACAGCTGCACTCCAAGTCAGAGGTTGCCAAAGTTTATTAGTGACGAGACGATGTGAAAATTCTGGTTCAATTCTCCACAACTTATTTATGAGAAATTTCATCTATTCCGGCCATCAAAACATGGTACCGATCTCAGCTTGAAATAAATACAGCTATCCGTCTTTCATTGACAAAATTGGATCCAAATATCCATAATCTTACATCAAAAAAGCAGGAACATCCAACACACTAGGAATGTATAATGCTAAAAATTTGATATACTTAAACCCTTTTTTAATTGTTTTGTTTTTTACAGTTTTTTTAATTTTATTTTGGTTTCTTAATAAAGCTTTCATAATTTGGTTACAATTAATAGTTTCATTTTATTAACTAGGTATCTTTTTTTTTCCGTTTTGAATCACAAATTTATATATATATATATATATATATATATATATATATATATATATATATATATATTTACTGTTTAAAAAATTTTATTACTGGTTAGCAAGATCAAAATTTTGGCAATCTCTGCTCCAAGGATACATACAAAGCGACTTTGATTCGAAGCCAAAGGGTGAGGCAGTGGTTTTAGCCAACAATGGAGGCTAGGCTAACTACTGTTCTGTCATCATCCACATTTCATAAGAGAGTGTAATTTTAATTGTTTGATTTGTATGTAACATTGTGCATTTTGTATGGCGACCAACATTGTACATATATTCTCTCCAGGAATTACCAGATGTAAAATATTGCAACACTGTTTTCCTTTTGTATGCTGACTAAAATTACTTATAGAACATTGACTTAAATTTACTTTTATCTTGAATATATTAAGTTGATTACACTTTTGTAACTTTAAAGTACTTATAATTTTAAATGTCACTTATTTTCAATTTAAATCTAAACTATAGTTGTAAAAAATCGAGATAATCCTTTTTGAAGAACACATTAACTAAATTACGGTTTAGATATTTAATGAAAATTCTTACAGAAAAAGAACATATTTTGACACAGCTCAAAAATACAGTATAACACCAAGCTTGCACCTTTATTTAACATTACTGCAGTGTTTCTGAAACTGTGATGCGCGCCCCCCCTGGGGGCGTGATAACCCTACGAGGGGGGGGCGCGAGCATATCGAAAATAAAAGATTTTAAAATAATTAATTTACTGGAAGGAATTAAAACAAAATACTTTCAGACATAATAAAAAATGCACTTTAACTCTGATATAATTTATAGGCGCGCGATATTAAGTCAACAAAAATAAAAACTTTTTCAATACCTAATTAGCTATCTTTGATCCTATAAATAAATAAGAAAACTTTTATTTGATTTGCTGTAATCCCATGATGAGAGATTTTTTTACTACGCTTTCTGTTTTTAAACCTAACAAACAATTCTTTCAGAGAAAAAAAAAGATTCCAGATGCAGAATCGAAAAAATTTAGGAACATAAAAAATTCATCACTGCCATTATTCTTGAAATACTGCACATTACAGCTGTAATCTGTTTAACCTTCTAAGTTATTGGTACAGTTAGTTATACCCCTCTCTTTATGTGTTTGTTTCTCATTTAGGGAAGTTGTAAGTAATGTATTTCTCTGTTAGGCTTTTTTTGCATGCAAAAGACTTTTATGATATTTGGAAAACCACGGAGAGCACACACACACACTTTGAAGGATTACTTGGCCAAGACTTATTTTTACGAGTTTTCTATACATATGAAGCATAACGCGAAAAACGTTTTACACAATTTCATATAATCATAATGAATACACTTTTTACCCGGAAGTGGTCGCGCGGGACGCACAGATTACGAAATCGTTAGTTCTGTCAAAAATGCTATTTGTTATCAAAGAAAAATTGAAAAGTCCTTGAAAGTAGCTAAGTAAACTTTCTCATAATTAAATTATTCACTGGAATCACGATTTGTATCGTGTACAATAAAATAATTACGAAAAAAACGATTAGGGTGACTCAATAACCCCGCTCGACCGTGTATCGAGTGCGCGCCTGCTCCCGGGTTAAGACATTTTGAAGTTTTTTCGCTTTTAATATTTAAAATAATACAGTTATTCTTCATCGGAATTTTATATTATTGTTCATTATTTAACATCAAATATAAATGCTAATTCTGTGAGGCTTAAAATTACCATTCGCTTAAAACTAATTATAATTTGAGCAACCATTTAAAAAAAAATCATTTTAAATTGTGTAAACATTGTCGAGCATTTAGCTTTGCACTCCTTACAATTAAGCTATTATATCAATAATGTTTTATTTTCTTATAAATGAACTCGTGCAAAGAGTGGGCACTTCAGCCGGTATAGTTTTAATGTATCAGTGCTGCACAGAGTATTTTATAACTAAGTAATTAATACTAAATTAAGAACAAATTTAATAAATATTAACGACTTCCATGGGCTTGTCTTGCAAAGCAAAGTTTTTATAAGAAAAATGCTTATGATTAGAAATTCACCCTCTGAGTTCTTTTTCTATATTTAGCAGATATCTATATTTCGTCTTCTGAGCAGCCAACGCATTTTGCAATATGTTCAATTTAAAAATTAGAGAAAGGAAAAATAACATAATAATTATCCTATTATTTTATTTATTTATTGCTTAAAATTAGTATACAAAATTTTAATACTTATGTTACTAATTTGTATGGTTTATAATTAAAATCGCCTATTATAGCTTTAGCGTCAAAGTGCATTATTACTGCATTCAGTATATTATTAATGTATAAGAGGGGCGCGATAAAAATTGTGATCGAAAAGGGGGCACCAGTATTGAAAGTTTGAGAAGCACTGCATTACTGATCTATTTATTTCGAAAGTAGAGTCGAATTCGCGTAGAATACAGTTGACAAAATGATTATTTGTACACCACATTTTTTCCTCGTTTTTAAAAAAATAAATTATCATATTTTAGTTGCGAATTATTCATGCACTTCTTTAAAGCGTTTAATTGTTGTATGCAAATTATTTTACTCTTTAAGCGTAAAAGTAAACTGTAATCTGGAAAAGATTGAGATAGTGTATTTGTACAGAATTCTTTTGGCGTAAAAATGGCGAAAGTTTTGAATAACCTTTTTAGATTCAACTTAATTTTTCATACGTTTTTCTTAGTTTATCAGTATTATTTAAATAGTTTCAGATTATCTTTTAAATTTACAGACATAATCTGGAAAAAAACCAAAGAGATTTCTTTAGATTTGAGAAAACATTTTACAGAGCTCCATAAAGAGGGAAAATTTTCCCAGGAAATAGGAAAAATTTTAAAACTGTCATTTACGACAGTTGATTTCATCGTGAAAAAGTATTTAGAGACCGGCAGTGTTAAAAATAAGCACAGACCTGGTGGTCCGAGTAAATTGACTTCAAGAGCTAAGCGAATGAGAATAAGGCAGTGTTTCTCAAACTGTGGGGCGCGAGCATATCGAAAAAAAAAAGATTTAAGAAACTTTATTTACTAGAATGAAGTAAAACAAAATACTTTCTGACATAAAAAATATACACATTTACACGGAAATAATATATATATATATATATATATATATATATATATATATATATATATATATATATATATATATATATATTAATATATATATTTATATATATATATATATATATATATATATATATATATATATATATATATATATATATATATATATATATATATATATATATATATATATATATATATATATATATTATCTGCGATTTTACATCATCAAAAATGAAAGCTTCTACTTCAAAACCACATTTTTTGCTATCTTTGATACTATAACCAATTAAAAAACGTTTTATTAGATTTGCAAAATATATATATATATGAAAGCTTCTACTTCAAAACCACATTTTTTTGCTATCTTTGTGGCAAAAAGTGGCATGTCAATTACGGAGTGCCTGTCCCGGAACGGGACGTACCTCCTCATCAGAATTTTAAGAATTAAGAGTCGAAAAGTGGGGTTACATAAATTTAAATTTAAAAGATTTAATTAGATGGGCAGATCAATACTGCTGGAACGGTGACAGAATTAGTCTGTCGTCCGGAGAAACAGCCGCTCCACTTTCCTACGATCTGATTGGCCGAAGCCGTTCACTCGCAAAAAAGTGGGCGTGGAAATGACTTGGGTCGATCCGAAAATAAACGACCCGAGACAAGGAGATCTTGAATAAAGATTCAAAGATATGCAAAATTAGGGGGGAGTATTAGATTTGCTGTAATCCCATGATGAGATATTTTTTTATTTCGTTTTCTTTTCAAAGCGAAAATGCTACTCTTTAAGAGAAAAAACCAAACCCAGACCCATAATCAAAAAAAAATTTAGGAAGATAAAAAGTTCATCACTATTATATATTATTGTCATCAGCTGTAGGCAGCAGAATGTATTTGCTGCGGTTTGACCTTTGAGCTTACTTGTACGGTTAGTTACGTCCCTGCTCTTATGTATTTGTTTTTTCACTTAGGGAATTTTGAAGGATTACTAAGCCAAGCATAATGGAAAACGTTTTACATATTTTTTTTAGAACATTCATATTGTAATAAATACACTTTTAATCCGGGAGCGGTCACACCGAGCACAGAGTGCACGAAATCGGTAATTCTGGCAAAACTGTTTAATTGTTACCAATGGCCCTGGCACTATCCTCCTGTTTGACAATCTTAACGTGAACTAAAATATATTTGTCACATATCTCTCCCTCTTTTTTGGGAGTGACAGACGTTTTTTTACGATCTTAAGGTACTACATTTAGCTGATATCTATATTTTGTCTTTTAAGCAGCCACCGCATTTTGCAATATGTTCCAATTTAAAAATTAGAGAAAGGACAAATAACATAATAATTATCTTATTATTATTTTATTTTTTTTTTGCTTAAAAGTAACATATACAAAATTTAATACTTATGTCATGAATTTGTACGGTTTATAATAAAGATTGTTGCTTTAGAGTCAAAATGCATTATTATTGCCTTCAGTACATTATTAATGTATAAGGGGGGCGCGATAAAAATTGTGGTTGAAAAGGGGAGCGCCAGTATTGAAAGTTTGAGAAGCACTGGCGTAAGGTCAGCAACAAATAAACCATTGACATCAGCTCAAAATGTTGCGAATAAAATTCCGTCATCATATAACGTTTCAGTGTCTGCTCAGACAGTCAGAAATGTACTACACAGAGCTGTTCTGAAAGGCAGAACTCCCAGAAAGAAACCTTATATTAGTGAAGTAAACAGGAAAAGACGTCTAGAGTTTGCCATGAGGTACAAAAACAAGCCCATGGACTTTTGGAAAAAGGTTATTTTTTCTGATGAGAGAAAGTTTGAGATTTTCACACCACTAAGTCGATAAATTTGGAGAAAAATAAAACAGCTCTTGAACCGAAAATGCACTTCATTCTTTAAAACACGGTGGCGGAAATGTTATGGTGTGGGGATGTGTAGTTCATAATGGAGAGGGTAACTTAGCATTTATTGACAATAAAATGAAGTCTTTAGCTTATGTAGATGTGTTGCGACATAATTTGTTAGAGAGTTCTAAGAAATTCAGCACATGGAGAACACTTTTATATTCCAACAAGACAATGATTCAAAGCACACCTCTATAGTTAAACAGACCGGGTTGTCTTATCATGCTTCAAGGCGACTTAAAACACCTCCACAATCTCCAGATCTTAATACTATAGAAAATTTATGGATGAATCTGCACGGAAAAATGTAACAAAAGTAAAGAGAAATTAAACGAAAACTTCACGAAGTTTGGAAATTCATTGACACAGAAATTCCAAAGAAATTAATTGAGTCAATTCCAAGGCATCTTGAAGCAGTTATAAAAGCTAATGTACATTTTACTAAGTATTGAAATTTCATTAAAATGTTGCATATGTTTTGTTAATGTTTACAAATCAAGTGTACAAATAATCTTTTGTATATTTTTTTTTAAATTCATTTATTTGAAATAAATGCTTATTTTATTTTTTATTGTGAAAGAATCGTATTTTTAAAACAATTTAAATGTATCTCAATAACTGTTAGTTTTATTACTTATTTTACTTTTGATAAACATAAAAAAATTTAATTTTACAAATAAACATTTTTCTAACTGTTTATCTTTCACGAATTATTTTGTGTTAAATTTATTCTTTCATTAAATACAGCAATCAGTAATCAAATAAGATTTAAGAGAATATTACTTTAAGTCGCTGAATTAAGAGCAGTCAGTAGGGTAAATCTTTTTAAAAATCGATTTTGAGTTTTTGGTTTTTCTAAAGTCTACAAATCAATACCTTTCCAATGATATACAATACAAGCCATTTTATGAATTATAAGTATTTTAAAATGATTTTTAAAAAATAATCAGTTGATTTATCAAGTCCATTTTGACAAATAGAAATGCAAATAATGCCTTTTTAAAACTGGGGTAAAGTTGCAAAGCCTCTGTTAATTTTCATTTTTTAATACCCAAATTAACTTTAGATAATTGTATAACTGCAACTGTGTTAGATTTGCTAAAAACCTTTGGAGGCAAATTCAGATTTTCATGTGGGTTTTAGTAAGTTTTATACTTAAAATGTAGGCATTTTTTTTCTGAAATTTGGGTCTTTTCTTTAGTTTAAATTCATTTTTAATTAGTTAATTAATGATTACTAAGGCTTCGCGTGTTTAAGTAGTGTTAAAAGAAAAGAAATAGAATATATGTATAATTGTGACCACGTGAGAAATATTTACATAAGGAATCTTCATTTTATAACTGCATAAGGGATAATGAAGATAATATACTTAATATAGGATACTTTTACAAGGTAAGATTTTTTATAAAATTTGTTTTCTAAATGTTTTTTTAAATTTTATAAATGTACGCTGTTTCTTAAATACAATTGTGTGTACTGAAGTGACATTTTTGACATAATCTTAAGCAGATATCATAACAAAAAATTACAATTTTCAATAAATTCATAATAATCATATTTGTTCACTCAACTAAAACTTTGTTTTTGAAAGAAACTAATTAATGTATTTAAAAAAATTCAATTCAGTATAAATATAAATATATAATTAATACATATAGTCAAAGTCTTGAGTTTATATGTTTAGTAGTTTCTGACATAAAGGCATGAGATGATATATCAAGTGTGATGTTTGTTGCCTTTTCGAGAAGCTTGTCACATACATAAAAATACATAAATTTCATGTTTAAAAACGTAAAAATAGTTTTATTTTGGCTGTTTTAGAAAACATTTGTCCAATTTAGAGTAATTTTTGAAGTTTAAACCTTAGAAAATGTCTGCAAAAACGAAACCTAATGATAACTTTACAAAATCCCAGCGAAAACTTTCAAAATGTCGTATAATCAGGTATTTTTAAATACCTTCTCAAATTCATACAAACACCATATGGATACATTTTCACATTATATTTATGTTGCTTTATGTTCAAATTTGATATCTGTAAAGCATGAAATCTACTAATTCTTCAAAAATTGATACAGAATTGCGAAAATTGATGTAATACTAGAAATTATCTCGTTAAAAAAAAACTGAAAAATGCTATTCTGGGCAATTTAAGACTTTTTTTGCTTACTATTTTATGCAAAATAAATTACAAAGATGCTAATGTTCAATAAAATGGGACAAATACATGTTATAATTCATTATTTTTGTGATAAAGTGGTGATATAGTGAAAATTAAATTTTCTCAAGAATGATGTTTTTAAAACTGTATTCATGTTTTTCTCAGAATATAATGTATGAATGTAATGAATTTCCCTCTCATGTTACTTATATCTAACTATATATATTCATGTGCGTTTTTTGGGGATTTTCCCAAAATAAATGACTGGAGTACATATATCGTGACAAAAAATATCATTTTTTTTAAAAATTCATAGTGATACTTTTATGTTACATTTTTTGAGAAAACTAAACAATATATTTTAAATATTTAACTTAATTGCATATATTAATGTTTATTTATTTTTCAGACAAGTTTTTAAGTTTTAATAATTCAAATTTTTTTCATTAATAGGTAACTAACAACTCAGGTGTGTAATGCTTTTTGTCGTTGCGAGAAGTTTGTTACATGCATAAAAATACACCAATTTCAGTTCTAAAAACATAAAAACAGTTTTATTTTTGACTTTTTTAGAAATTCTTTGTACAGTTTAGAGAAAATTTTGAATTTTGAAACTTTTACAAATTGCGTTTGCATGGAAACATACACAAATCCATGGTTAAATTTTTCTAACGTCGTAAAATCACATATTCCCAAATCATGACTTTTACATATTGATGCATGTTTACATTATATTTTTGCTGTTATAAGGTCAAATTTGACATTTATAATGCATTTAAGTTAAAAATTCTTCACAGCTTGTTACATATATTGTGAAATTTGATGCAAAATGCTAAAAAAAATCTCGTTGAACAAAAACTGAAAATTACTATATATGTATTTTCTGAACATTTTAGAGCTTTTTTGTTTCATATTCTATGTTTAAAAAATTAAGAAGATACTAATGTTTAATAAAATAGGGCAAATACATGTTGTAATTAAATGCCTTTTTGCACTTAAAATGCAATTATCTTAAAATGATTGTTTTCAAAGTGAGTGTACCTTTTTAATAGAAAATAATGAATGAAACTACTTGCAATTTTTACTGCACATAAATAATATGTAACTATATATAATGGAGCTACTTTCTTGTAAATTTTTCCTAATTTTTTTTTGCTCAGAAGCAGTTATCGTAAAAAAAGATTGACAATTTTAACAAATTTCAAAGCGATACTTTTGCGATGAATATTTTTTTTTTGAAAAAAGTAAACAATGTACTTGAATAAAGTAAACAATATATTTGAAAAATGTTACCAATATTTAAATAAAAATGCCTAATTATTATACAGCCAAAAAATTTGAAGTTTTTATATTCAACAATTTCTGAGAAACCGGTTCCTAAAATGGCTCAATTTAACTTTGTCGGTATAGTGCTTACCGACTAGTCTTAATATTTGTTAGGTAAGTTTCACATTCTCACATTTTTTTGATCAAACGTATATTTGAAGAAAGCTAAATGTGTCAGAAAATTAATCTGTTCTTAGAGTAAAATCATTAAATAATTACATTTATTGTAACAATCTGCGACAATCAAATAAAAACTTGAGATACGAAGTTTCATTTTTGCAAGCTTATCAAGCATGTTGGCTTTGGGCGAAGGACATCTTATTTTTGGAACCCCGTTCAAGCAAGATTGAGACATTAGCAGATATCTCACAATCTATAATTCACAGCAAGTGAACATAAGTACTATTTGAAACTCGATGAAATAAATGAGTGTCAGACCCTCCACGTGGTGGATGTGTGATTATAACTACTCGGGTACAGCTATAAAAATAAAACTTGAGAAACCATATATTTTTTGTATTTTCATGAAATAAGATCCAGTTATCTGAATAACTTCGGTGAAATGAAATTATGCGAAAAATATCGGTAGCATTTACCACACACAAATTTCAAAGTATAAATAATGTACGAAATGAAAAAAATATTTTTCAATATTTTTTTAACAAATGTAATGCATTTCAGAGCCTAAAGGCCTTATCATACACGCATGTTTGAAACCATCGTTTCAGAATTTTTTTCCAGCAGCTGTAAGGGTGAAGGGCTGCCGTAAGTAAAACGATGCGATCTGACGTCAGCCGCGCACTATCTTCAAATTGAAAAATTATTCGTCATTCTTTTCTGCTTTGGAAAATGAACATCCAATATTATTTCTTTTATTCCATTTGTGTTTTGGTTGATGGTCGTAAGCAGAATGGCGCACCATTTTGTTTAAAATACTATATACCATTAAATTATTAAATGCCATTTCCGATACGTTATAAGAAACCGTGGCTGCCATCTTTATCGCCATCTTGTTTATGACGTAGATAGGCGAATAACAGAATTCGCTGGATTTTCACGCAATTTTATTTTCGAGTAAATCTTTCAGCTCGACAGGAAGAAGTTGTTCGGAGTAGTTTCTACGGCTATTATACTTAAATGGCAACTGCTCCGAATTGTGTTTTTAATGAAAATTGCTCCAAATACTTATGCATATGATAAGGCCTTAAGCATTAACACAATATTTGGCCACGTCATATTTGAAGAAATAATAGAAGTTTCTTCATCTAGTGAGAATCAGAGACATAGTGTTCTTTGAAGTACTATGAACTACTGCTTTTAAATACATGACATTTTACTAAAAAAATATGAAAGAAATAAAAAAGTTAAAAAAGAAAAAAAGATCAAAACAATAAGAAAAAAAATTTAAAAAGCATTATTTTTTCATCGTTTGAACGTGTTACTTAATTGTATCGAAAAAATTCTCTCGCTATAACTATTCAAATTAAATGATGCATAAAATGAACTTAAATAAATTACGAATTATAATTTTTTTACGTTCTCTGTATTTTTGATTTCTCGAAATAAACGTGTGTGTTTCGCAATATATTAAAATTTTTCCTAAACTTAAATCCCCGCATAAAGAAAATAGACAGATATGTGTGCATTTTATACAAGTGTATTAATAAAAATAAATATACCATGTACATATGTTTGTGATTAAGATAAATTAAAACGCGCTAGATTTCTTGTGTGTTGTAGCATTACTTGGGCGATTAAAATACTTTAAACATTTCTATTAATATGACACAAGCATTACGTTATAATATTCCGTCACCACGAAATCCGTCTTCTTAATAAATTTTCCTTAAGAAAACATTTCAGCATGTCGACTAAGCAGAAAAAAAAAAAAACGATGTCATTTATGATTTTGTTTTCAGCACTTTATGTATCCCAAATGTATGAATTAAAACTTCTTGTAGCGTGAATGCTGTCTCTGACAAAATGTATTAATAGTGTTGCCTTAAAGCTATTCGGTACCTAAAGAATGCTGATAGAATCTGTTTTTGTGACACAGCATTTACGTCACTAGAGTTTTGATGGTGACGAAACGGAATATCAATTAGTGTAAGTTTAGTAAATAATCAAATACCGCAGACCTTCTAAAATTGTGGGGCACACCCCTCTAAGGGGAGAGTAATAAATCTACGTCGGGAGCAAAGGCAAAATGGAAAGTTAAAAATGAAAGATTATTTAATAAATGATTTATTAACTGAAAAAAGCAAAACAAACACATTTATACACATTCACATTGATGTAATTAATATACCTAATAGTTAAAAATGTATCAGTACTGCACAATGTATTTGATAATTTATCGATACTAAGTTTTGGTATCCAACTAGGTTTGGAACCGTGACTTTGCAAAAGCTTATAAATAAATAATATTTATCATATTTAGAGTCATTTAGATTAGAAAATGTTTATAAAATTGTTTTAAGAATAGTGTTACCATAAAAAATTACTTAAGTACAATATTTTGACAAAAAATGAACATTAAATGACCAATTTTCAAAACATTCTCCTTTTATGAAAAATACTTCTATTATAACAATATTCTATCTGTATTTAGCTCAGACCTCTGTACAGAGGCTGAACTACAATTTTTAAAATATTTAACTTAGAAGTGGATTTATCCATATTTAACTACAACAAAAGATAAGAAATTTTAAGAAAAAAACGCCGATAATTATTTCAATTGGTGGTAACTCTGAAATTAATGTGAATTTTTCAAAAACCTTTGTTCAGATTCTCCGGAGAAATCTTTACTTTATATAAGCAAAATATTTTGTTATTATAGAAGCATTTTTTATAAAATGAGAACGTTTTGAAAATTGGTTATTCAAAGTTACAATTTTTGCCAAAGTTTGGTGTTTAAATATTTTTGTCATAATGTTCTTGAAACAATTTTATGCATGTATTCTAATCTAAGTAACACTAAATATCATGAAAATTATCCATTTCTGCGTTTTTTAAGACCAGTTATTACCCTCTATACCGACAATGTTAAATTGAGCCATTTTAGGAACTTGTCTCGCAGAAACTGTTAAATATAAAAACTTCAAATTTTGTCTGTATATTAATTAGGCTTTTTTATTTAAATACTGGTAAAATATTTCAAATATATTGTTTACTTTTTTCAAAAAAAATCATCGTAAAAGTATCATTTTGAAATTTCTGAAAATTGTCATTTTTTTACGATAACTGCTTTTCAGCAAAATATTTTGGGAAAATCTCCAAAAAATTAGCTTTATTATATAGAGTTACATATTATTTATGTGCAGTAATTATTATGTGCATAATATTTATGTGCATGAGCTCTCGTTCTGTAGATTCTGAGAAAACGGTTCACGTGGTTTGAAAACAATCATGTTGAGAAAATTGCATTTATACTGTAAAAGGCACTTCATCACAAAATTAATGAATTACAATATGTATTTGCCCTATTTTATTCAATATTAGCTCATTCTCTAATGCATGGTTTAACCTTTATGTTCCCTGCATCAATGTGCAAGGTATCTTTTTGTACTAAATCGACGGTTCTCTACAACTTTATAATTGCCTTTTCCCCCTGTTTCGCCTTTTTTGAGATGGGGATGTTAACACCACATATTTCTTCCAGGTGGCTCTGTAGGTTGCTTCAATCAGTAGCGCATGCATACTTTAATAAATATAGACACCGCTTGTTTGAAGTTAAAAAGGGTTGGTTCTGAAGTTAAAAGGGTTGCAAGAGCATATTGTTTATACACATATTTCAGTTAAATGATAATTTTGAAACTGCAAAATAAATCAAAGTTAGAAAAAAAGACGGGTTACAAAAGAAATCATTTAAATATAACGATAACCACTTTTAACTTAAAAAATGCACAAATAAGTTGTTTAAGATCGGAAGCGAAAATGTGAATTGGAGCACTAGATTGAATTACTCGTGAAAGGTCTCTGTTACTTAGACCAGTCGTATAATTAAAGTAGATTGTTCTCTTCGCTTTTAAAGGCTTTGCAGGTATACCTTTCCTGACTTATATCTACTAAAAGTAGGAAGGTGGAAGTCGTTCATTTATTGTTACAATGGGTTTATGAAATCAAGGTCTGATTCCAGAAGTAAACATTGCAGAACATCCGTTGTAAGTGAAGTTTCTGGAGGTTTGAATATCAAATTGGCTTGATCTGGAAATGCTGAACACAGAAAACATTCCGAATTCAATTGCAGCAAATTATTTCCGTTTTTGGAACCCATTGTCAATACAACATTTGTATTTCTAAACGTGTTCATCAATAACCATTTTATCCAATCAGTTATTATAATTAGGGATAATAACACATAGAGATAACATACTTTATTTGAACTAATAACTGTTATTTATGATTCAGATTACCAATTTAAAAGCATGACATAGTTGTCAGACCATAAAAGATTTACACACATACACACAATTTCATTTTAATCATTTATTTCATATATTTATATAAATACTAACTGCACCCTACCACGCGTTGCTGCGGCTCAGAACGGTTAAAAATAGGAATGGGAATTCACACATTTCTAATAATTTAACACATTTGCACTTAAGTACGATTCTTTGCATTTGCATTTGAAGTATGATTCTTTTTCTAAAAGAAATTTACAAATATGCATAAACAAAACATTTCTCAACCGATTTCAGCTGTTAATGGAGTACATGATTAATTACAGTTTGTTTTTGTCGTTATATTATGAACCTAAAATTGTTTATGTGGTCTCGATAATGGAGGGTTAAACGCATTAAATGTTTTTTTTTTCGGTGAAGAAGCTTTTGCACTTCAGAAACAATGATCATTTTTATGCCAGTAAAAATTCCACAGAATCTATTCAATTCATCTTTGTCATCACCCATAAAGTTCATTTGTAGGAATTTATAATGACAATCTGTGAATAGAAGGAAGGAGCCAGCTTCATGATAAATTTATCCTTTCTTTTTGAAAGTTGGCACGGATTGTTACAATTTCTATTCCAAACGATGTTTATTGGAAACATAAATTGTATTTCCTTGTGTTAGTTAGGAAATGCTTTGATTCCACATTATATATTGCAAGCAAATTTTTTAATGTTTCAAATCATTCTCCAAGTTGGGGCACTTTAATTTTTATGGTGGTACAACACATCTCTTTTGTTTCTCCATTCAATTTCAAGTCCATGGCATTAGGTCACAATTCAGTCATTGTACTGATGAGAATATATATCCTGGCTAAAACAATAATCCTCAGCTGGGTTGTACTGAATGCAAGGTAATTGAAATCATGTTATTGCTTTGCATTAAGTCATGTTTGATGCTGTTTCTCGTTGACATGTTTCAGTCATACACAGCCTACTGCGTTCCTGTTGTTGAGAATAGAGCTGATCTGATGTTGCAAAATGCTAATGCTGTGCTCAGAAGCGTGCATCGTCAAGTCTGGCTGCACGTTTTTCTGCTGCGTCCTCAGGGAGAATTTGAGCTATTCATGTCTAGATTGTTTGTTCGCTCATGCCTGTTCTTCCTTAGTTGGATGTGCAATTACTCCTCACACTGCTTTTGCAGGGCCAGTATGATGAGTTGGATTTTTTGCAACGCATTATTTTTATGTACTGAAGACAATTGAATGCACTTAAAAAAAGGAAAGGTTAAAACAAAAACGTATGCAATTGGCAAAAAATTTTTAAAAAAAGAAGAAAAAAAAAACAGATAAAAATGAAGGGAAAAATAATAAAAGAAATGCAAACAAAATACTTAACTTCAAACGTAAATCAATGGGTGTGGCCCAATTACAATGCAATGAGAAACAGAATATTTGACCCCATTCAAACAAATCCCTCCAAAAAGGTCAATTTGACAACATAATTCGTAGTCAATGAACATTAATTGACATAGCACAATTTCTTTCAATTGCACTGAGAAATAAGAACAGCAGTTAAGAAACTAAACGAAAACAATGAAAAAATATAAAATATACTCGCTTAAAATCAACTTTGCAATAAAAGATGCAGCTCAATACCAACGCAGTGTAGTACAAAATAATTAAAGTGACTGCCCATGTATAAAATGTCACCAATACTTAAGCCATTAAATTAATGACACGAGTTACACTTTACAACTAAATCAAATATATGCATTGCTTGCAATTAGAAATTCGCTGCCTGATTTCCTTTATATCTTACAAATTGATGGTACACATATAAATCACATAGCTGAAGATATTTTTCGTTCAAAACGCAAGGAAAATTTAAATATGAACATGGATTTCACATTACAAATCCACGACAGAGGCTTGACAAAAGATTAAAGGATTTTACAATTCTAGATTTGACTGGCGTTTGCAATCATTATCGTGAAGGATTTTGCAATTCTAAATTTGATTTGCATTTGTTATCATTATCAACAATGCTCAGGGGCTACTTTTAAAAATAAACAGCTTAGGTCTAGACATGGATTGATCTTTACATGAACAAGTATTTGTTGTGTGTTCTAGATAATTCGGTGATGGAGTGAATTGAATGCACTCTGCGAAATTACAAGAGGACAAAAATGTCCATTGCTTCTAAACTGCAGTAGCTTCTACAACGAAAAAAGACAATTTAGACTTCCACTATTCAGACAACGTAAATAATTTTAGGTTCATAATATACGGAAAAAAACAAACCGATATAACTTAAAGATTATTCTGGTAACAAACAATAAATGAAATATGTTAGAAAAGTTTGTTTATGCATATAAATAGACATATTTCTTTTTATTAAAAAAATCATACTTCAAGTTCCAACGGTTAAATATATCAGAAATATATAATTTCTTATTCCTTTTGTTTTTAACCAGACTGAGCCACAGGAACATGTGGAAGTGTACAGCACATTTTTTTTGTTTTTTTATGAACAAATCATAGCATAAGTGCAAATGTTTAAAAATATTAGAAATATGTTCCTTGTCTTTCAACCAGACTCAGCCACAGCAACACGTTGCTGAATACTGCTTGTTAAAACAAGCTTAAATCATAAAAAGCTATCAAAAACAAAATAAAGTTCAGTATTTTGATGAAAAAACTATTGACAGTACCAAACAAACACAAAATATACATCAGAAAATCTTAATTTAGATATTCGTATTTCAAAGTCACATTGAATGAAAAGTTGAAATTCCACCAAATAGATACTTTTTAATCAGTCTAAAATGTCACCGCCCCAACTCTTAATCTGAATACTTATTTGGCAGAAAAATTCATATCCAAGTGCAGAAAAAATTATTTTATTCAAACAGGTATAGAACGATTTTCCATTATTGAATGACATCTGTCGATTTCTTATAATTTGAGGTAAATGGTGGACTGAAAAAAATCTAGCCACTAAATAATAGGAATTATATAACAATTTTATTTAGAATTATTGGCGAAAGATAAATTGCCAGAAAATCTTAAATCAGTACGCTACTCGTTTTTGTCATGATTTTGAAATCACGCCAAAGAAATCTTTGATATCGTATAGTGTTATCACATAAACTTTAAGAAATTTTAACTATTTCCTGGATAAGTTAAGGGAACAGGGACATCATATACTTTCAAATAATCGATTTTTCAATTTTATTTTTAAAAAATAGTGCTTATTTTTCGGAATCTAAAAATGTATAATACTTATATGTTTGTTAATAAAATAGCCCTAAAATATGAAAAATAAAAATGTAAATAAATGACCACGCCCCTTTTGACACGCCCCTTTGAACTTTAAATATGTAGTTTCCCTGTGTTTTATCTATATTAACTTTTGATTGTTTTTTTCGTTTGAATGTTAACCCCGCTACTTTTTAGCCACGCTTGTGCGTGAGCTATTGTTCCAAGCTGTGTGACAAAATTTCTTACTTTAAATTTCGGTTTATGGCAATGTTTTGAACCGAGTTCGTCTATTCCGAAGTTTCTTGTGGCATACAACTACTTAATTTTACATTAATTTTCGTAAGAAATGTTTATTTTTTACTTATAATTATTAATATTCATAAGATTTTAAAAGTATCTTAACTTTTTTTAAACGAGTAATTATGCCAAGAATAAAAAAATTTGGCAGATTGAAGTATAGTAGCAATCAACATAAAATGTCTAAATCGACTGAAGAATTACTTTTGAATTCCGTGGAAAGTGCTTCTAGGAGAAAAATTAAAATACCGGATTTACTAAAAGAACAAGATTCTCAAAATGTAAACATAATCGTTGAACTGGATTTATTATCTTCCCTTATGAAAAATCTCTTATGTTGTAAATATTGCTGTTCTTCAGAGAAAATTGAGCTGAGAGAAGATTTAAAAAAGTCGTAGAGGTTTAGCTGTGAGTTTGGAAATAATTTGTCACAACTGTGAAGAATCGACGAGTACAATGTCATCAAAAATATCAAATAAATGTTATGATGTTAACCTAAGATTGACATATGGAATGAGAGCTATTGGAAAAGGTGGAGCTGCTGCTCGAATATTCTGTGGGCTCATGAATTTGCCTCCACCACCTGCAAAGTTTGAACGCCATAATTCTTTGTTTTTAAATGTTTTAAAAACAATTAGTGAAGACTCGATGAATGCAGCTGTTCACGAAGCAGTCATAGCGAATGATAATAATTCAAATATAGCTGTGGCTGTGGATGGCACATGGCATAAAAGAGGCTATTCTTCATTGAACAGAGTTGTATGTGCTACGTCTGTTGAGAACGGAAAGGTTATCGACTTTGAAGCTCTCACAAAATATTGTTCTTCATGTAAGGGTAAAAAAAAACCATGTGAAAATTGTGCTAAAAATTACGAAGGATTCAGTGGGGAATGGAATGTCGGGGGGGGTATTAAGTATATTTCAGCGATCTGAAACATCACGAAAAGCATGTTATACGCAGTATCTTGGTGATGGGGACTCAAAAGGATTTCTTACTATAAAAGAAGCAAAAGTATATGGCAACACAGAAGTTGAAAAATTAGAATGTGTTGGCCATGTGCAAAAGCGTATGGGCACAAGGCTGAGAAACATTCTAAAAATGAGCAAAGGCATTAAGCTATCAGATGGGAAAAATATTTCGGGACGTGGACGGCTAACGCTTAAAGAAGTGGACTCAATCCAACATTATTATGGGCTAGCAATACCGTAAAAAATTTGTCATCTGTGGAGGACGTGAAAAAGAGCCATATGGGCTATTTATTTTCATAAACTAAGTACTGAGGATAATCCTCAACACGCTTTGTGTCCTCTTGGTGAGGATAGCTGGTGCGGTTATAACCGTAGCATTGTTACGGGGAATTTTATATTCACAAGCATTCTTTACCCGAGTCAATTTTATTGAAAGTGAAAAAAAGTGTTTCGATCTCACAGAGAAGGACTTATTGAAAAGTGCCTTCATGGAAGAACACAAAATCCCAATGAAAGTTTTAACAAATGTATTTGGGAGCAAATTCCTAAAACAGTTTTTGTTGGCATTGAAACTTGGAGTTATGGATGCTGTAATTTGTTTTAATGATGGATATGTAAGTAGGATAAAAGTCTTTGAAGCTCTGGGCATTAAATCAGGATACAACATGGAACGTGCCTTACTTATAATTGATAACAAACGAATTTTTGAGGCTGAACGTATAGTAAATAAAGTGTCATTGGAAGCCAGAAATAAAAGAAGGTCTTTAAAAAGGAAAATGGATAAACAGAATTTAGATGAAGAAAATGAATACCAATCAGGGAAATATTAATCAAATCTATAATGTAAGGAGAAATTTTTTTGTTAAGTTTTATTATATTTTTTCTCGAATGTTTAATATTTTGAAATTTAGGTACACTTTAAAAAACTATTGTAGCATATTGTTTGATTTCTTTTATATATCTAAACAGGATACATGTGCATACAGTGAACAAAATATCTTTTAGTATGTGTCTAATTTTTTGAAAATTAGATTTTATATGTAAAAAAACAAAATTAAGATTTTCATAATTTTAAGGTTTTATGATTATTTTTAAGAAATTATGCAATTATATAAATATAATTAGTTAAAAAACAGATTCATTATGTTTAATATGTTACTTTATATATATTTGTAAATTTTTATGTATATTCAAAGAATATTTTTGTAAGAAATTGTACCTATACATGAAAATATGTATTACAAGATCTCGAAAATTATGTTCATGTTAACTAAAACAAAGGGAAAAAAAAACATATGAATTTAAAATTACTTTTGTAACTCTAGAAAATGGTTAAGGATTATTATTAGTCATATAAAAATAGGCAAGGAAATACTAATTAAGTGTATAATATGTGAAAATATTGTTTTTTTTAGTTTTTTCACTTTTTCTCAAAAGCATATTTTTTTGCATTTAGGTACATTTTTAAAAAAAAACTATTGCACTGTATGATTCCTGATTTTTTATACTTCTATACAAGATGCCTATGCATATAGTGAACCTAATTTTTTCCTATTAAAATAGTGCCTAATTTTTTAAAAATTGTTTTATGCATAAAAAAAGCAGGAAAATAAAAAAAATTCAAATTTCAAAGTTTCATAATTTTTTTAAAGAAACTATACTAAAATTTTACTAAAAAGGGTTTCACTGTATTTTATGTATTGTTTTATATATGTGTAAAAATATTTTGCATAAAAAAAAGGATACTTTTTTAAAAATGGTACCTAAACATAAGTATATATTACGAGTTCTCAAAAATTATGTATTACTTTAATTAAGTAGTAAAAAAACTTTTGAGTAAAAAGTTATTTTTGTAGTTCTACAGAATAATTAAATTATCCTTATTATAGACATAAAAATCTAAGCTCTATTGGAAATTTTAAATGATATATGTCTCATAAACAAAGGGTCTTAATTTTGGCATTTTACTCTTTCGAGCATGTCCTGGTTCCCTTAATAGCATACTGAAGTAAAAAAAAAATTAGTACTTTATATATAAAAATTATCTAAGACGGATAACCCAAAATTAGAAATACAATACACCCAACTCTTTTTTACACAATTTTGAAATGGCATGGTTCACAAATATACATTTTTACACGAACCTTTGTTTGAACACTAATTCCCCTTTTTTCCATTCTAATTTTAATCAGAAGAAAGTTGGTTTAAGCCCACTTACGTGTGAGAGACTTGATGTACTTCATGTTTTTTGTTACTCTTTATTTTAGAGTTCCAGAGCATACCTGATTTTTATAATCACTTTTCATCTGTTTTTTTGTACTTAATCTCACGTCGTTCTGTAGTACAATTGCATTTTGTATTTAAGTGTTCAGTTTGTAGGACTGTTCTTGGTATTTTTTAAATACAGCACATTCATGGCAAATCACTGATCCAAGTTTATTTTCAATACAAAACAGTCAAACTGCAAAACGATCGAATGTTTTCACTTACAAGGTATCAAAGATGGTTCACACTCAAAATTAGTTCATTCCATAAACTTGTCACTACTTCACTGTTGGCTGTTATCACTAACCGTAACCGCTACAAATAGAAAAAAAAACATCATTGCGCAGCCGTACGACATCGAGAGTAAAAAAGAAAAATTGATATATTTCATCCCTTGTTAAAGTATCTCCCACCAAATTTTTATAACTTCTCAGACCAATCAGCCATGATCGTAAGACTTAAAAAGGATCGGTAAGCCGCATCTTGAGTATAGCTGGTCTAGGGTTTGTAATCGCAAGTTATATTTTCAGCCCCGAGGTTTCTAGATTACATTATCCATATCCCGGGATTAGGATTGGACTATTTATTGAAAAAAAAACGTACACATTACAGCATATTTGAAATTGTGTAATAAAACTGAATATATATATATATATATATATATATATATATATATATATATATATATATATATATATATATAATTAAAAATTGGTTGAACATAGACTTCATTGAAATGAATAAATAAAACTGAATTTAACATAAGAAAACAAATAAAAGTGGTACATAATTAAATTTATAAAAAAAACAAAACATTTCTCCAGTTCTTGTGTTTCTGAAAATAAGCGTTTTTATACACAGCTAGTCCAGTGTTTCATGGCTCGAACGATTTCTTATTTTTGTTACAAATCGTCCTGCAGAAGAAAATACTCTTCTGGATTTTATACTACTATTTTAAATACTAATCTGTACTGTTGGCGCATTCGAACTTAATTGGCGATTTCAGGGTTGCCAGAATAAAAATATTTTAACACGCCATTTTAATTATAAAGTGAACGCTGATGCAACTGATCGAATGAACATGCAAGGCATGATGCTTTGGAAAGATCGCTTTAATCGATATTTCTTATTAACTCTGTAAATAGTCTTTAAATGTTGGTGTGTGTGTAGTGTAGTGCTGTGAAGTTATGTTTAGTCATCATTAAACTTATTCGTATACCAAGGGCTCTTCAATTATCAGATACAACATTAAATCAACGATACAGTCCTCTTGCTCTCCATTGAATTCTCGACGGCATGTACTAATAATATAGTCTATTAGTCTCTGCTGTTCTGGTGATGATATAGGTGTAGGTTCTTTTCAAGTAGTCACCACGTCTCCCTCCCTTTTCAAAAAAAGAGACATTTCTCTTTGAATTTTTGATGACAGTCTCTAAAATCTAATAGACTCCACTGCTGTATATTCTTCTTTGATAAATTTTTCTAATTCTGCTAAACTTAATGGTTTTTATTTATAAATAGGTCCACTTGTCGAATCAGAATATGAATCAATTTAAGTGTTACATTATTTGAAAAAGAAGGTCGAGTTGCATGAGCTGTTTGTAATGCAATAGGATTTGAAGTGTCCCAAGTCTTTCACGCAGGTCCGCTATTGATTAAAGGTATTTGACTGAAGAATGAACTGTCAAAAATTCTATTCCAGAGATGTTGCTTATAGTGTTGTATAATTATTGCAGTAAACCACTTAGATCTTGCGACGTTTTCCCGAACAAGAAATTAGAGCAGCATACTTTTTTTTTTACTTATCGCACTTTTATTTGCACACCAATAAGTATACGTACATATTTCAAGAACATAATATAAATTTTCTAATTTTGATGAAATGAAAATTTTAAATTATAAAATTGACAAAAAATAAATCCCGGCATTAGTTATTTTGAACTCGAGATTTCGTGATTAAAAAAACACCAGAATCCCGGGGCTGCAAATCCTACCATGGTCAAGTGACGTGGGCGAAACCCTATTTTCTAACTACCACAATACCAACCGGATTGTGTTTGAACTCTTGACAGATTTAGCGTGCATCGCTCTCCTAAATGGAGGGTCTTAAATGGTAGTTGCGTTAAAGGCTAAATAACTGATGGGTGAAATAATTGGATAAATTATCTGAAAACACCATACATTTTCAAAATTAAGAAAATAATGTTTTTTGTTTCTTCTTTTTTCTCATAAAAAAGGTTTTTCTTTATTTTTTATTAGGCTACGGATTGGTGTTTTACCACTGCAAACCTAATACATTACCGGAAGATAGTACACTTTTTTAATGCGTCACCCTATAGATGGATACCGAATGCCGCAGGTAATTTTGATGTCCAGTTTCATCCCTAGAGGGAGGCACTTGAGTTCTGACAATCTTAACCTGTACAAGGAATTAATTTTGCCAAGAGCACGGATGGATTTTTTACAGATACTCTATGGATTGTTTACATGTCGTATAAATATATGACATGGCCACTATGTCAATTTTCTGCATCATAAATTCCACCGACATGGACCGAGGTCCAATTCTCAAACTTAGATGGAGAAGACCAGAGAAAAGAAACCACGCCACTCAGCTAGTCTCATGTAAAACTAATTGGTTTAAGGAGTTATACATTAAAAAGAGACAAAATATATGCTGTTACATTACTTTTTGAAACCTTTACGCATATGAAAAAACAAAATTCGTCTTTCTTCAAACTGGATTTTTAAAAAGGATAAATTCAGGGAATATGAGAACTATTTTTTCAATAGATTTGAGATCATAAATACATTATACCAAAACATTTAAAGTGCTTTAAATATTCAATCAGTCTGAAGAAAACGTTGTTGAAAAAATCAGTACAAACTGTGGGCCTTTTTTTTTCTATCCAAAATGCATCTTTCATGCCGGACCAGTTATTTAAAAAAAATGTCTTACCTCTTCTTCCCTTGTTGGATATAAAGAATTGCAAAATTGATAATCGAAAATGTTAGCTGGTAAGGTAATTCAAAATGTACATAGCGTTTCTTAAATTTTGTAATGAAATGAATATATATATATATATATATATATATATATATATATATATATATATATATATATATATCAATCGAAAGATTTAATATTTTTTTTCAGCAGCAAAGGAAAATAGTACTATTCATGTTTAAAGTACGAATATAGTACTTAAAGCTATTTGTTCATACATATAACTTGTTTATGTGGAGAACACGGTACGCTCACATTCTTTTATTCATAAACAGAATTAATTCATTATTCTTATGAATATACAACTTCCAATTTATAGAGAACATGATGGAAATTTTAAAAAAATATATAATTATTAAAGCGTGATATGCAAAAATGTTTTATGTATCGAAAAATATTATTCATTAATAGTTACATTTTTAAGATCATTTTAATTTATAAATAATAAGGAAAACTATGTACTTAAATATATAAGTAAACTTTTCAATAACGTATATTTAGTACTGTTGAAAAGGTAAACATAGTATTACCCAAAACACTGTAAAAAAATATATCTAAAAGTTTTTAAACAATATTTCTTTAGGATATTTTTTTAAATTACCTATAAATTATAAATTTTTCCTCAGAACATTGAACAAAAAATTTTACATGGAATTAAATAAAAAAAAATTGACAAAAAAAGATCACAGTTAGATAAGATAAATAGTAACAAATTTATCTCGAAAAAATAAACTTAAATATATAAATTTTCAAAACAGATTAAATATTGAACTTTATTAATTTAATGGAATGATTTTAATCCATGACCCAAATCTTTCTAAATTCTTTTGCCTTTTTAAGTTCCTTATTTTTTGAAAATTTTTTTAACGCCTTGACTAGCATTGGTGAATGTATATATGTCTTTCTCAACCACTTTGTTAACAGTCCAGGATGTATATATACGTCTTTTTTTAATTTCAATCTTTTCCTTACGCTGCTATCAGTAAAACTATTCCAAAGTCATTGGAATGCAATAAAATGACCTTGGCAGTGTTTGAGAAGGATTTACAAGGTAAACAAAAAAGTTCTTGCCGTTTTTAATGACCCAAAAGAACATGTCATACAAACAACGTGGCCTTTTGTTAGTCCTCGAAATAATCACCATCGGTATCCAGCACCTTCCGCCAACGTGTCTCCAGTTGTTCAATCCCCTTGCGGTAAAACTCGGGGATGTGGGACGCAAAGAAATCCGTGAGAGCTTGGCACACGTCTGCTTCATTGGTGAAGGACTTACCACGAATATTATTGTCCAGGGAATGGAAGAGGAGGTAATCTGATAGAGCAAGATCCGGTGAGTAAGGAGGATGGCACAAATTCTCCCACCAAAGTTAATGTGTCCTATTCCTGGCCAACTTCGCGACATGCAGCCTCGCGTTATCATGGAATAGCAGTGCACCCTTTCGATTAACCAGTGCCGGCTCCTTCTGATGCAGTGTATGTTGTGCATGTTCAAATTGCTACGAAAAGAGGTCCACAGTGACCGTTTGTCACTTTGGTAGCAACTCATAGTGAACCACATGATGACAAGTCCACCAGACCCAAAGCATAATCTTGCGTAAGTGCACAGGTGGTCTTGCGCTGTGCGGTATAGTATCCTGGGGTGACAACTAATGTTTGGAACGCTTGGGTGTGTCATACAGGACCACATTCTTGTCACTGGTCAGCATCCGATTGAATATGGATTCACTAAAGGGGCGAGAAAGCAACGATAAACAGGCTGCTATTCGTTGTGCCTTATTGACTTCCAACAGCATGTGAGAAACCCACTTGCTCAGCCTGTACGTCTTACATAAGCGGTGCAGATGAAATCTAACCGTTTCACTGGAAGAGTTCAATTGTCTGGCAAGTTCACCACACGCTTGAATACTATCCTTCTCAATGGACGCCTGCAGGCCTTTGTCTTCCAAGGCCTGTTGTCATCCTGTTCGAGCTTTATCACAGAGGGACAAATCTCCCGACCTGAATTTTTGAAACCAATGCCTTACCGTACGTTCATTGACCGCACTATCCGCAAACGCTTGACACATTCGGTGATTTGATACAGCTATGATAAGCCTATTTTGAAGTCGTAAAGTAAACAACCCCGAATGAGCTCCTTCGATACGTCCATTTCGCTTCGCTAATTTACGAGCTCCGATTGAAGAATGTGAGCAGAAGGCCTGCGTTTATAACCAATGATATTTCTTCCAGACGGTTTCTGAATCACGTCATACAGGAATTTTCATACTTATTACCACTTCTTTCAATGGAAACCCGCAAACGGCAAGATTTTTTTTTGTTTACCTAGTATATATTTCAAAGAAGTATTTGCTTTTCTTATATATCTTTTATATATCTATTATATATATTTTTTTTTTGCTTTTTTATTTTTATCCCAATACACAGCTAACTCGTGCGACACAGCTAACTAAGCGAAAAACCGTGACACTGAGGGGCAAATTGCTTAACTTTTAAATGGTAGTTAAATGGTTAATGATAATTTGATGCTATTGTAGTACTGGTTGTAGATTACCAATTACACTTGAGAATAATGGTGGGTGGGTGGCATTTGTGATGATTGATACAAGTATTTGGCTGTATTTAAGGATCTACTTGGTTAAAGTTATATGATTTTGTAATTGATTATATCAATATTATAAAAATGAAGAGTTTCAATTCATAAATAAATGAAATTATGATGTTATATGTATATATATATAATTGTTACATAATAAACAGATTCTACTTCAGAGATGTTATTGTCATTTACATATTAATTATGATATTATTTTAAAGGCCTTTTGTTACCTGAAATGTAAAAGGTGTACGGTGGGTGATCGGTTAACAAACAGATGGGTTAAGGTATCCGACTACGTTCGGAGACTTTTTTTTTAAGTTTTCAAAAAATCCCTAATATTTTTACATTATCAGTTTCACTTTTATAAACAATAATAAAAAGTACAGTTAGAATTAATATATGTACATAAAAATTTGCAAAAATTAAAATTTTTAAAGAAATTTTAATCAAATTTTGGAATTTTTTCAAACACTCTATTTTTTAAAATATTTTATATTTTCCATAAAATATTGCTGCAATACATTTTTAAAACACATTTCTAAAGAATGACCTACAAGTGTTAAATTACTTCTTTTGAATCAAAAGTTATGGCCAGTCGAGCTTGCGAACTAGGAAATTCAATCAAATTATCGTAACTTTCAGAAAGAAATACAACAGTAAAATAACTAAAAATTGTTCAATTTCTTAGCTTGTAGGTCATTCTCTAGATAATACCAATAATAACATTTGTGTAAAATTTCATACAAGTATCTCTAATAGTGTTTTAGATATCATGTTTGAAATATCATGAAATTTACAAAAAAATGGTTTTGAGAAAAATGCATTTAAACTTTATAAAATCAATTTCAAAACAAAATATGACCAGTATACTACTAAAACTCTCCTGATTTATAAGTAACACTCCCACTCTTTGGAAGTTTGTTAAATTTTTTTCTTTCTTTGGGCCTCCTTTTTTTTTTCTGGTTGATTTTATAAAAGGCAAAAAATGTTGTTTCGAGTCACCGACTCGAAAGATGTCAACAAATCTCTCATTACGCAGTATATAATTCCCTGCATTTATGCCAAATGCTTTCAAAATACCTAACACATCAATGAAATCTTTTTTAAAAATAATGACGGTAATATATGAGTACCCAAAGAAAATGGTTTTAGCTCGATAAAAGTTTCTTTCAAAATGATTTGCCACAAACAGGCGTTAAATGATACATTTTTATTTGTGTCTTACCATGGAGGAAATTTTATAATAACTGCTTATCACTCTGCTTTGTGTACACAGGTTTAACAATATTTTAAAGTTTCACAGAAATACATACAATTTTTTCTGTTTATTGTTTTCTGGTGTCGTTTCCTCGTTGATAGTCACACCAGTTCTCAGCTCAAATCGGGCACGGCCCATATATGGGTTTCTCCCTGTTGGAGCAACAGTGAAAAAATACTGCTATTGTAGCACTTAGCATAGCTTTGGCGTGATTGGTGTTAGTGCTAAAACAGTGTAGAATTTTATTAAACGTAACATTGATCAGTTTTTCCTTCTCACCGAGGTTTTTCTCGCCTTTTTTAAAAATTTTCTTTTCCGACTACTCAATTTTTCTTAGAAGTATCTTATGCACTCATATGATGACATTGTTGACACCATACACATCTTTAACAGAAAAGTATCCTTGGAATCACCATCACAAAAGAAATACATATTTAAGATTTCGTAGTGCAAAAGCATACAAAGATTTTGTACGCACTATGTTTGAAGTAAATCCCAGATGATTGCAAGAACACGCATGTATGACTGGACTTATAGAATTCTAAAAAACTTTGATAACATTTCGAAATCTAGAATTTCCCAGTGTCAATGTATAAAGTTTCTATAGAAATCACATTTAGCGATGAATGTCCATGTGTCTCTGCCGTCAACGGATATTCCACATTCTTCAACTGACATTTTGAAACATTTTATAATGCTTTTCGCTTAAAAAGCAGTGTCGTTCATGGCATCTTTAGCCGTTGGTGTAGCAGCACAGACAAGTCTTTCTTTCACAATGTCTAAATGCTCCTTTTGTCATACAAGGCCAGTTCAGCTTAGCACATAGCTTTTTCTCAGGTAAATATCATCTTTCAATCACTCACCTTCTAAAAATAGGTTGCAAATTAATAACACTTTGCTTTTTTAGCTTTTCAGTAGCTGAAAAAAGGACGATAAAACTTTAATCGGAGCATTTTTCAAGTCACATTAGAAGTCAGTCCAAACATGTAATCTTCATGCAGGTACAGATTGTTCTCAAAACAATTGGAGAAACACAAACTTGAAAACACACTTCCCAATTTAAATAAAATATTCTATTACCTCTTAATGTTCCACTAAAACATTCTTTGTTCTGTAAAAATACCTTTACTTATCCCAGTTTTCGTTCATCACAAACTTTAGCACTTCAAGTCAAGAACATTACAAGTCAACACTTCCACTGTTTTTGTAAATGTCTCACCAGCATAGTTGCGTTTTCAAGAGGTTAATTTGATTCAATTTTGATAATATCAAAAGCAGAATGTTCAGAAACAATTAACAATTAAAAATTGTGCAATTAAAGCAAAAAAAAATCAGGTTTTTGAAGAAATTTGCGAGCAACATTCGAAAGATTCAAATCAAAACAAAAACATATGAGGTCAGAAGAAACAGATGTTCAAGAAATATTTTTTGTGTTTGAACAACGAACATATATTCGGAAGTGATCTGGGAGACACCCCTTAAATTATGGATGGAATTTTGAAAAACTGCTAGAGATCTGGAACTGGAGGTGAACGAGGGGGACATAGAAGAGGTCATAGAGGAACATGAAGATGGAACTGACAACAGAAGAACTCCAAGAAATTTCGAATGAAGAACACCATGAAACACAGTGAAATGTGTCTCCTTCTGAACAAGAGGAAGACTAAAGACGACCAATGCCGACATGTGCCATTAAAGATATTTTGAAAAAGTGGGCGGATGTCAGAGCAATGGTCTTAGACTGGCACCCAAACCAAGCTGATGTCAGTAGGGTTGGGGATCTTTACAACGACAATGCTATTAAATACTTCCGGAAAATCTTGAAAAAGAGAGAAAAGCAATCGACATTGGACATGTTCTTCAACGACCCATACGCAAAGAATGAAAAGGACTGATTAATATGCAAGACTATATGTATGTATTATTTTTTAAAAACTTACTAAGAAATTATACATTTTTTAAAATTTAATCTTTAGGGTCTCCAGAACGAATTAATCGATTTCACATAGAAGTCTATGGTGAATCGATGATCGGGTAACGAACAATTCGGATAGCGAACATAGTCTTGGAACGGATTATGTTCGTTAACCAATCACCTACTATATTCGTACTTAAATTTGAATATGTAACTACGTGTATTATCGCTTAAGCCATCGATGAAATAAAAAACTTTAGGATATTTTAACAATTTCAAAGCTTTTTCAAATAGGATTACAAAATTAGTATTTTTTCAAAAAAAAATAGCAGTTAAAATCTGAAATTTCTAATAAATGCAATGACAATATTACATTGTGCACGTGTAAGAGTTATATAATTTTAATAGAATTTCTGGTTTTAACATTTTTATGAGTATAATTTATCCATTTTTGCTATTATGTTATCATCGTGCAATGCTTCTTTGTATTTGCATCTTTCCTTAGCATCAATTGAAGGGAATGCTTTTCTTCATAAGTGAATTTTATTAATAATTATCTTTCTAAGTTGATTTTGTCTTAAAGTTACTCTTGTTATATATGGCATAGTAAAGCTAATTTTGTATAAATTATATGAGAAAGAAAATATGAATATCATACATAATTTGAAATTTATAGTAAACATGTTTCATATGATGTTGCTGCTGTTTCTTAAGACTCCTGATCATGACTCAATAAATTCATCGTCATATGTTCAAATACATATGATTATTATGCATGTTCTTTTAAACACAGACAATAAGTTTAAAAAAAAAGGAAAATGTGATGCATTAAGCATAATAAACAAACTATACCATTTTGTCAGAATGAATGCTATTGAGAATTTTTAAGAAGGAAATGAAGTTTCTATTCATTTAATAATGGTTTCCCCGTACACCATACATGTTACCAAAGGCAAGCCACAACCAGTTTGCCCGTACACTGTTCGGGCAATGATGATTTCGTCTTTCTGTCTTTGATTTGCATATATTTCCCATTTTTATAGTAAGGTTATTAGTGCTATTGCACTCTTGATATTGAAATACTTCTCATAAGGAATTTTTATTGTTGAGAAAGCGGAAAATATTCATTCCAAGCTGGAATTTAGGTTTTTGAAAGTGTTCAATAAAGAACGGTGATTGTCAAGGCAAAGTGCAATTATGTTGCTGGAGAAGAAATGAAAATGAAAAGATGATTCAAAAAAGAAATAAATTATATCTGTTCTCTTTGCAACGTAAAACTTACTGTTATAACTTATTTTAATTGTTTTTGTCCATATATATGCACTAACACTCTAAATTTTCAACTGATTGAAAAAAAGAAAATGAATGATATGATAATAATTTTCTTAAGGGGACATGGTTTCGATTTACGAAAAACTTTTAATTTAAAGAATTTTCAAATTGTTTTTGTTGTTTCCTATGTGTAAATATAATGTTAAACAGACATTGTGCTCAAAATTTCATAAAAGGCTAGCCTTTTTTTTTAAGGAAAAAACTTCAAATTTGTGAAGTGATTTTAAAATGCTATTCCTCCCCTACAATAATTTAGGTACACGCATGAAACTTGATTTATACAAGTGCGTATGTTTAACAAAACATAGTATGAATTTTGAGATATCATGATTGGTATTTGTACAATACTTCTTTTTATGAATGCTTATTGAAACTTCCGTAAAAATGTATGATTTCTCAGATCACTTATTTAAAAAAAGATAAATGTTGTTTTGATTCAAAAATTCATACCAAATTTTGTTACATGTACTATTAGCAATAGGTAAAAATAAATTCAAAGCATTAGATACTACAGATAAAAAAAACCTTAGCATTTTAAATGAAGACAAACTAGTTATTTTATCTTTCTCTGATAAGTAAGTTTGTAGTTTTGATTTGCCATAGGGATTTGAATAAAATCGTACGTAAAATCTATCATAATTCTGCGTTTTTCAATTTTATAACGCTCAAATTTTGTGAAGTTATAGAAGAGTATATAAAAAAAATGTAAGCTAAAAAAAATTAAATTTTATTTTTTCTCCGATTTTTGCCAATTGAATCGTTTTGTGTCCCCTTAAGTTATCTAAAGTACTATTCATTGCTGCAGAGTGTTACTATAAAAATCATAAATTTACGGGTTTTCACGTTCCACAATTATGAAATTAGGAATAGTGTGAAAAAAATTAAAATATATTATTAAAGTTTTTTCATTTCGTTTTCTGTTAAGTATTATGCTTAGTTAAAAGCAATAAAAACATGCCTTATTTGAAACATCTCGAACAAATTTGACCGATATGTTTGGTTTCATATCTTCTCCAACGAAAATATAATTATTTTATATAAATATTATTTAATATGATAGATTGTAATGTATTTGTTCAATGATATGCAAGTGTTACAATACGATATAGTCTTGTTAAATATAGACATAAGAAATTGAAGTTAATTATATTATACACATCCATTAGTATAATTTTGTTATTAATGACTGAATGTAATAAATTCTTTCAAATGCAATGTGCGTAATTAATGTAAAAGGCAGTTAAACCATACAAAATGCTAACGAGAAACAAAGTATTCACTTAAGTAATAAATGTAAATGAAAATTTTTGATTAAACTCTTTTCATCACTCTTGACAAAACACATTTACTTCACTTTATTTCTCCTTTCTACGCAATTTTTTCCTCTGTCTTTTCCTTTACCTCAACTGGGCTATTTAAACAAGGAAATAAGTGCATTCGAAAAACGAGATGGTCTAAACTTCCTTCGATCGGAGATCTCATTAGGTCATTTAAGACTTAAGGTACTCATTGCTTCTCCAGGGTTTACGGGAATGGATATCGGGATAGTGGCGTTACATTCCAAACGATTAGCAAACCGGTGCTGTAATGGCTTGTCTTTTGGTGAATTAAGATTTCTTCCTCTTAGTGAACCAATAATTGGTGATGGTGTAGCAGTTGTAGGGAAAAAAACATGCAATGGGTAAAGAAAATCTTTTCTTGTTACATTTAGAAAGAGCAAATTCTTGAGAAAAACTCAATGTATTTTTTATATATGTAAAATTTTCCTTTATAATACAGCTAAAGTTACATTAATATTATTAGAAAAACTACATTTTTCAAACTTTTCTAATAACATAGAAAATAAATTGAAATAAAATAGCTTGAAATAAAATAGCCTTGCATCTCAGAATAATGCAACTACATACCATACAAACAATACAGATAAAAATCAAAGCATTTATTCTTTTATTGTGTAAAGATGAAATCTTACATTAAATCATCAATAATAGTGATTCATGAAAAGTAAAAATACCCAAACACTATTATATTTACAAAATATATTTATGTGTGCATGTGTTTATTCATTAAGACAGTCGGAAGGGTAATAAACTTTTGAAAATCGATTTTGAGTTTTTGATACTTCTAAAATCTCGGAATCGGGACCTTTCCAATGATAAAGCATGGCAGCCATTATATTAATTAGAAGTACTTTTAAACGATTTAAAAACAAATAATTGCTGATGAACCGCGCTCATTTTGACAGATGGAAATGTAAACATGGTCTTTTTAAATCTGGGGAAGAGTTAGTAAACCTTCATTTATTTTTATTCATACGCATTAGATACCCGTATAATAAATGCAAGTTTAACTGTGTTAGATATCCTAAAAAAATTTGGAGCCAAATTTGGAAGCCTGGTTTTAATTTGAATGTGATATTTAATATTTAGTGTTTTTAGCTAAGTTTAAGTATGTTCTTCACTTTAAATTTAGCTTTAATTAGTTATTATTACTGATTATTTGAACTCGCTAAAGCTTAGTAAAGAGATAAAAATGCTTTAAAAACATTTGATGTTAAAACTATGTGCTAGTTTAGTAATTCTGCATAAAAAATATGAATACAAAACTTCGATTAAAAATATTATAAATACTTAGTATCAAAAGGAAAGATTTTTAATAAAAATTTATGTTTTCTTAAACTTATATTTTTAAAATTGTGTAAATTTACTGTATGCATAAACTCTATGTTTTTAAATGCAATTATGTATACTGAAGATGTATTTTTGAAATATTCTTAAAATATTTAAATGTAAAGCAGTTATCATAAAAAATAACAATTTTCAATAAATTCTTAACAATAATTGTTCGGTGAACTAAAAGTTTGTCTTTGAATTAATACATTTAAAAAATGTCACTTCAGTATAAATATAATGTCTAATTAATATAATATAAAATTAATTCTTTACTTTTAATATTTTCTGAGAGAAAGTTATGATATGATACATTAAATGGGATTTTTGTTGTCTGTGCGAGTAGCTTAATACATACATAAATTTCATGCTTAAAAACATAAATCAGTTCTATTTTCTCTGTTTTAGAATTTATTGTCCACTTTAGAGTAACTTTTGAATTTTAAAACTTAGAAACTGTCTGCAATAATAAAACTAATAATAAATTGGCTAACGAAAACTTACAAAATGTCATATAATCAGGCATTTTTATGTACCATCTCAAATTCATACCAAAACCATATTGATGCATTTTCACATTATATTTAGGATGCTTTATGTTCAAATTTGATCTCTATAAAGCCATGATTGCTACTAATTCTTCAAAAACTGACATAATTGAGGAAATTGATGTAATACTAGACATTATCTCGTTAACAAAAACAGAAAAATGCTATTCTGGTCAATTTAAGACTTTTTTGTTTACTATTTTAAGCAAAATAAATTGCAAATATGCTAATGTTTAATACAATGGGGCAAAAACATGTTATAATTCATTATTTTTCTGATGAAGTCACACTGTATATTAAAAGCTCAATTTTCTCAATATTGATGTTTTTAAAACTGCATTCATCTTTTTCTCAGAATATAATGTATGTTTGCAGATGAATTTTTTTTCCTCATGTTAGTGATTTGTAACTATATGTAATCATATGAGTGTTTTGGGGATTTTCCCAAAATATTTGACAGAAATCCATATATCGTGACAAGAAATGTCAATTTTTTAAAAAAAAATTATAGTGATATTTTTATGTTAATGTTTTTGAGGAAACTAAAACATATATTTTAAATATTTCACTTAATTGCAAATATTTATGTTTATTTATTGTTCAGACCAGTTTTTAAGCTTTAATATTTCAAAAGGTTTTCAATAATAGGTAACAACAACTCAGATGTGTAATGCTTTTTGTCGTTGCGAGAAGCTTTTTGCATGCATACAAATACAGAAATTTCGTGCTTAAAAACATAAAAAAACAGTTTATTTTTGACTTTTTTAGAAATATTTTGTGCAGTTTAGAGAAAATTTTGAAACTTCTAGAAATAGTGTTTTCATATGTGAACTGTCAAATTCATAATGAAACCTTTCGTAATGTCAAAAAATCACATATTCTTAAATCATGACTTTTACATATTGATGCATGTTTATATTACATTTACTATGTTATAAGGTCAAATTTGATATTTATAGTGCATTAAAGTTAAAAATTCTTCACAGATTGTTACAAAATTTGAAAAAATCGATACAAAATGCTACAAGAAATCTCGTTGAACAAAAACTGAAATATAAGTTTTATGTATTTTCTGAATATTTTTTAAGACTTTTTTGTTTCGTATTTTACGCTTTAAAAATTAAGAAGTACAGTTCGTGTTTCAAGTTTGAATGAGTTATGCCTGACGTGGATTCATGTTATTAGTAAAGTTGGGTCCCATCGCATATAAAGACAAGAGTTACCACTACGAGCTGTAATAAGATAGGATTGATTACTTAATATTAGAATCGAAGATTAGGTGGTTCGCTTATTGATATTGGTCTGAATTGGATTAGGTCTTATTATAAATATATATATATATATATATATATATATATATATATATATATATATATATATATATATATATATTGTGTGTTGCGTATTGAGTCATCGTAGATTCTCTCATATTAATTGATATAATTAAATTAGTTAAAGGTTTAAGTTGAATATCTTAATAAAGTCATGTTAAGATAATGATTGATCCTAGTTATTTCGCTGATCCTACACCTCTAGCTCACGCTGATGCTTCGAGAGATGTACTTCCAATGGGAGGAACCATGTTTTATGTGCTTTCTGATTTCTTTCTACGAACTTTTCAATGGATTTTTCTACAGATGTTAAGGAATAGGACTCTAATTTTTAATACAACAAATATAGAAAAAAATCATTCAATATCATTTAATGCTCCCAAAATGTGTTTTAACATTTAAAACGTCATGTTCATAGACGAAAATACTCGAGTCCATCATGGAACACACACGATCTCACTGGAAAATTAGACAACAGTAAACGAGAACACACTCCTTCGGGCAAACAGGAAATCACTCTTAAAACACCGTTGATTTAGCAAGCACACCAAACATCAAGGGATAAGGAAGATAGAAACCCCGGGGAATGAGACGTCATTGAGGCTTTCTTCTTGCTTTCGCACATACTGCTGGCAGTTATAATTCTTCTTTTTTCCACAACTCTAGCTCATTAAGATAAAGGATTCCGGCATATATTTACTCAAATGCCCCCCAATGCTGCCACCATTTATTAAAGTATATACATATTTAGCTGAAAAGTTATTTCACAGTTTAGAATTAACGGTCATACGGTTAATTGTTAAAAAAAGCACTTTATCTCTGGGTTAAATAATTATTATTTAGAATACACAATATTGTCTTATTAAACCATTCAGTAGTTCGTTGAGAAGAAAAAAATAAAGCTACGTTCAAAAGTTACTCCAGGCCTGCAAAGCCAATGCACCGCTTCTTTAATCCGCTTTCATTTGTCGTTCTTTGTATCCATAAGTCAATTACAACCGTCTAATGGTCCTGAGGGCATTGCCCCCGCAATCACCACAATAGCTGAAAGATTATTTTGTCCATCAAGACCAGGAAAGAGAGTTATCCGGCCCTGAGGGCGCTTGCCCCACCCCCCATTTTTTCAATCCAGCTAGATCAAGAAACGTTAAAAAAAGGGTCTTTATTTTTCGAATTCAGAATTGGTCCTTTTAATCTCTAGGAGCGGATCACCTTCACGCCCCTTGCCACCTCTCATTGGCGGCCACCAATGTTTACACGCGGCACCTCGACTTTATCTGTACACCACTGGGGCAGAAAAACAATGGCCCGCTCTTCTGAACTCCCCAGTGCTCCAAATCTGAAGTTCATAATTCGTCCTGCCGTACTTTCACCGAGGGAAATTCTGTGACTATCTCTGGCATCAGTACACTCTGTTCAAATTGGATACGTCAACATAAAAAAATAATCCACCACAAAAAGATCATATCTCGTCTATTCAGTGCCCGGTTAAACAGAGAGAAAGAGCAGGAAAAAGAGCAGAGAGAGGCTACTTCAAAAGTACCTCTGTGACAGCTCGCATGTACTATGCCTTCGGCGTAAGGGATCAGCCGCTGGTGAGTTTTTATGGAGACACAATTGTCCATCTGGACAACTCTCTCTCCATACGTCAATCTTGACATGTACAGAGGGTGGTGAGTTCTGTTAATGAGCCGTCGTTACAGATTGTATGTGGTGTCATTACTTACGATACACAAGCAACCTAATATTAATCTATGGCACAATGAGAAAATAGCGGTGTTTCCAAGACATCATTCAGCCACCTGTGTTGACAATCATAGATGGGATCCCAGGAACCATTTTTTCAACAAGACTATGCTCTGTCACAGACAGGATGGATGTCACAAAACTTCTTCTGTTACATTGCCTCCCTTCCCTGGCCTTCTCGACCACCAGATTTGTCACCAATCGAACATATCTCTGATCATCAATAAATAATCATGTTTCTTTGATTTTCTAATCACCTACTTATATCAAAGTTGTACTTACATATGTAAAATTTCCTTTCATGTTGCCAACTTTTTCTAGGTGCGCAAATTTTTATGTCAATGAGTGTAATTATGTGTAGTATCAATCTAGTATAACAGATAATCTAATATTCATAAATCAGACTCATAATAATTTTGTTTTCAATATAAGGTGATAAGTCAATAATAAAAATGCTGGATACTTTCGGCAATATTTTGAGAAATAATTGTAAATTTATGGGTTTTAATAGAAAAAAAATGTTTAAACGACAGAAATGAAGAGTTTTAGCTATGATTCGTGAGTATATTTGGCATTCTAGTACATGATCAAGAGTATATATATATATATATATATATATATATATATATATATATATATATATATATATATATATATATATATATATATATATATATATATATATATCATGTATTGGAGTAATTTTTAAAGATTGATTCATTCCAATTTTGAGCAAAACAGTCCGTACTCCAAGTCATGACAGAGGCGAGTCCGATGTCAGCGTCGATCAGGAGCCAGTGAGTCCACGTGTTTTTCAGTAAGTCTGCCGAAGTAGAAATCAAAGTTCTTATGCGGGAGGTGGGTTGAGTTGTTCTGATAGGAAGTTTACCCTAACTGACACATGAAGGGCTGGGGATTCATCAAGAATATATATAATTATTTTAAACATTTATCATAAGGAAATATCTAAATTCAGAAATGTCTGACACTCTGCATTATAATTAAGTGTAAGCTTATAATTGAAAAAAATAGAAAAAGAAAGCGCTTTTTTTACCTCATTTAATAAAGCAAATTCTTTTTGAATTATTTCTTTTTTAAAAACCGCGATACGCATAATTGTTTTAGGGTTTCGTGTTACTGTAATAAGAATCCTTGCGAATAAAGTGTTATTTTTTCATGAACGTACTCAAATATTGAGAATGCGTATATACAAAAATGAATATATATCACTAGTTAAATAATATACCATCATCCCAGATAAATACCAATCATTGAAGTTTGTATTCATTTTATTGATTTTAGACTGAATTTATATGCATACAGGGCGTCTTGAAACTTAACGTCAAGAGCGCAAGGGGGAAAATACAATGTTTTATTAGCTCTGGGGGAATTCATATAACTTGGCTAAGGCTACAGTGGACAGTAAAAAAAAAAATTTAAAATTTTTTACAAACATGCCCCAAATTTTTACTGGCTGTATGTAACTTAAAACTAAAACCACACAAAAAATTTGGTGAGAAAAAAATGATTAGTTTTTAAGAAATTTAAAATTAAAAAAATTTAACGAAAATTTCAAAATTTCAAAACGTTCCATGCGTTTTGATTGTTTTTTCACCTGATTTAACTTCTTTAAGCAATTCTTTACAAATGTATGCATACAATGGAATGTTTTATATGATAATTTACAAAATATGGGTAAACGCAAATTTTTATATAAAAATTTCAAGAATTTTAATGTTTTCCTACATAAAAAACTTTAATTTCTTCTTTCACCCTATCACTATTACTACAATGCATCCAAGAATTTATAAGTATACATTAGATGAATACTTTTGGAAAGTTTTTTTATAATTCGACAAAAATTACAACGCATGGAACATTTTGAGTTTTGGTTTCGAGGCAAATTTTTGATTCTGAGAAAAACAGTTTTTTTTTTATTTTAAAGGAAATTAACTTATTTTTTTAAAAAAAAATTAAAGATATAAATATGAATTTGAAATTGAAAAACACTAATATGATACAAATATAAAATAGATGCAGAATATATATACATAAGGTTCTGCAATATTTATTGTAACAGTCACATTGACACGTGGTATATTCAGTGATAAAAATTGAAGTAAGCTAGAACTTTCTTATAATATCTGAAGTAAATTAGCAGAATGTATTTCATTGTTTTATCTCAACCAGATGGTATATTATATTTTTGATTAATCATGATGAATACAAATAAAGTATTTCAAAGGGATTAAATTACAAAAATCCAATGCTTTCGAGGAACGTTTCATTTTTTAGAACAACAGCTATTATTATTCTAAATGAAAAAAACTTAGTTTTTTTAAAAACAATTAAAGACATTCATATAAATTTGAAAAACACTAATATCATAAAGACAAGATAAACATAGAGTATATGTATAAGATTCTGCAATATATTTATTGTAACAGTCACATTGACATGTAATATATATAGTGATAAAAAATGAAGTAAGCAAGAACATTCCAATAAAATCTAAAGTAAATTAACAGAATGTATTTCATTATTAATTCATCAACCAGATAATATATTATATATTTCATTAATCACAATGAGTAAAAATAAAGTATTTCAATACAATTAAATTACAAAAATTCAAAAAAATAACAAATCTAATTACACATAACAAGAAAACTGTTTGCTAAGTCTGATAAAAAAATTTAAAAAGCACCGGCACTATAGGCTGCATTTGTATTCGTGGCATTTCTTTTCCTTTTCTATTGTTTTGTAGAAATATTCTGAGAAATGCGTCGTTTATCTTGTCTTTCTGCAATAGTCAAAGAAAAACTGTCATTTAGACATGAGTCCTCTTTCGCTTCAAGAGATTTTACATAGCCCAAATTGTGCTTTTCGATGGCATCCGTTACTGCTATTTTCAGCTTCCTTTTGGAGACGAATACCTCTTTTGGGCATTTTCGCCAAATGCACCTATGCAGACTTTCATTCGAATTTTGCGTCTTGCCTGCTACGCATCTTTCAAGAATGGTGTCTGAAGCTAAACGTTGATAAACAGGCATAATTTTCTCCACTACTTGTGGCGACAAGTAAGTTTTCATGGAACTGTGTGACCCTGGGGTCTCACCTTTGGCTATAGCTTTTTTATAGAAACACCATGATGATTCCCCTTCAGAAAACTTATCATGCATAGGCGTTTTGTCAGTTGACGCGCAATGCATGAGGCTGGCATATATAGCAGTTTTCATTTTATCGGTATCAGGGACATTATCTTGTATTGCCTTTCTATAGTAATTTTGAAACTTTGTGATGTTTTTATCTGTAAGGCTTCCCTGCTTACGCCCACCAAGAGTCTCTTTTTTCACCTTCCATTCTTTCACTTTGTTACGTAACGATGTGCCTACCCTCTTTGCAATATACTTCAGGCACTCTTCCTTTTCGATTTTTATATCAGAACCATATATTTTATTGTCCAACAAAAATTGAAAAGTTTTTCAGTCCCATCACTCAGCATGGAAACGAATCTCATTTGGCAATCACTAATTGATCGCATCCACATAATTAGTGCAGCGTGCATCTCCATGGCTCCATCGCAATTTTTGTCACACTCATCCGCATGTCATTTTTGCCATATGTGGAACTCCGCACTATCGACTCCCATATCTCGACCAGCAACTACACAATTATGACAGTATTTCGACAATACTTCAAAGTCAAGGACAAGTCCACTAAGGATATCGATGATTATTCCTAATCGTAGGTTAAATGTATGTCCTCGCTTTTGCCAAGTACCGTCATATGATACACTCACATCAATTATTTCCTGATTTTTTAGAGAAGCATCAACTTTTACGTGAGCTTCTCTAGCAGCTTGACGTGACACTTCGAGCATTTTTTTCACCTCTTTGTTTTTCACGGATAAGTTGTGCATGCATTTGGCAAATGTTTTTCGGTCCATTGTTGGCATGTTGAGCACAGATGAAAACGTTTCCAAAGCAGCATGCCCTCTGCCTATGGATAGGAAGGCACTCACCAGTTTGCTGTTTATATCATGTGAATTTTTAGCCTCTTCTTTGAAACTTGAAAAAACACTTCCATAGCTTTCATGACATGGTTCGCATAAAAGTTACATCTTTGTAGAATACCCCATGGAATGGTGTTGTTTTATAACAAGGGTACAGTTTGTACAATGTTTACAAGGAACTTTCTGCAATAATTCAGAAAACACAGCCTTGTGGGTGAAAATATAGCTTGCCTCAGGTTGGGAAGATGTACTCGGTTCAGACAATGTATCTCTCTTCAATACCATACTATTACTGTTTTTTTCATCAACAGTTTTAGAAGATTTCTGCCATCGCTTCTTGCTATTTTCAGCCAACATCTCTCCTTTTGGTAGGACGACCTTTAGGTTTTCTATATCTCGATGATATAAGATCCATTATAAAAATTTTAAATAACAAATTCAAGTTAAAATGAACTTTAGTTCTGAAAAGAACTTTTTGTTTTGGTAAAATCAATATAAAGTTTGGATAAAATTGAACGAAAAATGCAAACGCAAGTTCGAACGAATTGTAAGCAAATAATGCCGATTTCGGTCTCAGATACAGTTAAAACAAATTGTTGCCATCCAGACCTTGATAAATTAACATTTAAAAATAAGAATTAGAGAGGCTATGTCTACAGTAAATAAAATTAGTACTCTTTCAAAGTACATGACAGCTTTGTCAGCATGACATCAGAATGTAAACAAAGGGGCGTGGTCATGGATGACTGAATCAGAACTACCCCATAACTCAGTAAAAAATGCATGAAACCAAAAAAAAAATGTTTGCGTTTGATAGAGAAGCTAATATAATATTAAAATAAGCCAAAAAATGTTTTCTATGTTTTAGTCAATTTTCCACATTTTAACTGTCCACTGTTGCCTTAAGGGATCACTTACAAATTTTTGAAAAACGTGTAAAGTTGACAACCTCCATCACATCATTAAGTTGATTGACCACGTACTATAAATCGAAGTCACTTATCGGGGAAAATCTTCATTGACACTGTTCGATGAGTCGGAGCTTGATGAAATAATGTAATCTAACTTTGACTCCCCCAAAAAGAAAAAAAAAGCTTTACATAAAGCCGCAGACAAAGTGGGCTCATTTAGTTAAGATTCTAAAGTGGTACAACATTTGTTCTCTTCTATCCATAACAACCATATAGGTTTTTTTTTCTATCGCAGAACAGCTTCATTATAAAAACACCTCTGTTGGCATACACCTACACATATTTAAGTGCTAATACCTCAAACTCCATAATCGCAGTGCTTTTTTTATTATCGTGATCTTATATAGCCGAGGTATTCACCAATGTCACAAATCGACCAAAAAAACTTTTCTGATTTCGATAAAGTTATTTGTTTTGACTTTATAAAACGATGTCATCTAACTTTAATACTCTATTAAAAGAAAAAAAAATATTATATACTACCCAATGCAAGTTATTTCAAAAGATAGCACGATTAGCTAAGCCACTCTATCCATAAAACCCATAGCCCTTCTTTTCATTTGCAAAACATCTTCCTTTTAAAAATTCCTTTGTTTGATACTCTCGTTCACATCATCTGGTACTGTGACCGCAATTTTCACAATTTGGCAGTAGCTTTAACACGATTGCGATCTCCCATAGCCGTGCTAAATTAATTGTGTGGTTCGTAATTTAAAGTGTGGTATTTCTAAAAACAACTTCTAATGGGCAGTAAAAGATGTTTTTTGCATGATTTCCGGCCAACCATACCCTTTCTGTTTGAGTAGACCCAACCACCAATTTTTCCACTGAGAATCAGACATTAAAGTGCGTAGTCTTTCATGAAGTCGATCCTTTAAATGTGATGCTGAAGTTAATTCATGCCGCTTGTTTAAGATCTCCCCATTAAACAGAGAACTAGTTTACACACGTTTTTTTTATCTATAACATACCATCTACCTAAAAAAACTATGAATTGTAACTGAAATAATGGATAATAGATAGAAGTACACATTTATCTGTCTCACTCAAGCCTTTAACGGCCGTAAAAAAATATGGGGGCTGTGATGTGTTAAAAGGAGGGAAGGAAAAAGAGAAATATATATGTTGCCTAAAAGAGTAGGTTCCCATATGAATTTGTAAATTAAAAAAAAAATTACGAATTAAAAAAAACATAGAGAAAATTGAATCTTTTTTTGGTACCTATCTCTTTGAACAAAACTAAATATGTCTATATAAATAATACAGAATATACTTTTAATGCAGAAATCATTTCTTCAATAACACATTATTTTTACCCAAATTTGATACCGTTATGTATATATGTATGTTACACATTTCGTAAATAATATTTAAAATGTAATCAGAAATTCAAATTTAAAACAAAAAACGTCTTAGAAAGGCCGTGGTTAATAAATGTTGTCATGAATGTCTATTTATATTTTTGAGTTTTTTTGTTACAGTCTTTATAAATTATCTTAGAAGTTCTATGTGGATGATTTTTTTTCTTATTTTACATGCAGCGGTATGATCTACACAAGCCAGTAATAGCCTCCGGACTGGGGTGATCAATTTTAACCAGTGGTATGTTACCTACTTATGAATCAGAAGGTATCAAGTTCTATCTTCCACTTTGATGACCTTTACTATGAATTTAGAAAAGGACAACCATCTCGCAGCTATCGTGGTGCCATCTAACTGCAAGAAAATCAAGAAAAAATTCGTCAGACTCACTTGACGCAGCTATCAAAAGTCATCCGCAATCATACAACAGCAATCAATCACACACTCACCACAATAAAAATCTCGTTGTTTCGTCTATCCACCGACTCACTAGTGGGGAAGAATTTTAGTGATATCTTCTACATAAGCCAGTAACAGGCTTCGGACAGTGGTGATCACTTTTGTTTAGTGATCATGTGACTCGGCTACGAACCAAACGGTCACGGATTATATCCTCCAGGTAGACAACGAAACTTTGGGGATCTTTTTTGGATCTCCTGAAAAAATGAACAATACATCTTCAAAATTCCTGGTGCTATACATATTGGTTCTTCGCCTTGAACAGCGCGTTGTATATCAAATAATTCATCCATTATGAGTCTTAATGAACGAGTAATGTGAATACTATTCTAATGACAGCAGATGATGCCTTCGCGTAGATTCTCTCAGATGCATTACAGCTTCCAGCTGAAAAACTAATTTAACCCTCTCGCTTCGTGGTGCTAAGTCGCATTTACCACAACAAAAATAACGTGTTACACTTGGAAATTGCGGGATGTGCAACGAGAGGGGGATAAAGAAATTACAAAATACTTCTTTCAAACTATTTCAGAGAAATACTGAAAACTATAATATAAGTTATAGAAAAACATAAAAATTAGGGTATCCGAACACGTTCAGAGTACTTTTTGACAAAATAACATATTTAAACATATAAAAGCTTTTTTAGGATTCAATACGAATAAATACTAATATTTAATCAACAATATTTAAAATAAATTGCCGGAATTTCATAAAAATCCCAATTACATGTGAAATTTTAGCACTATTTTTGTAAAACTTCAAAGCAATTAGAGAAAAAAGTAATAAACTTATATTAGTAAAAAAATTACCAAAACAATCTAGAGGCATTTATCTAGAGAATGTACTAAACTTTTAATGTTTTATTAAAATTTGAATCTTTTAGAGATGATTGAGTAAACATTATAAGAAAAATAACGCCTTTATGTTACCATTATTTAAATAACATGCCCTAACTCAAATAATATATTCATACTATAAGAAATATTTTAGTACATTCTCTAGAAAATAACACAAATATCAGGTGCAAACAGTTTTATAGAAATACATTTGTAATATTTTGTGTGATCAGACTCGCCATGATAGATTTTGAACAATTTAAATGCCCACTTCTGGTAGATCAAAGACCCACTTCCGGTTTTTCTAACTTAATAAAATTGATTGTAACTTGACCTCTAAGAAGCATAAAATCAAATCAAAGTATGTTTTGTAAAGCAACAAAGTATGTTTTCTGTATGTTTTGTATTAAATAAAATAGAAAACAAAAAATCGGTCTTGTCCGAATTTGGTCATTTTCAACGTGTTCGGATACCTTAACGACATTGTAGAATGTCATTAAAAACTCCTTAATTGGGCGAGCTGTATCTCTCAGATTCAAGGGCCCTTGAGGTCTTTAATGGGAAGTGGTCAACCGCGTTCTTAATACGAGTGATAAAAGACAGATAGAAGGAGGAGCATATTCACCGTATGGACATCACAAAATTAATTTGTTTATGCATCTCAGTGTTTCGCGCTCCTAATGGATGGTTAAAAAGTACTCTAAACTCCTGTCTTAAAGTTCTATCCGGAGCGTTTGTGGATTTTCTTTTCGGTAATACGGTCAAAGAAAACATTATACTCTGAATTTGTTTCTCCTTATATATATTCTATGGGATTTTAGACACATGTTAGAGTGGTTTGGACTGTATTTTCTGCAGCTCTCTTTAATCTGATTACTAGTGAGCTTCACAATGTTTGTCTGAAAGCAGTAAATTAGATTATATCTTATACGCAAATAAGAGAAACAGTATTATCCATCTACTTTTAAATTAAATATTGTTGAAGGGAGTGGAATGTGTGTTACTTTGGAAAACAAAAGAAAAATGGTTGAGCATATTTGAAAATAGTACATTATTGGTTGTTTTTTTCACATAGGTTGGTACGAGAGAGAGAAAAAGTGTTATTCAAATAAAAACTCTGTTATTCAAACATTTCGGGAGAGAAAAGCAAATGATGAATTTTGTTGAAAAACCACATAATTACATAAGCTGCTTTACGATTAAAATGGTGAATTTTATCGATGTTTTTTTATTTAAAAGAGAAAGATCATAAATAATAATTTGTAAAACAAATGTAATATTTCCTAAAATGTTGTTTAGTGTTTTGATTACAAACCATTTGCAAACATATAATTTGAATATATGAGAATAAATTCCAAATGCAAATGACATGTAAAAATGGGTTTGCAAATATTGAACTTATCAAGTACTGCTGGCATTTCGTTTTTTTAAGAATTTTACCCAGCATTTAAATTCCCATGATATAATTTTATCAATACTTTAGAAATAAGATATGGACAAAAGGATAATATAGCTGGTCTTTATTTCAATACATGTTCTACGTTAGATAATATGCTTTCCTCAATCATAATTAAAATTATTTGGTTCTATTTAAACTTACCAAAAATGTGTAACTTTAGCAGCACTGTTAATCGTTGACAATACATTCATCTTGCCTCAAGTAATTTTGACACGCGTGCTTATTAATAATTTATTTATGTTCCAGCCTTGTTAGATGAATTTTACTGATCTAATAGAGTAACGCTTGTGACAACTTTTTTTCAGTCTCCCAAAGCAAATTTTTACACAGAACAATATCATGAACACTTCTTATTTCAAAGATGGATACACTATTTATTTGATTAAACCCTTAACTGCAAAAGAAAAGTTACGAAATTCGCACCGAATGCCACCTATTTTCTTAGAAGTGAGCTTTGTTACGCGGTTTATTGAGGGAAAGAAAAGGCGTGTTTTTCAAGCTAAAAATTGCTTAATTTCACTTTTAAAAAAAAGGAAAAGAAAAAGATAAAATAATAAGATGGAAATGAAAAAAAATAATCTCTAGAGTTCAAATATTATAAAAAATATGAACTTTTTATACATGTTTTATGATGTATTCTAAAACATGGTTGAACTATTAAATCAGTATCACATGTAAAACCTCTTATTACACAGTAAGCGAAAATTACAGCAAATAAAGAAGAGAAAAGTGCACACTTAACCGAAAAGAAAAAGAAAAAAACTGCTGAGCTATGAATTTCATCGTTCCTGAAATATATCCTTTTACAAACTCCTCCACCACCTCTTCACCGAAATAAGTAAATACTTACTTATTCTGCAATGTCATGGTATGCATTCCAAAGCCATGGTTATAGTTTAAAACAGAACAACACAATACAAAAAGTCCTCCTTTGGCAGGACGAGTAAACACGTCTGGGGATCTAACGGCGCTTGTTCGGTAGGACGTGTATACTCACTAGCGGCACTTAAGGGGTTAAATAGCAATAAAATCGAGCAATCTGGTTTTGTTATAGTAAATTAACAGGATTTTGCTGCGGAAAATATTACAAATCATGTAACCTAAGAGAAGTAAATGAAGTTATGAATATTATTGCAATTATGTTAACCTCTATCCGAAGATCTGATGTCAGGCATCGCAAATGTCACCATTGGTATCACGAATATTGGTCAAAATTTGAAGGAACACAATGCTTTTTTTTCGCCCACATATAAAATTAAGTTGATACACGAGTCATTTAATACAAAAAATATTGGTTATTAGCTAATTACTTCTGTTTCTGGCGGGATTCTAACTTAAATAAACAAGTATAATCCAAACACATATTTCAGTAGTTCAAATTCCTAACACTCCCATTTCGTACAAATTAGAAGTTTGCCATTATTAGCCTTTGAGTATCTCAGGACATACTTGAGTCAAAGAAATATTCACCTTAACTGTAGTACTATATAACTCTTCAAAAATGAAATTGCACATTAGCGGTGAAGTGGATAAGCAAATTATTAAAAAAAGCAAATAAATAAAATAATTTTAAACAAAATTGTATTCAACATCTAATGTACCCTCCTAAGACAAACATACATGCCTCAATCCAGCGAAGCTTTTTATCAATTAGTCCGTTGATGGTTGCGTAGAGGAACTGGTGCCAAACAACATCTATTGCTGAGAGCAAATAACTTACGGTTTGCTCTAGTGAATCTCGATTCATGTCATGTCCAATGATATCCTGAAGGGTTTTTTTAAATGATTCAAATTTGGAAAGCTTGCTAGTCAGGAACGAATGTCCAATCCAGTCAGGTCGTTGAGAGTTCAGCATGCGACATGCGCAATGGCCTGCATGGTATTGCTTTGCTGAAATACCGTTTTGAGTACAATCTGCAAAAAGGGCAGAACATCAGGCTTCAAAATGTGCATAACGTAGCGGCCCACTGTTATATGTTCAGCATTGACCATAGGTGTTCTATGATCCAACGGTATGCCACTGCAAACCGTAAGGCCCCTTTTTGATTCTCGACGCTATGTTTTTTTCCTTATCGTTCTCCGGGTTGATTCCAGCCATTCGTTCACTGACCGAAACGGGAATCCTTTGTGAAAAATACCTAATATCATTTGAAAGTCCAAGTTTAATGATGACGAGGCATCTAGTCGTGAGTTAAGCGATCATAGATACTCCGGTTACTGTTACCCATGCACGTAACTGTATTTCATGCAATTTGTTACGTACGGTTTGAGTGACGTATGGTGAATACGCCAGCCTTTGTACTCTGGCGTGCCCCTGTGCACATTATTTTGTATTCAGCGTGCACGTAGAGCTTCGTGAATTAATAGTGGGACCAGAGGCGGTTCTAGGGTCGGTCAAACCGGACCTCTGCCCGGGGCGGCATTTGGATCGAATTTGGAAATCCTTTTTTTTATAAAAAATTATATGTTTTCTAAAATATTATTGGGGGTGAATTTGGTATTTCATTTAACGTATCTTACGTCCTTATTTTGTACTCAGTTTATTTAATGTCAAATTTATTTTATCTTGAAACTTCAGAGTTCGAGAAAGAGTTCTTAACCCTCTGCGTGGTTAGCTTTCTCCCGAAAAGTTATTCCGAAAGCGTTTACTCTTATTTTGCCATTCGCTTTAACAATGCAACATACTTCTTTCCTTTACCCCTTTTAAAACTTTGGAGGTCGAACGTGGACTATTTTATGACTCAAATCGGTCCCTTTGTAAAGCAAGAACCAAGAGATCAATCGATTACAGCTAGATGTCAAGTTGCTTTGGGCAATCTTGTTTGAAAGTTGTAGTGCAACTGGGTCGTTTCCCCTTTATGTTTAGTCACAGTTAAATTAAAACAAAATGAAAGGTGGAAAAAAGGAAATGAATAGTGTGTTACAAGTTGACAAATAATTATATCTTCTTCAAACAAAATTTATTTTTTCTGTCATTTTAAAAAAATTAAATATATATATATATATATATATATATATATATATATAGGTATTGTGATTTGAACCAGAAAAAGCATCCTGTATTCATTTTTGAATATGAGAGTAGGAAAACGCGCTCAGTTTCCTGTTTTTTAAAATAGTAATGAGGTAAAAAGAGCGAAGGTCCTATCTCTTTTTTAAACAATAAGACAATAAATGGTGCATACGGTGATAAACATACGATGATTATATTTATGAAATAAAACCAATCTTTCTCTATTCAATTATATTTTTAATTTAAAATAACATAAAAATATTTCAAAACTTTTAATTTATTTCAATTAAAATCATATAAATGTTATTTTTATGTTAACTGAATATTTTTCGGAAAAAATCTAAATGTTCATTCCTATTGTTCTCCTTTTCGAACTTCTTGTTTTAAATAAAAATTTCTTTTCTACATCGGCATTTGAGATGGACATAACACACACACATTCAGTCAATAATTCTTAATTTAAATGGGGGATATACTTCTTCAAATGCGCATGACAGTACTTCTAAACATATTCGACTCAAGTTTAATTTCTTACCGTTCTGTTTCTTTTATTACAAGGAAAAATGTCACACATCGATAACTACATTTTCACACAAATCAGTCATTACAAATTCTATTGTGAAAAAAGTTCTCCCTAATTAATTTTGTCTTTCAAAACACTACACTTAAAATAATTTTGTTCAGTGAAGTTAACCGACAGTTCCACAATGTATCCATACCAAATTTTACAAACAATTTAAACATTTTGAAATGTATCCTCTATTAAATTTTTTGAGTATACACAAATATTTTCTGCTGTATGGAAGACATAGTATGTGATGTGGTGTGTGGTTTTGAAAGAATGTTTTCGTACGTGTAGACTATTTTTTAAAATTTAAATATCACTAAAGCTGATCATATAACTGCAAATGATCCTTATTTTAATGTGTGCTGGTATCAAAATAAAACACTTTACAATATTAAACAGCCTATGGGTTTATATTCAATATCAAACTATTCGCAAAATGGTTTACAACTTCTATTCAAATTGTAAAGAAACTGAAATATATAAATGTATCTTACTGCAGACAAAAAATTCATAATACGTAAGTATCCTATTCCTCCACTTATTTCAGTACATTTCAAAAACTGTAGTTGAATGCAATTTTTTATTTTTATAAACGAGGCATAAAAGCTCACACAGTCTTAAAAATGTATTTATCATTTTTAAATATACTAATACAAAACGTATATGGATTGTAAGATCAGTTGTAAAATCCTAAAAGCTTTTAGAGGAGCAAAAAACATGTAATTTTGGATGGATCAACATTTTAATATAATACACAAATGTACATGTTATTAAGCAAATACATTGTAAAAATCAAACTTCCTTCTGAAATAAACGTAATTGAAAGAAAAATGTTTAATTGCAAATGAGTGGAAATACATGTTTATCTAAGAGGTATCCCCAAAGTGAGGCAATCCTCAAACTTAAAACTCAAACTTAGTGGCACAACAATCCATGAGGGCCAGGAACTACTATGTCCATCCCAATATACGTGACCATTGGGCGCAGAAGTGCATGAACAGATGTCCCGATTTGGTGGTCTGTCTGAAGTGAGACCTTCAGTGTTTAAGACCCGAAGCAAGCTTGGTACTCATTTATCGACCCAATGTAGCGGGGGTGAAAGGCAGAGTCGACCTTGCCCAGCCCGTTAATAGAACCCAAGAGCTGTGGTGTGGAAACACGATACACTACCACTCGACCGTATTCGGTGAAAAATAAAACTTAATGTCCTAACTTAGAACTTGACCTAAAACTTAGAATCCTATATAATTCCCTAATGAATGAAGGAGACCAAACTTTTTTTTCATGTAAACCGTTTAGACGGAAATGGTCAATTATGAACATTTCACAAGTTGCATAAATTAAAATTAACTGGTATAGTTTACATAAATTTTTAAGAGTGGAAAAAGTGTATTTTGGCTGCACGAATTAATTTCAAAAGGAATACGGTTATGAAAAAGTAGTGCAAATCTATCTAAAGTAGGGTTGGTTACCTTAGATATTGTCAAACACAACAATGTATTGGAAGCCAATTCCACAATTCGTTGTTATAAAAATGTATGGAAAATTACAAGACTTATTTTTGCATTTGTAATATATATATATATATATATATATATATATTTTCCCTGAGAACTTTAAAAGCTAGAGCGGCATCCATCAAAACCGCGGTTTCCTCTCTGTTTTTCCAGATCGCCCCTGACTAAGCCGGCTCTGCCAAAGTAAGTGAAAATGCCGTATTTTGTTTGTCAAGATCATTTTATAGCAGGCTGCATTTTTCATGTATTTTAGATGGTCGTTTTATATTTTCTACATCAATATCTTAATGTCTGAATTTAAGATTACATAAAATTCTTGACATTCACATCAATGACCATGATAATTTTTATTAGTATAAGAATGTGCCATCATACGATTACATGACTATTATTAACATATTATTTTAACCATTTATTTAATATTAAATATAACATAACGCACACTTATTTTCTGAACTTTAAAATAGATATTTGAAAACTACTTCAGATATACTCAAAATTTTTAATTCCTACGCTTTACCTTGCCAGTTTTGCTTCTATGTAAAACTTTATTGTATATTCGTCGATTTTTTTAGTATATTTTTTCTCTTAGCATGCAGTTTTAAACTGAATTGTTTGAAATCTTCGAAATATATTAAAAAATACCAAAGAAGCTATACAATAAAATTTGAAATTTATATTATACTCAAAGAGTTGCTAGAACTTATGGTAAATAATTTTTAAATGCGTGATACATTTTTTTTTTCGAAATTTCAAATGGAATTTCTAACATAAAATTTCTATCTTTAAATGGTTGAGATTTCAAAAAAATATCCAGATTTTAATTACTTTTTCAGTTTGCCTTTAAAAAAAGTTAAATTTTGAAGTATTTTGCAAAAATATATATTTTTGAAGAATAATTCGAATGTTTTGGATAGCTCGAATTTAAATTTCTTTTTTATGTTTATTTATATGCATAAATGTCTACTGTAAATGTTTCCGTATATTTTTGATTATCATTTATTCAAACATTCAAGTTATAAAAAAAATGGGGAAAATATTCATTCATGTTGTCTTTGATGTAAACTGAAGTTCAAACACATAAAATTCAAATATAATTCAGTGTATTTTTACAATATATAACCAGGCACTATACGTAAGCTTCCCTGAACACTTAGGCTTTGAAATCTAAAAGAAGAAACACTAATAGATCTTAATTAGTTTTTTTTTTCGTTATTATTTTTATCAAAGTGTAACAAAATATGTTTTAATTTTTTTTATGAAATTTAAATTTATTCGTTTTTAGTGGTTGGAAAGTTAAAAAGATTTCAAATTTTAAAGTGTTTGGTGTTTTATTAATTTTTTTGGCATCTTATAATGAAATAATCATGTTTCAAAAACTGAAAGCATTGATTAAAGCTACACGGTACCCTTTTTCAAAAAAAAAATTTGGAGACAGTTACAGTAAACATAATTGATGTTTTATATTTAGATTATATTATTAAGCTGATTCTGTAAGCAACAGTCAGGTTGACCAGGAATTATTTTCAATTTTAAAAAGTTAGGAGTTTTTGAAGTTTTTTTTCAAATTCTTATAAAATACTCAATTTTTAAATTTCTTTAGTAATTTTAATTTATTTATGATTCTTAGATTATTACAAACAATATTTAGTATGGATTTGAAAATATATTCCCTTGTAGATTTTTAATAATTATTTTTCTAGAAAAACCTGGAAAAAACACGAAAATTTTTAAAATATCAACTTTAGCATTTTTTAGAAAAATAACTAGAGTTCTCAGCCCTAAATCCATACTAACTTTTATAGAACACACATTTCGGAGTATATACAAAAAATTCAAGGCTCTATCTTGAACAGGAAAAAAGCCTTAGGGATTAGAAAACACGTATACCTTCAAAACTAAAAGTCTGAGAAAAAAGCATTTAAAGTTTGTAAAGTCATAAAACAAAAATTTATAATGCCCGTAAAACTTTAATTTTTTTAATATGTTATTTCCAATGTATGTTCTACATTAAAACACTATTTTTTTTATTAAATATTACTGAAAATTATATTTTTTAATTCAAAATATATTTTTGCATAATTTTGATAGCATTTGTTAGACGTCTGTTTCTTTAGCTTTATCTTAACCTAATATTCCACAAATGTTTTGAAACACGAAGCATTTATGTACAAATAATAATGATACTAACTTAAGCTAAAAATAGTCAGGTTTACTCATTTAATTTTTTTCAGTTTTAAATTGGGGCAGTTTAGGAAGTTTTAGCTCTTGTCGTACGACTTTAAAATACTAAAGTATAGTACTACAATATCTTAAGTATAATGTAGTTTGGTACATCACGGAAATATTCAGTTATGTCTGCAACATTTGAATTCAGAATACTTGTAGTCGGAAGTCTAATTGCAGAATCAGCTGAGGACTGATTTTTAGTTACATCATTTTCAGTAATATTCCATCTCTTCGAAATATTGTTTCTAACAGAAACCCAGAACGCATTTGCCGTGGCATTTTCTCTACAGGAAAACAATTAATGATAAAGCTTTTAAGCTATATAAACTATTTTTAAGGCAAACATTGACCATGGAGTTAATCTTTATTAATAAATTATGAGAACTCAAAACACTCAAAACATAATCAAGCAGAAATGATTTTAGTAATGAAAATTGGAATTAATAACCATTTCAAACTAAAATCTCAAAAATATTTTTAATTAATTCAACTTAAGTGTGAAAAAATGCTTTAAAAGGAAACCGAAACCAAAATCATATCTCATAAAACTTCAGATATCTTAAAAACTAATTTGCTAACAGATCTGAAATTTCGTGGCAAGCATGTCAATGATAGTGGCCACCAAAACATGCAAAAAAAATTTGGTAAAAATGAAATTTTAGGGTACTGTGTAACATTAGGATAAGAAAAATGAAGTGAAAGATATACTTTAAAAAAGATAATTTGTCTAACTATAAAAATTAGCTGATTGCCCTGACACGCCCCAACTTGTTACAGTTTCAAATTAATATGAAACCAAAAGGGAATTGTAACATATTTTACGTATGCGTTGGGACTTTTGAAAACTTTTAAAATACAAGCTAACAAACAAACACTTCCAGGGGTCTAAAGAAATTTTCCCCCGATTTCTTACGATTGCTCCAGGGTCAAAACACGGGGTTCCCTGCGAGCCATAAAACTTCCTATCTTTGTCCTGCTGTGTTGCTTCCACCGTCCATAATTATCTTTCAAGATGTTAAACCTTTAAAAGGGGCGAAGGATTTCAGAAAAGTACGGCTAATCCGCTTTTGAAAATGTTACTTGAAAGCAAAAAAACCCGTGCAGTGCATTTTTGAAGTATCTTTACAATGACGGAATTTTCCGTGCTAACCGCTTGGGGGTTAAGAGTTTTTGTTGATATAAGATATATTTTATTTTAGTATTGAGTGCAGATACCATAAGTAAAAAAAAAAAACGTTTGTGATCCTTACCATCAGTGGACTCTTTTCAGAAAAAAATAGAATGCTGAAATGGGTGATTCCTTCTTTTATATTTTACTCGTTTGAAATAATAACAGGTAGCTAAGTCCTTAATTTCAAATTATTTTGCATTATATATATATATATATATATATATATATATATATATATATATATATATATATATATATATATATATATATATATATATATATATATATATATATATATATATATATATATATATATATATAATGTAATATGTGATGTCTATTTGTTCACAAGAATTATTCAAGTTTTATTGGTGCGTATGTATGTGAACAATTTATGTTTTTTAATTATAACATTTTGCTTTAGAGAAAGGGGTGGCATTTTCCGTTTTTGTCCAGGGACGGCAAAACTGCTGGAGCCGGACCTGGTGGGACACAATGTTGGATGTTACTCACGCTTAGTCCAAGTGAGCGTCTAGTGTTCGCAGATACAAACTCGGTTCATGGAATTCGATAATACAGTCCCGTTCCCCGATCGTAAACAGATAGTATTGGGCTCTCTGACGTCTCAAAGACATTTTCTACGCTTTTTCGAGGATCGCAATGTTATTTAAACCTCAGTGGTTACTTATGAGAAGGGAAATTTACTGTATTTAATAGCTAGAATATGAGTACCATGCGATCAGATGCGAGCGCAAAATCAATCATATGAAATCGATCTCACCACCACCGCTCTTGACTTAAGTATGACGCTACGTGCTTTATTTCTTAGTGTTGCAATTGTATTTTTGTGGAGTGTGTATACCGGATCTTTATTTGCAGAAATTATCAAACAACGTTGTTACAAAAGGGGGGGGGAGGATACACCTTATCCAATAAATTAATGAAATGGAAAAATAAATAATTACAATTTAGAAAATTATTTCATTTTATAATTTACAACTCTAAAGGTCATGCAAATTACTTTTCTTGTAATAATAGAATAATCGGTACAACAATTTTATTTTAACTACTTATATTAATTTATTTCTTATTTTTTTATATTACCGAAAGAAATTTACTTCAATGTATCCTTAAGAGTTCACTACTTGTGCTCTAAAAATAGATTTTTAATCGAATTCCACGAATTGAATTTACGGGAAAAAAAGAAGAAAAAATGAAATTATTTAATTAACTTTTTTTTTCTCTTTGAAAACTTCACAGTTACATCTGTCATTAGTTATCTGCAAACTACATAGCTAAAACCCAATACTTCTCCCATTCTTATGGATAATTAATGATAAGATCGAAGAAAAGGAATAAGCAATTCAATTCGCAAAAATAAGAAACTGTGTGCGAAGCAAGATGCTGGAACTTTAATTGAACTGTCAAATTCAAAAATATTTTTTTCTGAGAACCAGTTTCTCTTTTTCTTGATCTCTAATTTTCTTCTTTTATCACATCATTATCGTAGAATTATGTTCTGCGTAAGGTAAATGCCAGTTTTCAACCATTGTGTTGTTATTGTGTTTTCGTAGGTTTACATGCACGAATTGCCCTTACATGACGGTTTTAATTTAAGCTGTTACGCGTAGATATTTGTAAATTTATGTATACCTTATCCAATAAATCAAATAACATTTAGAAAAATAATATTAAGAAACACTGCTATACAAATATCAAAGAAAGTTGATTATATTTTGAATGTTAATTAAGTGAAGAAAAAATAACCATACAACTATATACAAAGCAGGTTGAGCCTGCGTAAAATATACGTGTTATAAAATGTCCTGCACTGAAGGATTCTGAAGCATTTTGCATTAAATATAACTTATGTGCAACAACTTGGATAATATCATCTTGCTGTGCGTATACATAGGTTTTGTTATTGTTTTATGTTGTTTTTAAACGATTGTTTTTTTTGCTTAATTACTGATACCAGTGTTCCAATGGAAAATTATTGAAAAACTACTGATCAAATTTGCTAGAAATTGAATTTAATATACGTTGTATGTCAAAAATTTTGCTTTTTAATACTTTTTTTCTTTCTATATCACGCGTTCTAATTGCAGAAATGTATTATGTATTTTTATAAAAGTGCCGAAATAAATTTTTGTTTCTGTAAAGAAAGTTTTTTTCTTCTTATTTTCTTGTTTAATGCAACTATCCATATATTTTTATTTACCAGTGTCGTTCTGTTTTTCAGCAACTTGCACAACACAGTATGGCTTCTCATAAGGATGAATAGATCTCAAGTTATTACTTGATTCAAGCTAAACCTATAAGAAATATTTATATTTTACTATCAATACCATTTTTTTTAATTTTATGTTAAATATTATTCACTTTTAATTAGTTATATTAAAATATATCCTCGTACATAGATACGCAATACCTATTACTTTATCTATTATTTATTTTACTTTCATTCACAAGATTAATTTGCAAAATACAAAATCATTTTAAAAAAAAAACACTGTATGATTACTAATACTAATAGGACCTTGAAAAAGCTCTCGCTGCTTTGTGATAACATAGTTTCTTTTATTAACACTAGAAGCACCCTTAATGTTATATGGCCCCTAAATTCTATTTAGCATGCTTTATTTCAATATACATGGCACCCCCGAATGCCGTGTACAAACTTGGACGAAGAGGGGCTGAGAAAACATCCTGAAGAACCATAATTACTAAGAAAATCATGGGTGGAAGGATATAGGTGGTGTGGTACGTTAGCTCACAAGGCCGACCATTGCGATTCCTCCTTTTCACACACGGAGAGCGTGCAAAGAACATAAATCGTTTTATGAACACTGAGTTCGCGGATATCCACTTCATCTACCATCTAGCTAATGGAAATGTACGTGCTCCTGTTCAGTTGTATGGGAGAAGATATAAAACGAAGCAAAATATAACCATTAAACGTTCGCTCATAAGCATCAGAACCTGGCAAATCTTTCAGACTCACAGTTGAAGATACTAGGCGGCCAAAAACAGCCCGAACACCCATATTTGATCAGAGTGTGTTGCATGTTTTGGTTCAAAATCGCGGAAAGTGTACGGGAGCATGCCGTTGCAACCGAAATTCTTGAATTGTTCATCACGTACTGCAGAGTGAAGCCTTACAATCATTTCATGAACAGAGAGTGCAAGCATTACAGCCAGATGATCACCATTGAGATGTATCATTTGCACAGTGGTTTGTTAACCAAAGCCCAGCAGACATGCTCTTAGCATGTTCCGTGATGTTCTGGAATATAGCAACATTTTCACTTAAAGGATTGTTCAATATGCACAGCGTGCACATGTGTACCTTAAACCAGTGTTCCGCAACCCCCGGTCCACCGACCGATACCGGTCCGTGGATCAAATGCTACCGGTCTGCACAAGAAACATTAAACTATTTCTCTTTTATTTACTGTGATATATTTTTCGTAGGTTTGGGCTACTTTTTATGAAAATCACTTAATATTCCTTGTTAAATCCCTTTATATTGGTTTTTGGGGGTAGCTATATTTTATTCAGAAGTAACAATTAAATACATTTAAATTAAAATTATTAAATTAAAACTGTCTAAAATATAAACAATCAACATCATCCCCTTCAGTGGTGCACAGTAAAATTAACAAACGTTGACCAGTCCGCGGCGATAAAAAGGTTGCGAAGCAGTGCTCTAGGGCAGAGATCCGCAACCCCCGGTCCGTGAACCGGTACCGGTCCGTGGATCAAACGTTGCCGGGCCGCCTAAAGAACATTAAACTGCTGCTATTTTATTTAAAGTGGTTCATTTCTCTCGGATTTGCGCAATTTTTCCCGAAAATCACTTTATATTCCATGTTAAATCAATTTTATTCATTTTTGGTGTTACTATGTTTTATTGTGAAGGCATATTTAAATGCAACTTAATTAAAATTGTTAAATCAAAACAATAAAAAATATAAAAACGTCAACTTGTCCCACCCTAAGCGGGCTGCGGTAAAATTGTCAAACGTTGACCGGTCCGCAGCGATAAAAAGGTGGCGAAGCCTACCTTAAACAACTCACACACACCCCTCCACTTGCCGCACAACAACGCTTCTCTGTTAAAGTGTGGGTGAGTATCGTGGAGGGACAGTTTACTCCACACATACATATTATCACTTCGCATGTACTCTGACAAGTATTTCGTCTTTCTACAAAAGGTACTTCCGGAACTCCCTACCAATGTATTCGTACCTATTAGGCACCGAATGTGGTTTCAGTAGGATGGGGCACCATCTCATGATATAAGGTGTGCACGTGACCATTTGGACCGAAAATTTTCAAGCAGTAAGAATCGGTGTGATGGCTCTAACGCTGTGCGTCTCAAATCTCCTGATTTATCTCCTCTGGATTTTTTTCTCCAGGGTGCCATGAAGAGCCTTGTGCATTACGCGCCAATCAATTCTGAAATAGAGCTACAATATACATCGCCTTAGGTATGACCCGTGAAACGCACGGTATTTTTGAACACGTCCGCAAATCCATGACGATTTGGTTTCGTGAGTGCATTCGTGCCAATGACTGCATTTTTGAACACCTTCTGTGACATTTTTTTGTGATTTTGTGTGTGTATTAAAGCGTTTGGCACAACACAGTGGCCTCTTTTACTCTATTCAGTCTCTTTTTCTAGTTAGGGTAACGTTTTCAGCCATGCTTTCTTACATAATTATGTGGCTCCTTAGGATTTTCACAACCTCCCCTCCAAGTTTGTATACGGCATTTGTTGACATCCTGTATAGAGAGAGTGGGGACTAGCATTAGGAACTGAAAAAGCTTCATAATTTATTCATGACTGCTAACAAAATTTTATATGTAACCTTCAAATTAAAATATTTAAAATCGTCGTCTGAATTTATCTTATTTCTGGTTTTTTTCAACAGTAACGCACGCTCAAGTTACTCCTTTTTACCAGGTACTTTAAAATCTATAGCTGAGAAAGTTTTGAAAAATGGGTTATTTGTTATCTCGTTAAAATTTAAAAGAAAATCAACGACGAGAAGTCTCCCCCATTCTTCCTTCGATTAAAGGTAATTCTAAAGACAAAACTAACTGATACTTGGACTACTGATATATAATTTAATTCAATATTTATTCCATTTGAAAAAGCTCTGAATTAAAAGAATATGATGGAAAAACATTTATACATGCATAATATAGAATTTTAAGAAGAAATTAAATAAAGAAATTTAAATATATTTTCAGATATAAGTAAATACTTTAAAAGTAATACTTTGAAAATGCTTTATATCCCCCTCCTTCACTTCTAGAAAATTTTGCACTTTTAATTAATAAAAAATACTGCTAGTTTCAATATATGTAGTTAAAAATGCTAATGCAGTTATTTTAAACAAAATTAGAGTAGGGAGAAAATATTTTTAAACTAAATTATGAAACGATACAACTATAACACAATTAAATATATTTAAAATGCTGTAGAAGTAAATATGTATTAAAGCATTAGAAGAACAAGGTAGAATTATATGTATATTTAAATATATATATATAGATAGATAGATAGCGTTTAGTTATATAATGTTAACGTTTTATTTTTACTCCAACATTTCAACACTTGTTTTTATTACTATCACATAAATCATCCTCAAAGAATATAATTCAATTCGATTGCAAATTTAATTCTAAAACTTAGATATCTGTTTCAAAATACAAATCAGATGAAAAATATACCAAATAAAATTTTCTTTTTGATTCACACTGCCTTTTTCCCAAATTTTTTTATCTTTAGTAAAAGGAAAAATTTTGAGATTTGAAACAAATATTTTGATTATTTTTGAAAAATTAAAAACTGCTATTGCTTGTCTGACTGAGGTGAGCAGACATTGCGTTGAACGGTTAAAACATTTCCCTTTTCTGCCATTTAAGCAGTAGTTCACTCGTGAGAATTCGCTGTTCAATTTCCTGGCGACTGGAATTGAAACTCAAACAACATAATTTAGCAATAGGTAGTCCAAGCGTTTACAAACTGTACGTTTGCAAGAAAAATAAATATTAATTCGAAAGAAAAACTGTTTATAATTTCTGTAAAGCATAAAAATCAAAAATTGTGCAAGTAAAAGGAAATTGTAAATTGGAATATTAAAGAAAAATACTTACCTGTGTTCAAGAAAGTTCTTCTAAAAATGTGGTAAATTTTTCCCTTTCACGTATATTTATGTACATACCGCTGTACAAAAACTCATCCGATACATGGCTATTTTCTTTGAAACATTAATTTCGAATGAAAGGAAGTCATGGTTCCGCCTCCACACTCTTATACTCGGACATCGGAATCTCAAGCATACTCATCTTACTTTCTTCAAACAACTTTTTTTCCGTACAGAACTTATATATATATATTATATATATATATATATATATATATATATATATATATATATATATTCAATGCGCATTCGTTCCCTTCTTTCTCGGCGTTCCCAAATATATATATATATCACTAGATTTTTTAATCATATCCATAGCTTTCTTGGAAATTGAGCATTCAGCAGTTGCATCAATCAATACTATTTCCATACACCACTTTTTTATGGGCAATTTCTCTTTCGTTCCAAATCATAAAAAAATACCTTTCAGACATACTTGCCAGGATAAGAACCAAACGAAAAACAGGATAATTGAATAGTTAAAAATGGCACCGAAATATTCAAAAAATCCTTCTCGGACAGATTCTAATTGCAAAATGAAAATAAAAAATAAACGATAGAATTACCCCTTTAAAAATCGTCTGCCTTATAAAAACATCTGCATTTTTTTTAAGAACCATTAGCGATTAATATCACCCTAAGTCTTAACAAAAATCTTGTGTGCTTCAGCTGCAAATTTCATTTGAATAAAATAGTGTAATGAAATTCCCAGCAAATACATGTTATTTATCACAAAACTGTACAATTTTAGAACGAAAAATAATGCTTACACTATGATGGCTAACATACACTTAAGTTCAAGATTGCATATAGTATTTCCCTGTAGATGCATCATTATCTGTAATTACATGCACGAAGTTTTGATAATACTTTCTATCAGGAACAAACCAGAACTTATTCAAGGTCCTGATAAATTTTAGTTGAAGTGACGTTTGCCTGATTTACATGTTGTATTATGACATTAATAAATCGATGAAGCTGTTTTTGTTTCAAAGCAGTTTGAGAAAATACTTCGTCAGCAAAACTATTTTTTATCACACAATTACAATTTATCTTTTTTTTCATAAAATATCACTCATTTTCATTTTCTCCAAACTCTGGGTTACATATTAAAATAAACTTTAAAGGAACATTTTGATAGTTAAACAAAATGTTTATGGAAATAATTCAGAATCTCTAAATAAAAAAAAATTACTATCTTCCAGAAATACTTTTTTGCCGAGATATTTAAGGCTACCCAGTACGCTTTTTCAAATCATTTTTTTTGCAGGAAGTAGCAATAAAAATAATTTATATTTTATATTCAGATTATATTATTAGGTTAATTCTGAAAATAAAGATATCATTTAACCAGCTGTTGTTTTACAAATATTTTAAAAAAATTAGGAAGTTTTGAACTTAATTCAAATTTTTATAAAATGCTCACTTTTTAAAATTTTTTAATCATGTTAAGTTAAGAATGTTTCTTAGATGATTTCAAACAAAAGTTATTAAGGATTTGAAAATCTATTCCTTTGTGGATTTTTCATAATTATTTTTCTAGCTAATAATGGAAAAATACAAACATTTTTAAATCTTAAATTTTGCATTTAAAAACTTGACTAGATATCTCAGCACTAAACTCAAGCTAACTTTTATAGAACATACGTTTGGGAGTATAAACGAAACATTTTAAGGTTCTATTTTGATCAGAAAAAAGGCTTAGGGATTAAAAAACACTTATATTTTAGAAAAAGGCATTTAAAGTTTGTAAGGAGAAAAATAAAACCTTATTATGCCCGTAATGCTCTTATTTCTTAACATGTTATTTTTAATTTATGTTCTATATTAAAACACTATTTTTATTAAATAGAGGTGAAAATACTTTTCTTTATTCGAAATATATTTCTGCAATATTGATAGCATTTCTTACGACGACAGTTTTTTCAACTTAATCTTAACCTAATATTTTCCCCTAATGTTTTAAAACACAAATAATTTTTGTACAAAGTAATAATGATACTAACTAAAGCTGAAAATAGCTAGTTTTTATCACATTTTCTTTTCAGTTTTAAATTGGTCAGCTTAGAAAGTTTTAGCTCTTGATGTACGACTTTAAAATGCTAAAGTATAGTACTACAATATGTTTAATCTAATGTAGTTTGGTACATCAATGAAATATTCAGTTTTACCGGCAATACTTAAATTGAGAATGGTTGTATATGGAAGTCTAATTGCAGTGTCAGCTGAGTACATAGGATTTTATAATACATCATTTTCAGTAGTTTTCCCTTCTTCAAAATATTGTTTACCACAGCAACCGGAGAACGTTTTGGCTGAGGTATTTTCTCAAGAGGAAAAAAATGATAATCTGCAAGTTATATAAACTATTTTTAAAGCAAAATTGGGACTTCAAATCAACCTTAATTACTAATTTAGAACACTCAAGAAACTCAAAATTTAATCAAACAGAAATGTTTTAGAAAATACAATTGGAATGAATAAACTGTTCACTCTAAAAAAATTGATTGCACTCAAAAATATTTTTCATTAATTAAATTTAAGAGTGGAAAAATGCTTTAGAACGAAATTGAAACAAAATCCTTATATCAGTAAACTTCAATAAACTTAAGAACTAATTTGTTAAGAGATCTGAAATTTGGTGGCAAGCTTTCCAATTATATAGGACACAAAAAATGCATAATAAATATATTTGGTAATATTAAAGTTTTTAGGATATTGTGTAGTCTTAACACATATTTCCTTTATTTTCAGACGTCAAGATACACGGAAATGTAAGGCACTTGAAGTTATCTGTCTAGATATCATGATATTTTTTGCCATTTATATTTTTAAGCTGCAGGTGACGGAAGAAGAAAATGTAAAATTTAAAAGCACATAATATTTGTCATAACGTTTTAAAAATACATTTTTTTTAAAAAAAAGATGAATGCGTAAATATTTAATGCCGTTTGAATTGAACCATATTTTAGTTTTATGCATAATTCATAAAAACACTGATGCCAATTTCTGCACTGTACTCTAATCATATTAAATTCCATTGTGTCTTCACAAAACTTTAGCAGTTCTTTTTTCAGGAGTTTACAAGCAGATAATTTTTTAGAAGAGGATAAAATTTAAATGTGAAATGTTTTGAAATAAACGAAAGTAAAAAAAATGTATATAAATGGTTGAAGGAATTTTTCTATCATGTGTGTATAAGTATGTCCATAAAAATATGCAAAAACTTACTTTTGTCTCGGTTTATTTAATCATTTTATAACATTTAAATGTTAAATATTACACTTCATAATATTATAAATATATCTGAATTTAAGTATTAATTTGCTTATAATTATCAGAAAAGACTTATATATACATTTCCATATTTGAATTTTCTTCGCAAACGCATTTACATACTTTTCGCAACTGAATGTCGTTTTATTCAGATGCATCTATTAGAATTAAATCTATTGAATGTTTTCTTCTTGAGAACTATAATCAAAATTTCAAATACAATAATTTGACATGTAAACTGTTTGTCATTTAAAATTACACATAATCATTACATGTACATTTATGCATTCATTATATGTATAAAACCCCGTTATTTTTAAATATAATTATAAAATCTCAAATGATAAAAAAAAATATATTTGAAAACAGAAATAAATTCACTTTTTTTTAATCTATCCCTGCGTAATTTCTCAAATATGACTTTCAATTTGAAAATATTTATTGATACCCTACAATTCCGACTACAATAAATATTTCTAAAATTTACTTAAAAATATATGTTGATAACATTTTTTTTTTCAATTTTAGATTAATATCATTGAAACTGCATTAGAAATTTGCTATATATAACATATATTTCAGTTATAACCCCTTTTGGCAATTTCTTTGCGAGGCGAAATAAACTGTTTAAAATCCCTGGAAAAATAGCATTTCCCATAGAATATCTAAGGTCTTATATTTTTAAAGCTTTTAAGAAGATCTACATTTGGCTGCCGTATGCTTTGCAACAATTTCAAAGGACACAGTATACGCTTGGATAATAAAATACTGAGAAATCCTTGAAAAAAAGCAATTTTGAGCAAATGCAAAGCGAAAAGTAGTTTCTCAAAGTCGATGTTCGATACAATATATTATATTTTATGCATTTCTAAGAGTAATATGAATAGAAGGTGAGAGCTTATGTGATTTATTAAATCCTAGAAGAATTTAATTCATCAATTCTCTTCCCTTTTAATGATTATATATGAAGGTGCCTGTCCTTCTTAGTTTAAATTGCTGTTTTTTTAATATTTTCTTACTATTTTGAAGCAGTTTTAATCGAAAAGATTAGTTGTAATGATACTTTAGATAAAACTTAAACTTTTTAATATATATGCTTGAAATATTTGTATAATATTTCTGGCAATTAATAAATATAACTGTAAGACGTGACGAGTGGATGTTATTACTGTAAGGTTGATCATATTTTAGATCGTTGGTGTTTAATGTTTGAGAGCATTGAAGAGTCAGTCCTTTGAAAAAATAACTCTGGTTTATTAATCATTAAATAATGTGTGGTTCAACATCACAAGAATCTGTCACAATGGCACAAAACATGTAACGAAGAACAAACAGACAACGCGCTGCATCCGGCTTAATGAATTACAGACAGACAAGAGAAGATAGCGGGATTTTCAGACTCTCGCTATTTATATCCAGTGGGTGGGACATCACGTGATTTAGGAGGTGAATCGATGTAGTTTCAAAAGTCCCCAGTAGAGGAGTACCTAATTAAAATAAGTAAATGTTTGTCTTGAAAGACTGGTCATGAATAATTCTAGAGCATTTAAAGATTACATTATTATTGGAATTATTATATATATATAAATATATATATATATAATCCAAAATATGAAATCCAATATATAAATAAATATATATATATATATATATATATATATATATATATATATATATATATATATATATATATATATATATAAACAAAAAATCAAAATATACAAAATATATAAATAAACAAAAATAGCAGTACAAAAATATACAGATAGTTATAAACCCAAAATAACTATAAATAGGAAGAAAATAGGCACAGCAGTATTTTTAAGACAAATAGAATCAAAATCTACACACAAATGGAGAGAAAAATGATGAAAAACAAAAGTACTGAATTGGTGAACCAGATATATATATATATATATATATATATATATATATATATATATATATTGCAGGTTTAAACATGTTTTATATATATATATATATATATATATATATATATATATATATATATATATATATACACAAATATATATATATAGATTTTGCTTTGATAGTATTTTTTATATCTACAAATAGAATCAAATATCTACACACAAATGGAGAGAAAAAATGATGAAAAACAAAAAGTACTGAATTGGTGAATTTTTGTTTATATATATGTTATTATACTGCTGTGCCTTTTTCTTCCTATATATATATATATATATTTTATATTTTTGTTTATATATAGATATATATATATATATATATATATATATAGATATATATATATATATATATATATATATATATATAGATATATATATATATATATATATATATATATAATCAAGACTTCTAATTCATTGAATACAAATTTCAGAGTGTAAGCACCACAAAGGGAGAAAATTAATGAAATGTTGGGGCACTTCTGGCCTGGATGCAAGCTGTCAACCAGCGTGGCATAGACGGATAAAATCCCGGAAGTTTTCTGGAAAGAGAAACAGATCTAGCTGAAAATAAAATTGAAAACATGACCACGAAACCTCATCCTAAAACTGTCCAAACGCAGGCAACTATTAATGAAAGGAAATCTCTGATTCTAAAAAGAAATCAGGTGATTCAAGGATTCCATGCATAGAAAATACGAATGTCTCACGGCTCACTGTACTTGAAATCATTCATAAAGATCTAAAGTTAAAAAAAATATTTAAGCCTCAATTCCCCAAGTTTTTTTTCCTCAAACATATTCATGAAAAAAATTGACAGTGATAGAGACTGCCGATAGAAGTGAAAACTTAAAACATTTAGTATTAATATTTGAAATTTCATATGGTTTGGATTAAAACTATCAACATCAATCTGGTTTTCAAATCTATTGATACTCCGAGCAACAACTATATATGCATGTTTATATGGTTTTTTATTATTCAAATATATTACGGGCTGTACACAAACAAGATCATGGCAAAGCATACGTGCAATTCAATTGAAATAACAATTAATATACAGTTATATTATTTATGGATAGTATTTGTATTTACGTAAATTTCAATGTACTTGGTTTTTAACATTACTTTAATTGTTTGAATCATTGTCATCATTAATTTCAACATTGCTTAGACTTTTTGTACTTTCAATTATTTCATTTTGTTCTAAAAAAGATACAATAGGCTTATGGTAACTAAAGTAATATAAAGAAAAATACTTTATTCAAATTTATCAAAGTATCGCGTAAAAACCTCATTGATCGTCATTGTTCATTTTGTAGTACTGAGTTTTCGATGATTGGATATATTTAAATTGTGTTTCATTTAGAAATTCAATTAGTGATAGATTTTTATCATCTGCAAAGTTAATATGAATTCTCCACTTAAAACCATCGGTACATTATCATATTTTTCGCCAAATCTTTTTTCGAGTATTTCTTAACTTTCTTTTGTGTAAAACAACAAATTGAATAAAAATTGTTGTATCTGTCTCATAGATTTTCCAGGCGAAATATAAACGGAAAACATTAATATGTATTGCACATTCTCCGAATCACAACGAGCAACGATTGTTTCGCTTATATCAGAAACATTAACACAAATGCTTCTAGTGAATTTAGTATGTATGTCCATATGTGAATCAATGAAGGGTGCCGTATCTTGAGTATTGCTGCATCGCAGAGGTTAAATATTAGAAAATAAATAATACAAAAATTTCAAACACCAGAATAAATAATATAAAACTTTCAAACGCCAAAATATGCATACGAGTATTTAAAATAATTTTATGTTACTTATTTTTTATGTTAAAAATATTAGTATATTTATATAGTACTCACTATTGTGATGTGCAGTGATTCTTCAATTAAACGATTCAAATAATAATCAAACAAAAACACTATTTCAATAAAATGCACAATATATACACTTTGAACATTTCCCTAAATCCATTCAATTTCACTTATAAGATATACACATAACTATACTTCAGCTGTATAGCTACATATATACTGCTATAATCATGTCGGTGATTTGAACGGACAAGATTTTGCCCATCCAAAAATTGTCTAAATCGCACAGCACACTGCGCGTGCGCCAGTCATGGGCATGTCGGTGACTCGAAACCATAAGATTTTTCCCTTCCAAAAAGTGCCCAACGTGGCTAAAGAAGTTTTCAATTCAATTAAAAAGAACTTGAAGAATATTATGTGAAAAATACCTAGCTGTTCAAAAATGGAAATTTGGGGTAGCACTTAATATAAGGGGCATGGTTCTATTTTAAGGGAATGTAATAAACCACACAAGAAAAATATTCTATTGCTCTCTCTCACACACACACACAACAGACTGGAATGACCATACAGAAATGGCTTCATTACAGCACAGAATAGTACTTACTGCATTTATGATATTTGCATGATTTTGTTATACCGGCAAATTAAAAATCAAAAAAAGTCTCAAGTAAATCCAAAATTAATTTACAATTATTTCTCCAAAGGACTTTTCAGTTTTCAAAAGGAAAACGGCATCCAAGAATACTGAATGGACTGAAAGGCACTGAATGATAAGAGATAAAACTATTGTCAGGAATCATAGCACTCAAACAGAAGCAAATCACTACCAAAAAATACGGCATTTTTACATACATATTGTCCGTAAAGTTCAAAATATCACCTGTGTGGTATGTTATATTGCATGAATATAAAACGTGTTTAATAAAGGAACACGTACAACTAATTTGTGGGCTATTAAAATTTTTAAAAAAATAACTGATAAGCCAAAATACTTTCAATAAACATAGCAATAATCTTACTTTTGTATACTTCTACTTCTTACTTGTGTGTGCTAATCTATTTTACAATTGTAGTTCCTCTCTTTCTATTCTTTAGAAGATATGCATACATTTTTGATTGATATAAACTTTAACCAAAGAGGAAATAATAACCTGTACTTCTATACACGCTGGATGTAAAAGATGTATTTGTTTTTTTTTTTTTGAAATTTTAGCTTTATTTGTGTTATATTATGAGTATTTCTTCTCACATAAAAATTAGAATTATATTCATTACTGCCCCATACATAGAATTAAAGTATATTTATTTTTTTAAAGTACAAAATTAAAAATATTTTGGAATTTCACACGCTGTCTCACTTTCTATTAGTTATCATAGCATCCGATGACTTTATTAGTTTCAATCAAATCCTTCTTCTACATCGTATATGTAATTAGTTTAAATATAAAATTAATAATTATAATATTTCCCCTATTGTGTTAAAGTTTATAATTCCTCTTGAAGAATTATGTGTGTGTATGTGTGTGTGAGCCATATCACTAAGGAAACCATTAAAATAAACTAAATGCTTCTGCAGAACTCAACACCTCCATTTAGGCACCAACAAATGCCGATAAATCTGCTACTTCCTTTCAGGGAAATATTTTCAATGTAATTTCGGAACCAAAGATAATTTTCAGTGCAATAAGCGTTAGGAATATTATGGTAATTTGTATAATGGACACTCTCTAGATATTTGTGAGATTATACTGTTTATGTATTGCATGATGGTGTGTTTACATTTTGAGTTTCAAATTTGGGTCTTATAAAAAAGAATGGAGTATGCTTAATAGGCAAATTTTAATAAAGAAAGCACAAAAGTGTATGCATATTAATTGTAAACGAGGGAAAAAACCAACGGCTCTTTAAGAAATTAATGCTGAAGGATGAATATTGTTCACAAATTATTTGTCTTATTTTCGGAAAAAGTCAAATTTAACTCAAATATAAAATTTTTAAAGTTTTAAGACATTTAATTATTGCGTCTTGAGTGTTTGTTTATACATCATTAAAAAATTCCTTTTCATAATAATATAAATGGATAAAAAAAGAAATATGTTATTGAAAATTCTTTCCGGACCATAATCTTGTCATTGCTAACAAGACATTAAGGAATTTAGAGATTCTTAGTTTCTTAACAATTCATTCTGAAGATGAACATCGCGTATTTGCAACGAACCTCATTAGTTTGATCAATGCTATGTTCACAGATGACACTTAAGTCAGCATTACGCTATCGGCAGGAACCGTTTTCCCCATGTCAAAGTACATCATTTCAGAATAGATATTTATTTAACACGTATCATCAAAGTTACGGTTATAGTATTAGGGCTGGAATGCTCTACTTGAAATCAACAAAACTAAAAAGTGTTTTTTTTCAGGTATAGAAGTTTAAGTTGGCATTACTTTCCAAGATGGTGACCGATTTAACAGCTGTGAAGTGATTTATTCTCAGTTTGGTTTGGCAATTCATCAAAACGATCATCAAGCAAGGCGTAGATTCGTCGAATGGGCCCAAAACGAGATTGTCGTTGTTCCCGTTTTTCATAAGCGAATTTTGTTTAGCGATGAAGCGCACTTCTGGTTGAATGGCTACGACAACATACAAAACTGCCGCATTTGGAGTGAAGCTAATTCACAAGTGTATGTCGAAACACCGTTACATCCAGAAAAAACTGACTGTTTGGTGCGCTTTATGGGCTGGTGGAATCATTGGTCCGTACTTCTTCAAAAACGATGAAGGCCACAACGTTACAGTCAATGGTGATCTGTATAGAGCCATGATTACTAACTTTTCATTCCTGAATTGAACAATTATGATGTTCAGGACCTGTGGTTCCAAAAAGACGGCGCAATATGTCACACAGCTCGTGCCACAATCGATTTATTGAAAGACACGTTTGGTGACCACCTAATTTCACGTTTTGGACCTGTGAATTGACCTCCAAGATCTTGTGATTTAACACCGCTAGACTATTTTTTGTGGAGCTATGTAAAGTCATTGGTCTATGCTGATAAGCTGCAAACTCTTGACCATTTGGAAGCCAATATTCGCCGTGTTATCGCCGATATACGGCCACAAATGTTGGAAAAATTCATCGAAAATTGGACGTCCAGATTGGACTACATCGGAGCCAGCCGTGGCAGTTCTATGCCAGAAATCATATTTAAAATGTAATGCCACAAGATTATCTTTCGAATAAAACAATTCATGTCAATCGAATAATACATCGTTGTTTTATTTCAATTTAAACTTCTATACCTCTAAAAAAACACCCTTTACCTGTAAACTCACGACCATTATCTCTGAGTTACTGCAGTAGCTTCTTATTAGGGTAACGGATTCACGGTAGCCTATTGGTCATACATAAAAACTCATTCCGGTGAGGTGGCTGACTTTTACTGAAAATAGCATTTGTTGAAGGGCTAAGCCACGTCAAATCTGTCAATGCTCAAGGCTACATTGATACGGTGAGAAAGTTGATAACTCATGTGAGACACAAAATAAACATGTTCATCGTTATGTCAAAGAAGCAGTTTATTTGATTTGTTATTAGCGTCACACTCTAAAGCACAACTATGACTATTGGTGTAGGACCTTGTAATTTTGAACCAGGATTAAATACCGAGAATTGAATCTGATATGGCATCACAAACTCGTAATGTTCTTTCCTCTTTTATGAGAGAACTTTGAGCTAAAACTTGTTTTTCACGCATAACCCTTTCTATAGGATCGGTTTTCAGTCGCACCACGTCCCGCTGGTATTCGTGACTAATATAGGACTAAGGCAGTGTTCCTCAAACTGTAGGGCGCACCACCCTAGGGGGCGTGATAACCCTACAAGAGGGGCGCGAGCTTATCAAAAAGTAGAAAATAAAAGAATTTTTTTAAAAAAAATATTTTTACTGAAAGGAAGCAAAAAAAATGCGTTCTGACATAATAAAAAATAAAATACACTTTTACATTGATATAATACACTTATATATCAGTACTGCACTATGTGTTTCATAATTAATTTAACAGTAGCAAGTTATGAACAAGTTTTATAATTACCAGCGATCTTACGGGCAGGCTATAAAATTATTTACAAAATTTAACACATTTACCTTGATAATTTGCATGGTTTATAACTAGAGTAACACTGTGTATTCTACATAGTATATTATTACTGAGTTCAATACATTGCTATTATATGAAGGGGGACCCGAGTAAAATTATGATTGAAAATTGGGTCGCAAGTATAGAAAGTTTGAGAAGCACTGGACTAAGAAGTTCGTGACTAATATCCCTCATCAAAAGCAGTTACTTAAATTTTATTTTAATATAGCCTCCCGCTTTCATTTTCGCCAATAAACTAAAAGAGACTGATTATCTTCTTAATTCAGTTTGGGTAGTAGGCTATTAATAAATAGGGCAACAGAAGGGGTAAAATTCCGAAACTAAAATTTTATACTCCAGTGGTTCCTGTACTTTCGATCACCTCTGCCCCTCTCCCCTTTATATATCTGCCAAACAATGTGATCCCAAAGACTTTGAACACCCCTCCCTGACTCCAAACATGTGTCCACACATATTCGAGTGATTTAAAGATTCTCTAATCATTTCAAGATTCCATCTGTTTTTATACATAGAAGATATATGCTTTTTATACATTTCTTTTGTAGAAAGAAAACTTTTTAAAATGATTGCATTACTTGCCATTTCACAAAAACGTATTATTCAACTGCTCTCCAATGTGCTATAAATCAACTTTTCTCTTTTAACTCAAACTCTACAAATCCTTTCATGTTTATAAACAACATCATTCATAAATCTGGTGCCAAATAGATCCTATTTCTGAAAAAAAGTTAAAATATACGGCAATTTCCAATGAAAATATAACTCATTGAAAGAAATCATTGGTTCTCTTACAAAGATCCAAATACATAACACAGATTAGTTTTAACATTCTGCCATTATCGTGAAATCTCTTTTGACATCTATTTATATCCGATAATGCTGAGAATAATCCTTTGATTTCAATTTTGGCGTCATCAGAAATTCTTGTTATTTTCTATAAAAACACACACCGAAACAAGGAAGTCTTTATATTGCTTTGCAATTTTTTTTATTACGGCTACTCTTAACTATTTTTATTTTTACTTTTATTATTGAAAAATTACTTCTCTAGGAAATAAATCCTTTTCTCATGTTATATGGATTCAATATTGAACCCAACTGATGAATTTTCGAGCAGAATGTTATCGAATACTGTCAAAAAACGAAAAATTAAATATTATCCTACAATTAATAAGAAAATATTATATACTCTATCATTCAAATCTAATTCTGGTACCATTTATGCACATATTTTTTCTGCAAATATATTAAAAAAAGAAATTTACATATTAAGTTTGAAGGTATACATTTATACTTATAATTGTGAATCTCGTGTGAAGCAAATTAAATTAAAACCAATATTTATTACATATACAGTGGACCACAAAAGTTTTCGTACACTTGAAATTTCCTATAAAATTTAATGTTTTCTACTAATAAAAATTTAAATATTGTAATTGTAATTTTTAGGATATCTGCAATTTGTTCTAATGGAATGACATAATCAATTTTTAAAAAAATAATATAACTATTTTTTTAAAAAGAATTAATCAAAAACTACTAAAAATACGCCACAAAAGTATTCGTACACTTAACAAAAATCTCAGCATAACTATAAATATTTTATTTCTTTCTTAATTTAGTACTTATCAGTATATTTTTTAGTGCCCACAACAACTTTTAAACGTAATGGTATAGATTTAATCAGTCTTTTGTAATTTCTGCATCGATTTTCGACCATTCTTCTATGATTATTGTTTTTACTTCACATTATGTGTTTATATGCCATGTTTTCTGTTTTTAAAATCAAAATCTCATCAAATATGCTCTACTAGGCTAAAAAAAGTGTTTGAGGAGGTGTTTGAAATTTGGGGACAGCTATAGAGACACCAGCGACGTATATTGAGATCGGTACGCTTGGCGTCATTATCCTGTTAAAAATTAAGTCGTCTCCTATATCCAAATTTTGGGCGGATAGTTTAAAATTCCTCTTTAAAATATTTAAATAGCTCATGAATCACAAAATCATTAAAAAATACCAAATTACATAATTCTGAGGACGATTTACACTCCCACAAAGAAAACCTCCACCTCCATGCTTCAGCATGGTGTTGGAGGTGTTCTTGATCCACATAAATTCATGGGATTATACTCCTCTTTCTTTTTCACTTACAAGCTATTATATACCTATAGGAATCAAAAGTGTTGAATTATCTGTCATCCCAATTAATTTGCTGTCAATTTTATATTTTCTGATATTTAATCCCAAGAATCTAGTCGGATCAATGAACCATAATGGTGGACGTGATTTTACGTGTGTGTAGGGGGGGGCGTAAATCGGCTTCAGAATTAGATAATTTGGTACTTTTTTATGGTATTCTGAATTATGAGCTCTATTTAAATACTTTAAAGTGAAATTTTAAATAATACGTCCAAAATTTGGATATAGGAGATGACTTCATTTTTTAACGGGAAAGTGACGCCAAGCGCACTGCTCTCAATGTACGCCACTTGTGTCTCTATAACTGTCTCCAAATTCTTAAACATTTTCTCAATCTCTTTATTTAGCCTAGTGGAACATAGCTGGTGAGAATTTGGTATTAAGAAAAAGAAAACATGACATACATAATGTGAAGAAAAAAAATAATTACAGAAAAATGATCGAAAATCGATGCAAAAATTACTAAAAACGTATTAAATCTATACCAACCCGTATAACAGTTGTTATGGACACTAAAAAGTATCCTACAAAGCACCAAATTAAGAAAGAAATGCAATATTTAAAGCTATGTTGAGATTTTTGTTAAGTGTATGAAGACTTTTGTGACGTAATTTTTTGGTAGCTTTCTGATTATTATTTTTTTTAAAAAAGAGTTGTATTATTTTTTTAAAAAAATGATTATATATTCCATTAAAACAAGTTGCAGTTATAAAAAAATTACAATTCCAATATATTATTTTTTTTAGTCGTAAACATTAAACTTTATAGGAAATTTCAAGTGTACGAATAATTTTCTGGTCCATTGTATATAATTCATCACATAAATAACTATTTGTTGTTTTTATATGAGTTCATATCTCTAAACGTCCTGCGATTTCATATTGAAAAAACATTTAGTTTTATTTAAACCTTTTCTATTTATTCATTTTGTATTATTTTAACTAATTATATTTTACTGACATTTTAATTTATAAGTTATATATATATATATATATATATTATACAGGTTAAAAGTTTTCTTAAATACAATATCGTTTGCTTTAACTGAATGTAAATTTTTTCTAGTTATAATTTAACTGATGACTTCATTTATATTATCGTTTGTTGTTACAATTATGATGTTTTATATTGGCTATTTAGTAATTATTTTAAATATGTTTTTTTAAGTTAAAGTAAAGAAATCTAAAGCATAATTGACGCTCATTGAACTTAGTATGCAGTTAATTTTTATATATTCTCGATACATCACTCTTCTGTAGATCTTTTTCATCATTTTAACGATTAAAATAATTTAGTTGCGTATGTAAACACATACACTTCAATTCTTGTAGTTACAGATTCATTCTTACAAATTATAAATACATCAGTATTTTAAATTTTGTAAATACACAGCTTGTGTAAAACATAGTACTTAGATCATAGGGTTCCACTTTTTTCACATCAACTACTTATTAAATTTGCTTAGGATGCTAACTACACGAACATATTCTTTACATCCAAAATAACTGATTAAATAGCATTTTACATTAAAGCAGTGCTTCTCAAACTTTCAATACTGGCGCCCCCCTTATCAATCACAATTTTTATCGCGCCCCCCTTATACATTAATAATGTATTGAATGCAACGATAATGCACTTTTTTTACGCTAAAGCAATAATCTTAATTATATACCGTACAAATTCATGACATAAGTTTTAAATTTTGTATATGTTGCTTTTTAGCAAAAAAAAAAAAAAAATTAAGTAATAGGATAATTATTATGTTATTTTTCCTTTCTCTAATTTTTAAATTGGAACATATTGCAAAATGCGGTGGCTGCTTAGAAGACAAAATATAGATATCTGCTTTTTTTTTAGAAAGAACTCAGTGGGTCAATTTCTAATCATAAGCATTCCTTTGAAAAATTTGCTCTGTAAGACAAGCCCATGGAAGTCGCTAATACTTATTAAACTTGTTCTTAATTTAGCATTAATTAATTAGTTATAAAATACTTTGTGAAGCACTGATACATTTAAAGTATACCGGCTGAAGTACCCGCTATTTGCACGAGTTCATTTATAAGAAAATAAAACATTATTGATATAACAGCTGAATTTTAAGGAGAGTAAAGCCAAGTGCGCGACAATGTTTACAAAAATGTAAAAATGATTTTTTTAAATCATATTGCTCAAATTATAATTAGTTTTAAGCGAACTGTAATTTTAAGCCTCACAGAATTAGCATTTAGAATTGATGTTGAATAATGAACAATAATATAAAATTCCGATGAGAAATAATTGTATTATTTTTAATATTTAAAGTGAAAAGACTTCAAAATGTTTTAAACCTGGAGCAGGCACGCACTAGATACTAATGGTCGAGTGGGGTTATTGAGCCACCCCAATTTTTTTTTATAATTACTTTTATAGTACAAAATAAAAATCGTAATTCCAGTGAATAATTTAATTAAGAGAAAATACACTCACCTACTTTCAAGGACACAGAAAATATTTCGGAAAAAAAGTTATCACACCGGAAACTCAGTCAAAACAAGTACCATAAGATTGTAAAAAAACGTTTGTCACTCCCCAAAATGAGGGAGATATGTGACAAATATATTTTAGTTCACACGTTAAGACTGTCAAACAGGAGGATAGTGTGTCAGAGCCATTGGTAACAATTAAACAGTTCTGCCAGAATTACCAATTTCGTGCACTCTGTGCTCGGCGTGACAGCTCCGGAATAAAAGTGTATTTATTACAATATGGATGTTCCAAAAAAATTATGTAAAACGTTTTTCATTATGCTTTTTTATATGTTTGGGAATAACTCATAGAAATAAATCTTGGCCAAGTAATCCTTCAAAGAGCTCTGTGCTTTTCCAAAAATCATAAAACTATTTTACAAGGAAAAAATCGCTGCAGAAATAGTTTATTTGCAACTTCCCTAAATGAAAAAACAAATACACATAAGAGCAGGGACGTAACTAACCGTACAAGTAGGTTCGAAGGTCAAACCGCAGCAACTACATTCTGCTGCCTATAGCTGATGACAATAATATAACAGTGATGAATTTTTTATCTTTCTAAGATTTTTTTTCGATTATGGGTCTGGGTTTTGTTTTTTCTCATTTTGGTTTGAAAAGAAACCGTAATAGAAGTAGAAGCTTTAATTTTTTTATGACGTAATATCGCAGTTATATAAATTATATCAGTGTAAATGTGTATTTTTTATTATGTCAGAAAGTATTTTGTTTTACTTCATTCCAGTAAATAATTTTTTTTTTAATCTTTATTTTCGATATGCTCGCGCCCCCTTGTACGTTTATGTAATATCGCAGATATATAAATTATATCAGTGTAAATGTGTATTTTTTACTATGTCAGAAAGTATTTTGTTTTACTTCATTCCAGTAAATAATTTTTTTTTAATCGTTTATTTTCGATATGCTCGCGCCCCCCTTGTACGTTTATCGCGCTCCCCCAGGGGGGCGCGCCCCACAGTTTGAGAAACACTGCATTAAAGGCATTCGCATAAAACTATAAATAACCTAAGTACGAAAAGTTCTGCCACTCGAAACCAATTACCACAAACAAAATGAATGGTAGGTGCTCCCACTCTTCAAACCAGAAATGACAGGTAATACACCCTTCCAAGTGGAGTGTAATTACCAAAGTTATGGCCACGCAACTTGGCATGAGATTCGAAATTTAGTATACTTATAACAAGAAATAGAGTGGCAATGGAGTGTAATGGGTAAATAAAGCACCCTTCTAACATTTGCCCAGCATCATCGTGACAAATTGTTGATGCCCACTAGAGTCGTTACGATTGGTATTATGAACCCAACTTCGTGTAATTAATATATCTGAGACAGGAAAGCGTTTGTTGACGGGGAATGATTATCGATTTAATGTATAGATGTATTAATTAATTAATTAATTAATTAATTAATTAATTAATTAAATATATGGATTTTGCTAAAATAAATTTTCTAAAATAAAGAAAAGGGCACATAATTATTTACCGATGATACTAAAATTCGTTCCAAAATTAAAATATAAAAAAGAAGAAGAAATGCTGATAAAGAAGGGTGATTTGCAAAAATGGCATCACAAGAAAGTGGGAAAGTTGTCGGTTAGATCACGGATGGAGTCGATCGATTTTCTGAATGCGAAAACGGAAACCCGCATGTCACATGATTATGTAACATATTGAAAAGGTTGAATTAAATAAATTCAAGCATTAAATTTTTGGTTGCGGGAGCCGTTCCTAGAGGGTGCTTCCAATAAAATGACTCTCACAATTCGGGACAGCCAAAATACAACACATTTGAGAAAAAACAAGCAATATATGCAAATTAAATCAATTCCTACTTAGGTCAACAAAGAAAAAATTTATTTTAGCTATTTTTTATCAAATAATCACAATTAATATAAATGTGTATATACATATAACATAATCACAATATTGAGTGGCAATTAATTTTTATTAATTATCATTAAATTATTGTATTGTCATCCAAAACAATCGTGTATATAAATTTTCAGTTCAACTGAATACTTTAAAATGTGAATAAAAAATATCTTTTAGAGTTTTGAAACATGTCGCTAAAAATGGCTCGTGACTCTGTATCTGTAATTCTTTAAATAATTAGACTCATTCAACTAATTTTAATTAATTATAAGTAAATTATCCTATTGTGATCCAAACAATCTTGCATAGAAAATTTCAGTTCAATTGAGTGTTTTAAAATATGTTTAGTTAACTATTGAAAACTTGAATAAGATATATATATATATATATATATATATATATATATATATATATATATATATATATATATATATATATATATAGAAAAATGTGAACTAATAGTAGGAATTGAAAAATATGTATAATAGAAAGTTTTATGACTAATACTGGATGGTATTCCAAAATATATTTTTGATGATGAACAATTTAATTTTAGTAAAATTTCAATTTAATTTTTGTATAATTACTCGTAATTTATTTTTATAATATTTTTACAGTTTTCTTTTTTGTTGTCCTGAAAGTTTGGATCTATGGCGAAATTAAAAATGAATTGAAATTTATATCTTCTGTAAAACACCTATGAGATCAATAGGTATAAACAATTAAGTAAAAAGGCTCCCAAAATTATGTAGCACATTCGATTGAAAATTTAGTCAAGCTAAATATCCCCATTGGGAAAAGAGTACATTTTCATTAAGTAACATTACGGAAAGCGTAAATGTAAACAAATGTTTTTCTAATCAACGCAAGAATTTATTGGGTAACTACGATCTTCATTACCTATCACTAATCCCCGAAATTAAAGGAGAAAGCAATTCTTCCAAAGGAAAAACCATTATCGCATCAGTTTACTAATCACAAGGGAAAATGCTACCACTGTTCTGGTTAATATGTTACATAAGAGACCTAAAGAACAAAATAAGCAGTCTTTGAAGATTTCTTATTAGGCTCAATCAATGAAAAGATCTGATTTCCACACACTAAGTATCTTATAACTGGCAAAAAGTTATGTGTTTATTTTATTGATTTCTTTGATTGATTGACCAATACCTGAAGAATATTTTGAGTGAACTTCTGAAATTAGAAAGTTTTGCTGGTGTGAAATAAATAAGAAATTCTTAGCAGAAAATCTACAGTGCATCCTTTTAAATCTAGTGTCACCCCAATAACAAAAAGCGCCAAGAGCTATGGTCATAAATATGGATCTAGATATAGTAAATTTGCCACATGTGCTGCAGGAAAAATACTTTACAGTGCCACTTGGTGGATAATTTTCTACTTAACGTTGTTATTTCAAAAACAGTACGAGATATATGAAAAAAGTAAATTACAAAGTTGTTCAACATCATTGATTTAATACAATAAAATAGCTAGGTACAAAAAATATATAAATGAAAATCATGAAGTACACATGTGTTTGATCGTATTGAACAAAACTGCACTTTCCGGAAATTAGGCTCATCTATCTTTTATGATCACATTGGTTTCCATCAGTGAAAATAGGCTACTCATTTGCATTTCCCACTGCATTTTCTTCAAAATGACACCTATCAGACTGGCACAAGCATTATAAGCATGATTTTGAGGGCCTTGCAATATTTGATGGATAGGTTACATACACACTTTGTTTGATGTATTCCTCAGAAAGAGTTCAATATGCTTAGGGTGGGTGACCATGAAAGCCTTCCAATGCAACCACCTTACCCAATAACTTGTTGCTTGAATGTGTTTCTAATGTACTATGGGACAACGGTTACCATGTTTTGAGGGACTAAGTGGTGTTGGAATTATACTTTCTGGTGGCCATTCAATGGCAAATCCTCTAAAAATTTATATTAAGAGGTGTCAGGGGTGTTAAATATCTCTAGAGGTCTGAAAATATAAACGGTTTTCAAACAGGTGTAATTCTTTTAAATTTAAATTAAATGATTCGAATTTTTTACATGTTATTTAAAATAGAATGAGGCTTCAGAAAAGTATAAAATGTTTAAAATATAATAATAATTCTAAAGGTCATAAGCATATGAAAATTCTATAATAAATATTAAGTATTTTTTGCTTTGTGCATGTTTTTTTCCAAAATATTAGCCTCCGATGTATAAAACTTTGTAGAATTATACAATGCATCTTACTCTTTAAACCCTGCCTAATGTTAGTAATATATATCTTTTGTATCTTAAAATATTTGTAAAATATTGCGATTTTTTAAATATTTTTTAGAAATGTATTTTTTATTTATTAAAATAGGTAAGTTATTATTCTGTTTATATAAAAGTAGCTACAAAGTATTAAGAATACATTTGTCTTTATAAATCAACTTATAGCTAGTAATTAAACCTACTCTTTTAGAAAAATAGCATACACGACGTAAAACTTAATAAATATTTCTTAATGAAAAGTTACTCATTTTCATATGCTTATACTTTTTAAAATTATGATTATATTTTAAACATTTTATACTTTTCTGAGGCCCCATTTCTTTATAAGTAATGTGTAAAAGATTCGAATTATTTAACTTAAATTTAAAGAAATTATACCTGTTTGAAAATTGTTCATATTTTCAGACCTCTAGAAAAATTTAACACCCCTGTGACGCCTTAAATAAATTTAATTATTATTAAAGTATAGTATTTTTACCCCAAAAAATAGTTTATAGAAAACTGCAGTTCAAACGAGCGCTTAAAAATGTGAGAAAAAAACATTTTCTTCTTTTGACACGACTCACCAAAAGGGTTGCTAAGTCACTAAAATTGATGCCAACGTGTCTGCATTTGTAATTCTTTGAATAATTAGTTTCAAACAATTAATTTTTATTAATTATAATTAAATGTTTATACTGTCATCCAAAATAATTAAGTATATAAAATTTCAGCTCAATTGAGCGTTTTAAAATGTATTTTATTAACGATTGAAATTTCTAGCGAGAGAGAGAGAGCGTGAGTGAGTGAGCTATATAGCTATGAGCTATATAAAGAGTGTGGAAAATTTGCTTTTAATGCTTTGTCATAAAAATTCGCTAGGAGTTATTAAAGCGTAAATGAACAATATTATCCTAGAATTCAAGTCATTCTATATTTTTTTAAAGTAAATAAAATTTGAACTAAGAAATATTGTTAGTCGTGTAATAGAAATTAAACTTATGATTCCAGAGGCACACCTGGAAAAAATTCGAGCACTTTGCACGAAAAGACAACAATGTTTTCGGCAAATATCTTCCTTCTGAAGGGCATAGTACATCGAGAAACTCCATGCACAGATGGAGGAAAAGCATCATCTGGCTAGGGAAAGAATCGGACTGGCTTCTGAGAAGATGAAGACCCGATACGACGCAAGAGCAACCGGACACGTCTACCACGAAGGCGGCAAAGTGTGGTTATGAAATCCAAAACGTCGCAAAGGACTCTTTCCGAAGCTGCAGACCAACTGGGAAGGTCCTTACACAGACCTAAAAAGACTGAATGACATTGTGGTGCGGATTCAGAAATCACCACACTCAAAACAGAAGGTAATACATTACAATAGGCTAGCCCCTTATCTTGGCCAAGATGAATAATGTCCTTAAGTTCTGACCATGGTCATTAATTATTTTTTAAATAATGTAAATTATTTCTCTTTTCAAGCTCCTTAATTTTTTATAGTATTGTAATTTATTTTTGTATTTTGAGAATTTAGTTTCTTTATATGTAATGTTCAGTACTGGTTACTTTATATGTGATTATTATGTGAGTAGTTTGCCTGTAAATAGATGCCTCTTACTCAAAGATAGTACTGCCCGGGACATGGGCTGTTTTTAAGGAGGGGGCAGTGTTATGAATTTTGTGTAAATAGTGTAAATAATTTGTATTTGAGTGTTTAATGCATTTATATTACTCTATGTTATATTTATTTCATGTTAAAATTGTACTATTCACAAGCAATGCCGCCCCTTGCGTTATAATGGCGATTCAATGTGAACTTGGCGAAATCTTGGGGGTAGAGCCAAGTTGGCATCATTTTTGGAGACCAAGTTAGCGACCAACTTTGCGACTATTTTGGCGTCATTGGCGATCATGTTGGCGAGTTCGGAACCCTCTGGAATCTTCCAGAAAGTAGTAGATCTCTCCAGTAATGTCACGTTCATTGACACAAGAGGTTATATTTCTGAAAGTTTCGGTCACACTTATAAATAAAGATGCTCGCCGGTACGGCGGAGAGTCTTGATTAATGTCAGCGAGTAGTGAAGATAGTTTTGACTAGCGATAAGCTTGGCTGTGCTTGTGAATAATCTTTACGTACGTGTATTCTTTTAAAACACTGGAGATGGTGTTTGATTGCTGTTGAAGGTGTAAAGAACTTCGGATATTTACCCTGTAAATATTTCTGCTGGTACCTGTATTTAAAGGATTGGATTTTGATAATAAATTCACATCGCTCTTAAAGAACTGCTTATTTCATTTGTGATAGTTTTGCATGAAATCCTCGAATCCAGATCTACGTAACAATATCATTTTCAGCAAAGTGTTTTCTGATTATTCCACCTACGCAGATGATGCAATATTACCTCATCTTGATTTAGAAACACATAAACGCTTTAGTTTTTTGAAAAATAAATTAGCTCCCGTTAGGCGGGTAAAATAAAAATTAATTATCCAGTGTTTGTGAGTGTGTGAAATATCAACCACTTTTACCATGTATCAAATGACTTATTGTTCTCCTCTACATGAAAGCAATTTAAGTATAAAGTTTATTAGATGTTTCTGAGAGAAAGACATTTTTTAGTGATTGAGAGACAGCAAAAGATACCGTAGCTTGAACCATGGTACCATGCTGTTAGACAAATGCCAGGAAAAAAATATTTAACAAAGTCAAATGTAAACATCACGAAGATTTCAGATCATTTATTTGAAAAACAAATGCATACATTAGCGTGAACAGAAATGTAAACAAAAGCATATAATTGTTTATGCACATTTTTTTTCAGCTATTATTCTATTTAAATATTACAAAACAATCTAAATCTGCATTAAAAATTGAATCTTGTAAGCAAACAACAATGTCTGCCATTTCTTATAAATTATGGCTTCGTGAAAAAATGTGCTTTTAATGTTCATTAAAATAAGGATTCTGTACATAAGTAATAATTCCAACAAAGATTCATATCTAAATTTACTTATAATTTAATTGAATTTCTTACATAAAGCATTAGTAAACAACTGCATTATTTACAAGAAATGTTTGCTTTTTTTTTAAAATTATAAGCAGCTGATTAAGTTTTTAAAGCAAATGATAAAAATCGTAAGTTTCTATGCGAACAAATGTTTCGAATTAAATAGTGTTGGAGAATGTTTCAAATAAATTTTCCTAACATGATAAATTGACGTAGAAAAAAAAAGGGATTCCACTAAAGACAGCATTATTCAGCCATTTTTTGAAGTTGATATACTTAGATTTGAAACTATTTATACCTCCAGTCCTTACTTATGCTTCTGAAACCTGAACTGTCTCAAAAAAATAAGAGATCATTATTACCAGGTGTGAGGGAAAGATCCTGAGATACATTTTTGGTGGAATTAAAGGGTGTAATTTTTGTACAAATACAAATGCTGAAATTTACAAAAATTATAGGACATTGAAGTATTAAAATTCATTAAATTGAGTTAGATTTTCAGGGCATATTTGCCGCTTGGATTTGCCAATTCCAACATATATGATCTTCTAACATAAACCTATGGGTAGTAAAACTAATGGATGACATCAAGACATTGATGGCTGGAATCTATTAACAATGTTTTCAAGATCATAAGGGTATAGAGCTGGTGGCATAGGAAACCGCTTGGAAAATGTTCTTGAGAATACCAAATTTGAGCAAAATATAATATTGAAAATAAACTGATTTCCCTTGCACACAAAATATTGTAGAAATTATCAGGCTTTTACTACTTTTAAATGAAAGAGCTACGTGAAAAATTTATTTATTTATTATTTTTTTTGTATTATGCATTCTATACATTTTTTCAAATCCTGAATGATAAATATTGATCAGGAAAAAGTAATAAGAAGATTTTTCAAACGTTATTTCTAGTATTTAGCCTCAATAGAACTAATAAGCAATAAGATTAAAAATAATTTATATTTTATATGTAGATTATTTTATTTAGCTGATTATGTAAGTAAAATACCAACTACTATTTTTCAGTTTTAAAAAATTAGGAGTATTTGAAATTTTTTTCAAACCTTTACAAAATACTCAATTTTGAAATATTTCAGTCATTTTAGGTGATTTATGTTTTGTGAACAAAAGTTAGTATGGATTTGTGTGTGTGTGTGTGTGTGTGTGTGTGTGAAAATATATTCTCTTGTATGTTGATTTTTTAATATTTAATTTTCTCGCTCAACCTGAAAAAACACAATTTTTTTTTAAAAAATATTATATACATAACTTCAGTATTTCAAAAGAAAAAACATATCTAAAGATCTCAAAGCTAAATCCATACTTACTTTTACAGAGTGTACGTTTGGAAGTGTATATAAAAAGTTTCAAGATTCTATCTTGAAAAAAAAAAAAAACCCTTAGGTTTTAGAAAATACTTACATCTTCAAAATTTAAAGTCTCAGAAAAACGCATTTAAAGTTTGTATAGACATAAAACAAAAACGTGTCTTCCCTAAAACTTCTAAGCTAGTGCTTCTCAAAGTTTCAATATTCGCGACCTAATATTCAATCAGGATTATCATCGCCCCCTCATACAATAACAATGTATTGAATTCAATAATACTATACTTCGACGCTAAAACTATGATACTACCTTAACCTCTTATGTACCACCAGTGTTTATGAACGTCTCGCTCAGTCAAAACGTTAATTTCCCTGGACTTATATATACGTCTTTCCGAACTACGATGTTTTGCCTGCACTGCTATCCATAAAATTATTCCGAAGGCTTTGGAATGCAATGAAAGGATCTTAACAATTATTGCGAAGCATTTACTTATTTCAGAATAGTTTTGCTTCTTTATTCCTCCCCCAATACATCACATACGTGCCTACGAGGAAAAGGTTTGGCAATGAGAAGCAAATCACGTTACTTTTAATTCGCAGTTAAGTGATTAATTATAAACCTTAAAATTATAAAGATAAGTGTTAATTTTTGTATATAAATTTATATATGACAAGCCCATAGGATCACTGGTAATTATTAAATATGTTCTTAACATAGTATTGTTAAATTAATTATAAAATGCATTGTGTAGTACTGATACAATTATAAGTGTATTGTATCAGCGTAAATGTGTATTTTATTTTTTATTATGTCAGAATATATTTTGTTTGTGTACTTTCAGTAAATTAATAGTTTTTTTAAAATAATCTTTTGTTTTTGACTTTTCATTATGATCGTGTCGCCCTTGTAGATTCGTCACGCGTCCAAAAGGGGCGTGCCCCGCAGTTTGAGAAACGCTGTTCTAAGCCGTATAAACTATTTTTTGGAACAAAAATTGGCTTTTAATTTGATTAGAATTAATAAACTATGAGAACTCAAAAAATTCAAAACATAATAAAGTAGAAATGATTTTTAATGGAATTTTAAATTTATCATTTCACACTGAAAAAGTTAGTTTCACTAAAAAATATTTTTATTTTCTTCAATTTAAAAGTGAAAAAATGATTTAAAATGAAACTGAAACCAAAACCAAAACCTAAGCTCAGAAAATTTCAAATATTTGAAATTTGAATCTATTTGTTAACAGATGAAAAATTTTGTAGCAAGATGCACAATGGCATAGGCCGCAAGAAAATGCAAGAAAAAAGTCTTTATGTTTGAGATTTGAAGGGTACTGTGTAGCTTTAATCAATATTCATTATGCAATTATAATACAATACTACGACATCATTTGCTGAAAAAGCAAAATTGTACTAGCGGGATTACAAACAATTTTGAACGAACATTATTTAGACAAAGAAATAAACATGAAGAGAAGAGAATAAATTTTTAAGGAAAGGAATATAGGTGCATTGCTTAAAAATATATGTAATTAATTTATGCAGACAGTATGCATAACATTTTTAAGAACGAATCTTAGCTATTCAGTAGAAAATAAATTAATTTCGGAATTATAATTTAGATGAGTGGCAGTGAAAACTTTTGATGGGGTGGTTGGCGATTATTTGGAGATTATTCTTGATATTTCATATTAAAGGAAATTCTGTTGCTGTTATTTGAATAAAGACATTTTGAAGAAAACCTGACAGAGGTACGTTGATTTTCCGAAGCGAGGTTTTAATAGTAATTATAGCATATAAACACGTAAGATGATTGCCTGTACTTACTTCTGGGCGTAAGTGTATTTGTAATTCGTAAATACAATTCTAAGTTCCTATTATGTAATTTTCATTCATTTTTCTTTAATTTACACTCCTAGAATATACTTTTGTAGCTTCTTATATTGCAACATAGATTAAACTACTGCGGAATTGGATACTCAAGTAAAATGATGACAACTCTTGCTAGTCAAAACTCAAGATCTTATTCCACGAATTGAAAATTTCTTTAGCTTATACACAGCCAAGGAAAGTTCTAGAATTTTACATAATTATAAATACAATTAACTTTCCATCAAACAATAAAAATTAATAGAAATGAAAGCACGAGAGAAAGAAATAACTACATTTAAAAAAATGCGCTTGAGATTCATAACTAAAGCCAATACAAAGAAATTAAAAATTGTGTTGTCTCCCGCCACCGGGGTCGTGAATCTGAGTTGTATGTTGTGTCCATGGTAACCAAAGTGAACTATTTTTGCTACTTTGTAATAAAATAAAAAGGTAAGTATAAACAATGAGAGATTAAATGTATATTAATACAGACGGTCACTTGCATATTATGGAAACGCATTTTGAAAGTTAAATTTAATCTATAATTTATTTTTGTGATAATTTGCTGCGATATGATAGCCATGATAGCTCTAGCTTGAATGTTTTTATGAAAGTAAACTGACGTACCTTAGGACCTCGGTTCGATTCCCGGAGAAGACATGAATATTTTTAAATGCATAAGGCCTTTGCGGCATGATGGTACTCTATATAGCCGTCGAGCCACAAGTCCTCTGGTGAGGTTGTTGAATGGGGAAAAGACGTAAGAGGCCTCTGACCACCCCAGGGTGTTTTCCCTAAATAGTTGGGTGGGACCCAGCCAATTCGCACGACAACCTGCATGGCTCTCAAAGCTACGGCTAATGACAGCGTACAACTAGCCACTTGTCACGATGAATTTCGTGAGTTTTGATGTGATGTTACTGTCGATAAGGTGTCATAAGTAACAACTTCTTTTTTGTTCTGAAATTTATGTCATGAAATATCCGTATGGTAATATTTGTTTGTTTTCTCATAAGCGTTTCTATAAACAAATCTGAAAAATTATATTTAGAAAGGTTTATATACTTAAGCGTCAACCTTAAATATACATTTTTATCTTTCCTAATACTTTTATAAAAGTATTTGTTTAATCTTTAAGGTTGTAGATAACAAAATGTCAAATTTCTGTGTCTTTCTTAGTTCGAAAGAATAGCCAAATATTTAGTAGAAGAAGAAAGTAGTAATTTACATTCAGTGCAAACATAGTTGTTCGACATTGCTTTGGGCAAACACACCAATTACATACTCTTTATTTTAGATTACTTCCACCAGTTTAATGACATCTAAGAAAGTGGTTATACTGTCATTACTTTAAGTGCTTCTCAATGATGTGCTTTCCTATAAATGTAATGCTGTCTGCTGGAAAACTACTACCTTCTGAAACTTGTTTTTTTAATTTGCATATTTAAACGCTTATGAAAGCGAAATAAACATCCCTTTAGATAGAGTACTGTATGATTTAAGTTAATGGAGTTTTAAGTAATTATACTTCACTAAGCAATTTTTAGGAAATGATATTCTTTGCAAAAAATATTTTAACACTAAAACGTTAGAGAGTGTGTTCAACATAAAGAAATGTGAATTATTTTCTAAAGTCTGTAAATATTGAGCAATTTATTTTAGTTATCTTTACTTTTATTAAATACAACGGCAGAATCAGGAAACACCTAAAGTTGTGGATTTTAGCTGTATTCAAACTTTGTTTTGAGCTGGTTTATCTGTTGTCAGATGGACACTACAGGGATTTCCTGTCCCCTAAATCAAATTTATGTAAAATTATTTTTACTGAACAAAAAAAGTTTCCGCTTAAGGGGTTAAAAAAGATGCAGATGAGTCTTACTTTTGTATAGCGGTCCAGGGCATTTAAAATATGAATACATTACTGTTTACAATGGAACATTTTTTTATAATTCTTAAAAAATGTCTTATATTTTAATAATATTATATTGAAAAAAAATTTTTTTCTCAAATGAAACAGTTTTTCTTTTACACATAATTAACACTTATATTTTTAAAAAAGAAATGCAAATACATATATATATATACGAGTATATATCCCTGTATAAAATCATTTAATTCTCAATCGGTTAATTCCGTTAATAATTTATTGGTAAAAATAAAATAATTCAGTGGGTTATTTTTCCTAATGCATCACATAAAGGTTTTTCATTGCTTGCATGTATAGATCGAAAGATTCTGCACAAAGTATATGCCTTATATCTATAATTTAAAAGACTTCATGAATGAATTATGATTACACTGCATACAGAATTATGGTTTGGATCAGTGCTTCTCAAACTTTCAATATTTGCGACCAAATATTCATATATAATTTTTATCGCACCCCCCTTCCTGCACACAATAACAATGTATTGAATTCAATTACATTATACTTTGACATTAAACCTACAATACGACTTTGATCTTTTAAATTTCACTGGCGTATATAAATATCTTGTTCAGTTAGTGCAATAATTGCCCCAGATGTACAAACTGTTTTTTTTTCCATGTATAGAAGTTTAAGTTGGCATTAGTTTCCAAGATGGCGACCGATTTAACAGCTGTCAAGTGATTTATTCTCAGTTTGGTTTGGCAATTCATCATGAATAGACTCACGACTGAACAACGCTTTCAAATTGTGCAATTTTATTTCGAAAATAATGGTCGATTTTCTTAAGCGCACTGCTGGTTGAATGGTTACGTCAACAAACAAAACTGCCGCATTTGGAGTGAAGCTAATCCACAAGTGTATGTCGAAACACCGTTACATCCAGAAAAACTGACTGTTTGGTGCGCTTTATGGGCTGGTGGAATTCTTCAAAAACGATGAAGGCCACAACGTTACAGTCAATGGTGATCGGTATAGAGCCATGATTACTAACTTTTTCATTCCTGAATTGAACAATCATGATGTCCAGGAGCTGTGGTTCCAACAAGATGGCACAACATGTCACACAGCTCGTGCCACTTTCGATTTATTGAAAGGCACGTTTGGTGACCGCCTAATTTTACGTTTTGTACCTGTGAATTAGCCTCTAAGATCTAGTGATTTAACACCGCTAGACTATTTTCTGTGAAATTATGTAAAGTCATTAGTATATGCGGATAAGCCACAAACGCGTGGCCATTTGGAAGACAACATTCGCCGTGTTATTGCCGATATACGGCCACAAATGTTGGAAAAAGTCATCGAAAATTGGACGTCCAGATTGGACTAGATCCGAGCCAGCCGTGGCAGTCCTATGCCAGAAATCCTAATTAAAATGTAGTGCCATAAGATTATTTTTCGAAGAAAAAAATTCATGTCAATCGAATAATACATCGTTGTTTTATTGCAATTTAAAGTTCTATACCTCTCAAAAAACACACCTTTATATATACGTCTTTCTGAAGTACGATCTTTTCTGCAAATTGCTATCCATAACATTATTCCGAAGGTTTTGGAATGCAATAAATGAGACATTGACAGAGTTGGCGAAGAATATACTTATTTCATAGGATTTGCTTATGTATTCATTTTCTACCCCACCCCTATGCACCAAATCAGCTCGTCTGCTTCTTAAACCGTGGCATTGGGGAGCAATTTTTAATCAGCATTTAAGGGATTATTAATAAAGCGTACAAATGATCAAGGCAAGTGTTAATTTTTGCGTATATTTTTATACATGGCAATCACATGGGGGATCATTGTACTTAATTTAGTATTGTTAAACTAATTATAAAATACATTGCGCAATACTGATGTATTTATACGTGTATTATATTAGTGTAAATGTGTACATAATTTTTTATTATGTCAGAATGTATTTGGTTTATTTAATTTTAGTAAATTAATATTTTTTTTAAAAAATACACTTTTGTTTCCCACTTTAAATATGCTCGCACCCCCCTTATAGGGTCATCACGCTCCCTGGGGGGCACGCCTCACAGTTTCAGAAACACTGGTTTGGATGATTTAAAGTATGTAAATGATAAAACAGTGGAGTTAAAAAGATGTTGCTTACTTATATAAATCTTAATTTTAATATCCAAATTTTTTTTTTATTATTATTATTTATTCTCACCCGAGAAGTCTATATTAATGCAGATGGAAATTTATTTCCTTTACGTCGATTTTCATCTGCTTGTGTGGAGAAGGCGATATCGCGGAAATAGTAATATATGTCAAAAGAGGCAGACGATTGAAAATGCGTATTATTTCTTATTTTAAAATAAGTTTAACTCTTTATTGAACATATTTTCTCTTACATTTAAATGTTTTTTGTGTGTGATTCTATATTTCGTCTTTATTATTGTAGCCAAGTGTATGTATTACATTATAAAAACCTATTTTTCTCATTTTGTTTACCTCAACCTATAGTTTCAGAACATTTTTGAGAAGCAAATATAGAAATATTTTAAATTTTGACTTTAAAATTTAATAAAAGGCGTTGCATGACAGGTTTGAAACAGATCTTATTTCTACCAATGGAATACAATTAAGAAAAATAAAGGCTATGATAAATAATTTTTCGGAAAGTAAATATTTATTTTTCTTCGAAAATCATATTATAATTTTTTTATGTTTTCTTTGTTTATTCTTACACTGAAGTTTCCAACATATATTTAATTTTAAATTTTATTTATTTATTTATGACTTTGCATCGTCCTCCTAACGAGATATGGTTTTGATTCCGGTATGATAAATTTATACAAAACATTTCCTTTTGTTTATCCTCTTATGAATTTAAATAAAACATGAATTTCCATATCTTTAAAACAAAACATATAAAAAAGTAACTTACGTTTTAAAATAAAAACGCAAGAACACATATTTTTATCATATCGAAGTCATATTGTAAATATTAAAAAAAAAACAAATTATTACTTTTTGAAAATTCGGAAGAGGTAAGAAGATTTTCAAACCAATCCTAAAGATTTAATTAAAATGTTATATGCTGCGTTAAGCTGCGTAATTTACTTCCCTTATACTAACTAAAATAAAAAAAAATAGTATCTCCATTATTTAAATTGGCAATATCGGATATTATTCTGCGTAAAGTTATGATAAAAGCTGATACATATTTTATACAAATATGTTACTCATTTTTTTTTCAATTTTTATTTTCAGTTATTTTAAGATGTGTATTTGCTTGCCCTACATACAAAACAAAATTCTCACATGTACACTATAAAGTAATTTTACGTGAATGAATAAATATTTATATTGATCATAAAGATTTAAAACTAAATTTAAAAAAAAAAAATATCCGAAAATATATATTACAGTTTTAGTGTCATTTTTTGAATCACATTGAAACCTAAAGAAAGTACATGGATTGTAGTTATTTTCTGCAGAAATTGAAATATAATAATATTATTATAATAATGATAATAATAACATTGGCTGTATAAGATTTAGGTATAGAACTTGACTGACTCATTCCTTTACCTGGAAATTGAGTCTCAATAAGTTCAAGAAAGTCGTCGATAGTCATTGCTCAGGGAGGTCGCGCCTTAACATCCATTATAATGAGATCATTACTAATGTCAGCAACATATAGATTGATCGAGAATCACAGCAACATCAATCAAGAATCCTGCAAAGATATCCAACACTAGTTAGACTTCCCCCCCCCCAGGATAATTTTCTGATCAGTGTGACCGTAAAGAACGATTCCTTCTCAAAACATTATTTTACTCCCCCTCCCTCATATAACCATGTCTTTCAAAAATAAAGGTCTGGTTATATATGGTAAGCTTTTCTTCCATAGCAAGAGACGTAGTGAATTACCTACCAATGAGCTTGTATGTTAAGAGTAAACCAAACTCTTGCTCCTTTGTGAAGGAGGCGTATTTTTTTTTTTTTGCTCAAATTAGCAAGCAGATTACCACCTTTAGATCGGGGGCACACACAACTAGTCATGATGAACAGAAATGTGGAATGAGAAGACGTCTTTGCAACGCATTAAAGGAGATTTTTGAATGTGTAGCGATACAATTATCTGCAATGTGCTAAGTCAGAATAATGTATCACAAATCCTTGGGCTAAAGTGATTTTGCTTGATGTTGTTAATCGTGAGCTAACAGGAACATATACTCAGGAACATTAAAAATAGTGACCCAAGAAAAAAGCATTGAATTGAAATTAAATTTAATACACATAATGACCCAGATGAGAGAATCACTTGATCTTAAAAACAAGACAACTAAACAACTACAGGGTGTGCAACGACACAAATACTGGGCATCTTCAGTAGCGAGTTGGACCACCTCCAGCTGCAACACATGCCGGCACACGGTCCGGCATTGAGCTGATTAGACACCTTATGTTGACCTCCTGAGGCAGATGGGCCCACAAATTTTGAACAGCAAACTCTAAATCATGTGCAGAGTAAACACGTTGGCGTCTGCCGTTTTAGCTGATCCCACACGTGTTCTACAGGGGACTAATTGAGGGAGCGGGCCGGCCATGGAAGAGTCTGAAAATGACGTCGGCAGTCTTGAGCAACTCATGCTGTATGCGGACGAGCATTATCTTGCTGGGAAATTGCCCCTGGTAGACCATTTAAGAAAGGTCCTACATGGGGTCGAAGAATATCATCAATGTAACGTTAGCCCGTTATGGTTCAATGCATCACAATTAAAGTGGACCGGCTATCATAGGATATGGCTCCCCAGACCATTACACCAGCTGTGCGGCCAGTGTGACGTAGAACAGTGTGAGGGGATTTGTACCGCTCACCAGGGTGCCTGTTCATCCGTACACGGGTATCATCTGTCCCCAAAACAAACCGGGATTCATCACTAAACACTTCCTTTTGCCAATCTGTGACATTCCACGTTGATCTGGCTTGACACCACTGTAGACGTAGTTGCCGATGTTCCGGTGTTAAAGGGAGTGCACGGAAAGGCACTTGGATTTAAGATTTGCTTCTGCAAGGTGTCTGGAAATTGTTTGTGGAGCAATTGCTACACCTATGTCTGCTCGTATCGATGAACGAGTCACTGTGGAGTCCACAAGTGCTTGCCGCACGATCCTTCTATCCTCTCTCCTCGTGGTCTTCCTGGTCGCTCCAGACACGGTTTTCCGCGCGTAGGTACCTTCTCGTGTCCACTGCTACCAATAATTTCTAATTGCACACTCCGAACGATCCACCTGGCCAGCAACACGGCATGTCGACCAGCCTGCAGTTTTCATCCCGATTATCAGGCCTCACTCAAACTCGCTTAACTGTGAGAAATGTCTTTTAGCACGTTTAGCCGGCATGTTTCGCTTACCAAAGTCTTCCTATAATCGGCGGGTAATCGTCACGTTTATGAATCTTCGAATTTGCGCTGGCTTATATAGCACCCTCTTCCTGATTCTAGCGCCACCTCCGCGTGTATGAGCATGCGTATTGGCACAAAGCTTGGATCATTTGCATATCACATTACGCTGTACTTATTTTAAAAATTTCGCGATTATACTTAGCTTACTTATTGGGTCTCTATTTTCAATGTTCCTGAGTGTATATTCTATAAGCAAAATTGTCGAGCTTATCCTTCAATTAATGGACCAAATTACAAGATAAGACAATGAGACAATGAGCATGTAGCAACCTCATTTCAACTCATTCAATTTCTCTCCACCTTAGAGAATTAAGCAAATGATAGTATTAGACATTTTTAGACTCCGTGATCTTGTCAATAAAATAGCCCTAACTACCTTTGACTCTAAAGTATCATGCATAAAACTTACAAAACAAGTTGTAAATAATCGATTTTTTATCAATTGAGCAGAATAATACTTAAATATTCATTTCCTTAAAATAAAAAGTGATAACTTATTTGCATAAGTTTACTTGGTGTTTGGCATTATTATTCATTTAAACTATGGAATTAATTGTTCTGCCATTGTTTTTTTGGTATTGATCAGAAAAGTCTAGTCTTTAAAATTGTATAGGCTAATGTTTATATAAACTAGCGTACAAAGCTGAAAGAAAACATATATGTTTAAGACGCAACCATGAAATGCTTGGAAAAAGAGTTTTCGACCCCAAGACAACTTAGTAGAAAGCTTGTGCATATCGATATAACAGCACTACATAACATCAAATCACATAAGCGCAAGGAATACGCATGCTCAGTGTTAAGATAACTTTTAAAAGAAGGAGGAATGAGATACACACTTCCAGAGCTTCCTTGTAAATAAAAGCGAAATCCGACGCCAGATACCATAAACCCTCAAGATAACTATACACGTGGCATATTACTTTAGAATGGTGCTTTCCGAAGGCAAATGGTACCTGTAAAAAAACTTGTTGGTGACTGGTTTATTGTAAATAGATTCATGAGTAAATGTGTCTGAAAAAAGATCCGAGTGACCCATAGCCCTGAACTCTCCACACAAAAAACAAAGCAGCATCGGCAGCAACGTTTACATTGGTATAATAAACAAAAAACTGGTAACTTCATCAATTTTTTACGTCTGAGCAATGATTCTAAGTACCAACTTCGCTTATTTAAGGGAAAGCTATTGTTTGGATGGTCCCAGGGTGATTTTGTTTGTGAAATATGCGGAAAGGAAGAACAAAGTTTCATATTTTCAATAGTGTCTCACTTAACGGACATAATTACGGAGATTAAATTATCATCCCCTACATGTACATCTGTTTCTGTTGCTTTTAGTTAAGAATTTATTTTTGTGCATGACGCTGTGCGTCTTCACAAGTGATTTGAGTTTAATTAGTCCTTATAAAATGACTTCTACAGAATGAATATGTAGAGTAATTATATATATATATATATATATATACATGATTTAAATCTATTTGGGCATGCATTGAATTTTTTCTGTTGGCACCAGGCAAGTGAAAAATACGTCATTTAAAACTGGCTGCTCTTGCCCCAAAACCAGTATTGTAATTTGGGATTTAGTACAAACCGACGGTGTTGAGGAACAATTGCATTTAGTGGGAACTATATCCCTTACTAAAAATTTTAAAGAATTGTTCATAATCAGACCAGATAATGTTTTTTTTTACTAAAGCCATTCAGTCAATAAAGGGTTTTTCTGCATTGTCCCATAATGGAATGTAACACAATTGAAATTTTTGGGTTCTATGCAACCATCAACCTTTGCTATAGTGTTTTTGTAGTATGAATATTAAGTAAAACAGTTTAATTTTTCTGAATTCTGACACCGTATGTAAAGTTTCTTAAGTTTTCCGCACTAGTGTGTGTATAGTTATTTTATTATGTAATTGAATAAATACATTTATTCAATAAATTTTCAGGAAGTTCTTATACACATGAAGTACAGGAAGCTCTTATGTCAAAAACGTGTTTTGTAAGAGATTCAATATATTTTTAAGTTCTTAACTCACTCCATCTTGTACAAGGATTACCCAACATAACTTCGGTATGTGCTCATAAAAATTTAAGCGTTTTAAAGGAAGATGGACGTGATTTTTAAATTTAAGTGAACAATTGTTAAGGTGAAGCCATGCTCTGTTGTGTTTGACGAAAGTTTTACCCTCTTGCATGAATCTTTTGAATATTTTCAATAGAAAAGTATTTTAATGGAGCTAATAAAAGTATTTTGTTGCATCCATGATGCATTGAAAACTATCAAATGTTATCAAAATTGCAATGCGTGATAAAACGGAAGACAGGGTTGGGTCAGATTGATTCAAAGGTAATAGAGTGAAAGCTGAGACCATGAAATATTGCAGTGTACATTGTACTACTGATTACTCACTATTCCTTAATCAGTCATCATTGTTTTTGGTTATTTATATTGTAGAAAATACAATTTTAAATTGAATGTAGAATCATGTAATCAAGCATTTTTAAGTTGTTTTTTTTTGAAAATGTAACCCTTTTGTAGCAATATATATTCCATTTTAATATTATATTTTATTATTTATTTTTAAATCTCTCGAAAGCTCAAACATCATTTCGTGGATAGGGTAAGGTAATTAGGAGAGGAGGATGCTGGATCAGGTGTCATCCCCGTCCCTTGACCATGATTCAAATTTAAGAGGTCCGTCACCAAAAGCCCTCGAGTAGCTGAACAAATTGGTGTTAATGCGTAGACAGACACAGGTTCCAAATAATATTTTTTTTCAATATATCTGTCATACATTTGAATATACATACATATTCATGATTTAACTCTCCGGGTGGATTGGTTCCTCATGAAAAGTTATTCCGAAAGCGTTTTACTCTTATTTTGCTATTCCCTTCAAAAATGCAACATACTTCAATTATTTCCTCTTTTAAAATCTGGTAGGTTGAAAGGGGAAAATTTTAAGACTTAGTTCGGCGTCTTTGTTCAGTGAGAACCAGGATAGCAATCGTTTAGAGCCAGCTGTTAAGTTGCCTTGGGCAATCTTGTAAGAAAGTTTTAATGCTACTCTGTCGTTTTCCCGATAGGTTCAGCCACAGTAAAATTAAAACAAAATGAAGGGTAAAAAAACATGAAATAAATGACGTGTTAGAAGTTGAAAAATAGTTATATTTTTTACAAACAAAATTTATTTTTCTGTCACTTTTTTAAAAAATTTAAAAAAAAAAATATTTTGGTATTGCGATTTGAACCAGAAAAAAGCATCCTGTATTTATTTTTGAATATGAGAGTAAGAAAACGCGCTCAATTTAATGTTTTTAAAAAAAGTAATGAGGTAAAAAGAGTAAAGGCCCTAGCTCTTTTTTTAAACAATAAGACAATAAATGGTGCATACGGTGATATACATACGATGATTATATTTATGAAATAATACAGATCTTTCACTATTCAATTATATTTTTAATTTAGAATAATATAAAAATGATTTCTATATTTTTAATTTATTTAAGTTTAAATCATATAAATGATATTTTTATATTAACTGAATATTTTTCGGAAAAAATCTAAATTTTCATTCCTGGTGCTCTCTTTTTCGAACTCTTTTTATTAAATAAAAATATATTTTCTACATTGGCATTCGTGATGGATAAACACACATTCAGTCAATAATTTTTAATTTTAATGGGGGATATACTTCTTCAAATGCGCATGACAGTACTTTTAATCATTTTCAACTCAAATTTAATTTTATCTTTATGTTTCTTTTATTACAAGAAAAAATTGTCACACATCGATAACTACAATTTCCCACAATTCAGTCATTACAAATTCTATTGTGAAAAAAATGTTCTCCCCAATTAATTTTGGCTTTAAAACAAAAGTACACTTAAAACATTTTTGTTCAGTGTAGTTAACCGACAATTTCACAATGTATCCATACCAAATTTTAAAAACAATTTTAACCTTTTGAAATGTATCCTGTAATAAATTTTTTGATTATACAAAATATTGCCTGCTGTAGGGAAAACATAGTATGATCCGTGGAGTTGGGTTTTGAATGAAGGTTTTCGTACGTGTAGACTATTTTTTAAAATTTAAATAACACTGAAGCTGATCATATAACTGCAAATGATTCTTATTTTAGTGTGTGCGGGTATCAAAATAAAACACTTCACTGTTAAACAGCCTATAAGTTTATATTAAATATCAAACTAGTAGCAAAAAGGCTTACAACTTCTATTCAAATTGTAAAGAAACTGAAACATGAATATATCTTGCTGCAGTCAAAAATATTCATAATTTGTAAATATATTATTCCTCCACTTATTTCAGTACATTTTAAAATTTGTAGCTGAAAGCAATTTTTTATATTTATAAACGAGTCTTAAAAACTCCCACAGTTATTCAAATGTCTTTATCATTTTTAAATATACTAATTTAAAACGTACTTGGATTGTAAGATCAATTCTAAAATCCTAAAAGCTATTAGAGGAGCAACGAACAAGTAATTTTGCATAGATCAAAATTTTAATATAATACAAAATACACATGTTATTAAGCAAATACATTTGAAAATTCAAAATTCCTTCTGAAAAAAACGTAATTGAAAAAAAAAAAATGTTTAATTTGCAAATGAGTGGAAATATATGTTTATCTAAGGGGTATCTCTACAGTGAGGCAATCCTCAAACTTAAAACTCAAACTTAGTGGCACAATAACCCATGAGGGCCAGGAACTACTATGCCCGTTCCAATATGCCGGACCATTGTGCGCTGAGGTGCATGAACAGATGTCCCGATTGGGTGGTCTGTCTGAAGAGAGTCCTTCAGTGTTTAAGAGCCCAAGCAAACTTGTTACTCATTTATCGACCCACTGCAGCTGGGATGAAAGGCAGAGTCGACCTTGCCCATCCACTAACACCTGTGGTGTGGAAGCACGATACACTACCACTTGACCCTATTCGATGAAAATAAAACTTATTGTTGGAATCTTCTATAATTCTTAATGAATGAGGGAGTCAAAACTTATTTTTTCATGTAAACTGTTTAGACGGAAATGGTTAAATATGAAAATCTCCAAGGTTGCATAAATTAAAATTAACAGCTATAGTTTACATAATTTTTTAAGAATGCAAAAGGTGCATTTTGGCTGCACGAATTAATTTTAAAAGGAGTACGGTTATGAAAAAGTAGTACAAATCATTCTAAAGTTGGTTTGGTTACCTTAGATATTGCCAAACACAATAATGTATTGGAAGGCAATTCCATAATTCATTGTTTTAAAAATGTATGGAAAATTACGAGATTGTTTTTGCATTTTTTATTTTTATATTTTTTTTCATGAGGACTTTAAAAGCTAGAGCGGCATCCATCAAAACCGCGAGTCCCTCTCTGTTTTTCCAGATCACCCGTGCCTAAGCCGGCTCTGTCATAGTAGTTGAAAATGCCCTATTTTATTTGTCATAATCATTTTATAGCAGACTGCATTTTTCATGTATTTTACATGGTCTTTTTATATTTTCTACGTGAATATCTTAATGTCTGAATTTAAAATTACATAAAATTCTAGACATTCGCATCTATGACCATTATAATTTTTATTAGTATATGAATTCGTCGTCAAAGGATTACATGACAATTATTAACATATTAATTTAACCTGTTAATTAATATTAAGTTATAACATAACACACACAATTTTTCTGAACTTTAAAATAAATATTTCGAAAACTACTTCAGATATATTCCTAATTTTACATTCCTACTGTTTAGCTTCTCAGTTTTACTTCTATGTAAAAATGTATTGCATATTCATCAATTTTTTAGTATATGTTTTGCTCTTAACATGCAGTTTTCAACTGAATTGTATGAAATTTTCGAAATATATTAAAAAATAGGAAATAAGCTATATAATAAAAAAATTTGAAATTTATATTATACTCAAAGAATTACTAGTACTTATGGTAAATAATTTTTAACATCGTGATGCTGTTTTTTTTCAAAATTTTAAATGGAATTTCTAACATAAATTTTCTAGCTTTATGCAGTCGAGATTTAAAAAAATATCCAGATTATAATTACTTATTCAGTTAGCCTTTAAAAAAAGATACATGTTGAGGTATTTTGCATAAATATATATTTTTGAATAATAATTCGAATGTTTTTGAATAGCTCGAATTTAAAATTGATCTTTAGGTTTATTTATATGCCCAAATGTCTTCTGTAAATTTTTGCGTATATTTTTGATTACCATTTATTCAAACATTCAAGTTATAAAAAAAATGTTGGAAAATCTTCATTCATGTTGTATTTGATGTAAACTGAAGTTAAAGCACTTAAAATTCAAATATAAGTAGGTGTATTTTAACAATATATAACTAGGCACTGTACGTAAACTTCTCTGAACACTTTGAAATTTTTTAAAAAAAACTAATGGATCTTAATGGATTAGTTTTTATTTCTCGTTATTATTTTTATCAAAGTGCAAGAAAATGTTTCAAATTATTTGATGAAGTTTTAATTTATTTATTTTTAGGGGTTGGAAGGTTTAAAAGGTTTGAAATTTTAAAGTGTTCGGTGTTTTATTAATTTTTTTGGCATCTTAAAATAAAATAATCATGTTTCCAAAACTGAAATCATTGATTAAGATAAGAAAAATGAAGCGAAAGAATATACTTAAAAAGGTAATTTGTCTGACTATATAAAATAGCAGATTGCCCTGACACGCCCCAACTTGTTACAGTTTCAATTTAATATGAAACCAAAAGGGAATTATGTGTGTAACATATTTTACTTATGCGTTGGGACTTTTAAAACTTTTAAAATACAAGCTGACAAACAAACACTTCCTGGGGTCTAATGAAATTCTTCCCCGATTTTTTACGATTGCTCCAGGGTCAAAACACGGGATTCTCTCCGAGCCATAACACTTCCTATCAGTGTCCTGCTGTATGGCTGCCACCTTCACTAATTATCTTTCAAGATGTTAAATCTTTAAAAGGAGGAAACGATTTCAAAAAAGTACGGCTCAACCGCTTTTGAGAATGTTACTTGAAGGCAAAAAACCCGTGCAGTGCATTTTCGAAGCGTTTTTACAATGACGGAATTTTCCGTGGGGAACACTTGGAGGGTTAAAAATAAAACACAGTTAAACTAAAAGAAGAGTAGCATTTCGATCTCTACACGTTGAAGTTCAAGTCTCATATATCAACGTTATAACTCTGTGACTATAAAAGCTAAGAAAAACAGTTACATAAACAAAACAAATTACTTCGAAAGCACACGTTAGAAATATATTTTTTTTAAGCGAAGAACATTTTAACAGACAAAATGGGGTATTTGAAATTTAAACTAAAACAATTTTTGCCTTAAGAGCATGACTCATCACAATTTTATAGGATTTAGGAAGCTTATAGCACTTTACTAGACTGTTTAAAGAAAATAAAATGCTTTTCTTAGAGTCATTTTAACAAAATGATGTCCGATATGGCTTTCATGCAAATTTACTCACCAATCAACATAAGTCAAAATGTCTCAGGCAGAATAAAATTTGGTTAAGATGTATGTAAACAAACATACCTCAGACCTCTTCGACGATTTGCATATGTATGAGTAACGAAGGTTGCATAAAAGGGAAGATATTTGAATATAGTGTGTGTTGTGATGGGCATGATTTCAAGTGAAAGGCTACTTTTGAAGAAAAGTAAGCTGTAAACTTGAAGAAGGCATGGATTTTTGTCATTTCTGTGCATTTCGTAAAACAGGAAATTTGAATTTTCCGACTCTTTTCATGACTTCTGCTTTGTTTTTGTTAATTACGCTTTTAAAAAAGGAAATACATGATTACAAAGAAAAATGTGTCAAGATATATATGCTTGTTCTTAATTATTGTAAAGAACTATTAGAATTGCAGAGATGCAGCACAGTTTTTAAACAAGTAGTGTGGAACGGCAAAACTAGAGTTAAATTTAGTCATATATATATATATATATATATATATATATATATATATATATATATATATATATATATATATATATATATATATATATATATATATATATATATATATGGCGGCGATATTTTTAAACATATATATAGTGTGGAACGGCAAATATATATATTTAGTATATATATATATATGTATATATATATATATATATATATATATATATATATATATATATATATATATATATATATATATATATATATATATATATATATATATATTATATATATATATATATATATATATATATATATATATATATATATATATATATATATATATATATATATATATGTATATATATATATATATATATATATATATGTATATATATATATATATATATATATATATATATATATATATATATATATATATATATATATATATATATATATATATATATATATATATATATATATATATATATATATATATATGACAGGCCCCAGGCCTGCTGGTAAGATGAAGAGGGCATCATCTTCACAATATTCCTTTATTACGCTTTCATCATATATAATCTAACATGGCGGACCTTTTGCCGCGCAACCGGGTGTTACCAAATACAACATCGCAGCGAGGAGACACCAGCCAAGTCCTTCCTAGTATACGTTCGCCTTCGTCAGCGCTCGTTGCTCCTTTTAACAGGCTTGTTTACTCATAAATCCTTACGCGATGGTAAAGAGTTCGCTCTATTTTCATTTATTACTTCCTTAATTTTGAACCTAAACTTTTCAAACCTGACAAATTTCCCCCCCTCCGCTGAAGTCTGGCACAGCCAGATTGGCCAATTCTGACTGGCAAGTCCCCAGGGAAAAAAATTATATTTCAATTATATCAAATTCCCCAAATGAAATAAAAAATCTAGAAGATATAATAATTGTGTAAAAGAGTGGGCTGGTGAATCCTGACATGTACAAAAAAATAGCAATAATGAGTAACAAAGTATCAAAAATTTGGTATAAAACTTTGTGTTACATAGAATTGTTTTCTGAAAAATATCACACATCTAATACTTCCACTATGACTATAATAATAATGAGGTTAATAACAAACAACATAAGATAAAGATAATTTACATTGGACATTCAAAAATATAATAGTACTAAACAACATAACATAAGATCAAGTGAAATTCTCACTAAATGTGCACCAATAGTAAACAATGTTAATAAAGTGATAAATGTTGAAAAGTTACAAGTACTTCAAAATGGTATTGAATGTTGGAATAATGAGTACATAAATATATAGAAGAATAGGTATAGAGTAAATAACATGATTTTAGGAATAATGGTAAAGTATAAATACATAAAAAGAAGAGATATAAAATAAGTAATAGCAAAATGAGTTTAGGAATAATGGTAAAGTAAATACATAAAAAAAACATACATGGAGTAACTAACAGCAACATGATTTTAGGAATAATGGTAAAGTAAGTACATACAAAGAATAGATATAAAATAAGTAATAGCAAAATGAGTTTAGGAGCTCCCAAAAAAGAAAAGATTACATCACTATAACACAGAAATTTATCAAAATAAACACAACATCAACATTATATCAAAATATCACTAGAAATATAAAATGCAAAGAAAAATAAGGGTATTTCAGATATATCAAGTACAGGTAAAAGTTCAATCAATGTAATGTAATGTTTCACAGTCCTGTCTTGGAAAAATCATAGTTCAATGTTCATCATCCAATTATTGTTTATCGCACAGTTCTTTTGTTTATTATTAGAATCTCTACTCAATCAACTCATTTCAAAAACATACAACCATACTAAAATCTTCATAACATCACATACTATATTTTAACTTTCAGAATATACTTATCACAAATAATCACAATGAAATTATAACACAATGTATCGTAAAATGACCTCATCACAATGTTTACAGTCCATAATTCAGTTTTTTTAAAAAAAAAATAGTCTTCAATAATGTGTTCATTATGAATAAAGATACAATACAAATTCAATTACATTAAATTTTGATTTTCATAATGTAAACAAGTCTTAAATTCAAATTTTAAACACAACTTTTATTATTATTTATTTATTTATTTTTTTTTACATAACAATGCACTTCTTTTAAAATTACAATACACTTCTAAAATTACAATGCACTTCTTTTAAAATTACAATGTACTTCTTCTCCCCCCAATGTTTGAGAAAACAAACTCTATAACAAATATAAATAAGAATTTAGCATAATTGGAAATTGGATTTTGAATGAAATGGTTTTAATCTTGTAGAATGAACAATATCTGTTAATTTTCCTGTATATTGATTTGGTTTATCTATTTCATAAGTAACATTTGAGAGTTTCCTGACAACTTTAAAAGGACCATTATAAGGAGATTGAAGTTTACTTGAATTAGGGTATGAGAAATTTTGATATAAGACTAAATCTCCAACTTTAAATTTTGCATCAACATAATGTTTATCATACCTTTGTTTATTTATCTTATGATGCTTAATTGTTCTGTTTACTGCAATTTGTCTAGCTTGTTGTATAGGTGGATAGTTTAATTTTACTTGATTAGGTAATGGCGAATCATATGGCAAAGTTCCAAACATTAAATATGCAGGTGGAAAGCCAGTAACATCATGTGGCGAGTTATTGTATTCATATGTAACTTGTTCTAATAATTTTGTCCAAGGAGTTTTTGTAGTTGAATTAACTTTACATCTTAATTTTGCTACTAATGTCTGATTAACTCTTTCATTCTTTCCATTGCATTGTGGTCTATTTGCTGAAAATAGTAATTGTCTAATATTATGATGTTTTAAGAATTTCTTAAATTTAGATGAAGTGAATGCAGCATTTCTATCACTTAAAAGTTGTTTTGGGCATTGAATTGAAAAAATTTGTTTTAAGCAATTTGTATAAGTTTCAGAAGTGACACTTTTGGATGGAAATGTCCAAGCATATCTGGTAGCATGATCCAGAACAATATGCAGGTATTTCTTTTGTGAATTATGATAATTAAATCCTCCTACAGTGTCTAGTGAAATCATTTCAAATGGTTCTTCTGCTACAGGAACTTCTTGCAATAATCCATACTTTTTTTTGTGTAGACTTTTTTATTCAATTGGCATGTTTCACAACATTTAACAAAATTTGAAATGTCTAATATAATGTCTTTCCAGTAGTAAATTGGAGAAATTAATTTTAACATCTTTTTTACACCTGGGTGACCAAATTGTTCATGTGCAGTTGTAATTAATTTTTCTCTCAAAGATAACGGTACTACAATTTTAATTAAATTCTTTTTCTTAACTGTTAATACATCATTAATTTTTATATATTTTGTATCATTAATGTTCTCTGAATTTTGGTATTTAATAATTTCATCAGTATTTAAAAAATGACAAATGGGTGATATATAATGGCATACAGGGTTCCCCGACAACATGTCTGCTTCAACATTTAATTTACCTTTTATATAAACTATCGAATATTCATACTGAGAAAGTTTTAAACTCCACCGAAATAAACGTCCAGTTAAATTTTTACACTTTTAAGCCATTGTAAAGCAGCATGATCAGTATGTATTGTGAATTTGGATCCATGTAGGTAACAGTGGAATTTATCTAAGTCATCTATAATTGCTAAACACTCTTTTTCTGAAATTGTATAATTTTTTTCATGTTTAAGTAATTGTCTCGAGTGATAAGCTATGGGGTAAAGTGTTCCATCTGGGTGTTGTTGTTTCAAGACTACGCCTATTGATTCCTGACTTGCGTCACAAAATACATGACATGGATATTGTGAGTTGTATAATTTAAGTATAGGTTTTGATATTAAACAATTCTTTAACTTTTGATAAGCTTCTTGACATTCATGTGACCAATTCCAAATTGCATCTTTTTTAAGTAACTTATTTAATGGTACTCTAAGTTTTGCATAATCTTTAATAAATTTTTGATAAACATTGATGGAACCAAGAAATCTTTGGAGTTCTTTCATATCTTTAGGTGGTGCTAATTTTCTTATTGTTTCAATATTTGGATTACTTGGGGAATAATGACCTTGTTTTATTTCATATCCTAAAAATTCTATTTTTTCCTGTGCAAACTGACATTTTGATTTTTTAAGTTTAATATTTTCTTTTTTACAAATTTGAAATATTGTATCTAAATGAGTTAAATGCTCTTCCCAAGATTGTGAGAAAATTATTATATCATCAAAATAGTTTAAAGCAAAAGTTAACTGATATTTTTGTAAAATTTGTCTTATAGTTCTTTGGAAAACAGCTGGGGAATTTTTCCAGCCAAATGGAAGTCTTAACCATTCATAGAGTCAAAAATTAGTTGTGAAAGCCAGTTTCTCTGCGTCTTTTTCATGAATTTTAATGTGCCAATAACCACTTGTTAAGTCGAGCGTAGAGAAAATTTAGCATGAGTTAAATTATCAATTACAAAGTCTATCAGAGGTACAGGGGTGGAATCTTTTCGTGTGATTTCATTTAGTTTTCTATAATCGATACATAATCTTGATCTTTTCCCTTCATCCTTTTTGTATGCTAAAGTTACTGGGGCAGCATATGGGCTATGAGAGGGTCTAATAAAACCTGCTTTTAACAATTCTTCTATCTGTGTTTGTATTTCTTTAGATTCTTGTTGACTGTTTCTATAAGGGCGTAAACTTATAGGAAGGTCTGAAATTAAATGAATTCTTTGTGGCTCTAAATTGATACAACCTACATCATACTTATTTTGTGAAAATATGGTTTGAAATTTGTCAAGAAGTTGGGTTAAATCTTCCCATGGCTCACTAGTTTGTTTTGGTACTGTATCCTCAACAACCATGGCTGGGTTAAACAATTTTTTCAGATCAGCTTCAGGGCTGTCTGGTACTTGATCTAAACCTTTATTATTCTTAACGTTAATATTATCTTCATTATTTGCATTATAGTAGTTCATATCTTGATCATTATTAAGAGTTTTACAATATGTCCCATGATATGTTCTCAACTCACCAATACACTTATTTACATATTTAATATTACTTAAATTTTTACCACATTGAAAAATACACATGTTACGAATACTAATGTCAAGCTTAAATAAATGTAAATATTCAAGTCCTAAAATAATATAAGGCAATTTAGTATCAATTACAAACAAATCTATTTGCTTAGATATACATCCAATATTCATATAAACTTTAATTATACCTTTGGGTTGAATAGTCCCACAAGTTTGATTTATTTTTACATTACTATTTTGTATAATTTTAATGTTTTTTAATTGTTTAGCTAAATTTATTGGAATTAATGACACATTGCTTCCTGTGTCAATTAGAGTACAAAAGTGCTTGGAACATACCATTGACTCAATAATTAGTTGTCATCCTTGCCTCTGGTTATTTTCGTTTCTGGGCGAGTAAAGATTATGTCGATTCTGTTGTCTCCCACTGAATCTCATCATGTGCGATTGATGTGGCTGTCCATGATTTCATCTTGACTGAAATCGATTCTGTGCATCAGTTCCTCTGTGTACACTACCGTATGCGTGATTCCGTCGGGTATAACTTCCAGTATCTACCGGTTTTCGGTCTGCGCTGTCCGGTGTTACTGCGATTAATTGTCGCATGGTTGAGATCCATTCGCAGGGTGTCGAAATCTTCTTGATAACTAGGAAGTTTTGAAATTCTAAAGGAATCAATAATGTCATATGGTCCACAATTGAACTGTCATCATAATTTAGTTTCTTCCCAACGAAAGTTTTTCCGTAAAAAAGGAAATTAATTCTTTAGTATCGTTTAGTTTTAATTTGTGAAATTTTCGAATATCCTCTTGTTTCGTCGCATCGAACACCGTCATTAATAGTTCTTTACTTTCTTCATAAGACTTTTCAAATAAATGGTTTTCGTACCAAAATTTAAGATAAACTCCCGTGAGATATCTAGGAATATTTTGCTTCTTCCATTGTTCGTCTTTTTGATATTCCAAACATTGTTGATCAAAACAGTCCAAAAAACTTTTACAACTACTAAACTTATTAAGATCAAATTCAGGAAAAAAGAAGGCTTCTTTGGATGTGTTGACTGGTGACTCCTGCCGGAAAGAGTCGTCCTCCATGGTAGTATCGTTTTCAATGCAGTCGCTCGTTCGAAAAAAAATTTGTTGAAGTTCATTCCATTGGTTTCCTCGCGTATTTTGCAATACTTTAAATCATCCTACCGGCTCTTGACAGGCCCCAGGCCTGCTGGTAAGATGAAGAGGGCATCATCTTCACAATATTCCTTTATTAAGCTTTCATCATATATAATCTAACATGGCGGACCTTTTGCCGCGCAACCGGGTGTTACCAAATACAACATCGCAGCGAGGAGACACCAGCCAAGTCCTTCCTAGTATACGTTCGCCTTCGTCAGCGCTCGTTGCTCCTTTTAACAGGCTTGTTTACTCATAAATCCTTACGCGATGGTAAAGAGTTCGCTCTATTTTCATTTATTACTTCCTTAATTTTGAACCTAAACTTTTCAAACCTGATATATATATATATATATATATATATATATATATATATATATATATATATATATATATATATATATATATATTCAAATTCTCTACTAAAGAGATATGAATAATCAATAATCAACACTGAAAAAAATCAAAATTGCAAGTTAAACTAGACATAAGATTTTAAAAAGAATAAATTAAAAATAATAGAATTTAAAATATCAAAATAGGGATTATGAACATAGCTGACTTAGGACACAGTCCTTATATATAAAATAATTTATACAAGAGTGGGGTTGAACATTTTTTTGGCCCGCCAACCTTCCCCCTTGTGACATCGTCGATGGTTGTGAATTCCCATCTTTCGATTCACAATAGGTTTTAGCGTTTCACCAGCTGGTCAAGGACAAGTGGGACCCATCGATTGTCCCTGAATTTTTATGATCCACCAGCTGTGGAATGACCAGTGCACGTGGCCATGGGGCCATTGTTTATTGTCTGAACTCAGGGAGTGAAGAGAGACAGACGGGTCACCATAATAGTAAAGTAGAGCCGGCGCCCCATTTACAATAGGCGAAGCCTATCTTAAAATAATTATGTCGTCTTTTCTAGTGTTGTGTGAAGGGAATACTAGGAACAGGTGGCGTGATAGACAAGTGTGTCCAGATGTGGACAAGGAACTATGGCGCCTTGGGTCAGACGGCTCGGGTGTGTTTTGGCGTGTTATGCGCAAATCAGACGAGGGAGGTCAAGAGAGACTTTTGTGACCCGCCAATGAGAAGGAATGAGGGGCGTGTTGTGAACACACCCCTGGTGTTTAAAAGGGTTCTTTTTGAGGGAAAGAGGAAAGAAGGTCGGGAGAGGGTACGAGAGAGAAGAAAAAAGGAGAGGTCGGAAGAGGAGAACGAGTAGAGTCCGGGAGAGAGAACGGACGGAAGGAGTCCGGGATTGGAGTGAAAAAGACGATGAACGCAGGTGGCGTTGAGAATGGGAATATGAACTGACTACACCGGCTTGGCAATATTACTTCATTAAGAATTGTTTATCAAATAAACAATATTTTTTTTTTATTTCTATATGAAGCTGTAACCTTATTTACTGAAGGATAGCTACTCACGACGTTACACCCTTTCTTCTAATAATACTGAGCAAAAACCTAATGAAAATACTGGAAAGAATATCTAAACACATTGCAAGGATAAGATTACCTAAAAATTGCATTCAAAAATGCACAGCCCGCACTAAATCTGAGTATAATGAGCAAGTTATTGCCAGATTCTGGACCCAAATGCAAAATTCAAAGCATGGGAATGGCTGAATAGTAGCACTTAGCAAAAGTATAAAAAAAAATATTTAAAAAATATTTTCCTTACCTTAGGGATTCTAGGATTATAAATGTATTCAAATAGTTAAAAAAAATCACTACGGATGCAACAAAACCAAGAGAATAAGTAATTTTATCTAATATTTAACTGTAATTTCTTCAAAAAAAACTTTTGAGGTATATTTTAATTTCTAATTTTTCTACCCTAGAAAACGTAGCAATCTGTAAAATAAGTTTATATAGATCGCTAGATAAAACAGATAAAAGTAAATAAATACAAACCCCTACTCTTATATTTAATCCATTTCATTAAAACTAGAGAAGTTAGCAAGTTACTGTGAAACTGAAATGTTGTATAGATATATATTAAATTTTAAAAACGGGAAGAAAACCCTTCAACGATGTGTAAAGCATTTTATATTTCCTTTTTATTGATTGAAACTGGCCTTTTTCAAAAAAAAAATCTATATATCCTCCTCTTTTTATCTGACAGTTTTAGTAAAAAGAAGAGATTCGATAAACCTCTCAAGATGGGATCCTGAAAAATTCTCAGAAGCTATAAAAACATTTTGATGAATGAGTTTTACGATATCCTGAACTCCTTTCGGAGCAACGAGAAGAATTTCTCTTCAATAAAAAATTTCTGTGATAAAGGCAAATCCCCTTTCGACTATTTAAGAATTGGCTTGTGAAATGCCGTATGGAACGCATGGTGACGTCAAAGAAACGTCGATGGAACAGGAAAACATTGATTGCCTATGCATTTTATTTTAAATATTTTCTCAACATTAATTAATATACTTTTGCTAAATCCAAATCAGAATTTAACAAAAGTAGGTTATTAGTATATAATATGTTTATGTAATTGTAATGATATTTTTAAGTACAATATCCCACTATTACAGTGTTTCTAAAACTGTGGGGCGTGCCTTCTCCCCTTGGGGTGCGCGAGCATTTTGCAAAGTCGAAAACAAAAGGTTATTTAAAAATTATTAATTTACTGAAAGTAAACAAACAAAACACATTCTGATATAATAAAAATATATAATGCACTTATAAATGTATCAGTACTGTACAATTTATATTTTAGTATTAATTTATCAATAATATGTTAAAAACAAGTTTAATAGTTATCAGTCAACCCATGGGTTTGTATTAACACTTATCTTCATAATTTGCCCGGTTTATAAATAATTTCTTAACTGCCGATTAAAAGTTACACGATTCGCTCCCCACCGTTTACCACGTAGACGAGCGTATTTTGATGATTTTTTGAAGGGGAGAAAAGAAATGAAAAAGAAAATCCTCTGAAATAAATAAAATTCTTCGCAAACATTACGAAGGTTCTTTTATAGCATTCCAAAGCCGTCGGAATAATCTTATGAATAGCACTAAACAGAAAATATTGTACTTCTTAAAGACATATATATACGTCCAGAAAATTAATGCTTCTGCTGAGTGAGACGTTTTTATACGTCGGTGGCACATAAGAAGTTAAAGTCGAATTGTAGCTTTAGTGTCAAAGTACAGTATTATTGAATTCAATACATCGTTATTGTATGGAGGGGGGAGCGATGAAAAAGATGATTGAATAGTGGGTCGCGTGTATTGAAAGTTTGAGAAGCACTATACTATTAGCATAATCATGTTGTTTGGAATCATTTTTGAAAGCATTCATTTTGTATATTCTGTAGTTAGCTTTGATAAAGTTTTAGAAAATATTTTAGGTGCTTATATATAAACATTATGCTGATGCCAATGTCATTCATTTAAATGTAGCATGTTTCTTATTTAGAAATAAGTTTTTTTATGTATTTTGCATGTAAAATATGAAAATTAAACATAAGATACTCCCTTAACTGAGCTTTAACCCATTCAGGACCAATAGAATTTTTCTGCTAAGACAAACTTCATTTACAAATTTATATAAAATAATTACTGTAATAAAATACGCCGAAATTTAGAGCTCATAACCATTTCAAATTCCATACAATTCAAATCGAAATCACTCCGGTGTGATCAGGGGCCGGAGAATAGGGAAAAGCAATCTCACATCTGATATTGTATTTACTGAGGTGATCACATATATGTGTTCATGGTCCCGAATGAGTTAAACTTGAGTGTTTGTAAGGTAGCTAAAATAATCAAATATTGTTATACACACACAGCATCAAAATATTCAGAAAATGTACTTTTATCATGCGTATTATGCAGAAGTTTCAGCATTTTGGGTGATATTATTTTCTGATAATTTGAATGTTCATAAACTATTGACTAGAGATACTCAAATGCAAAACATCCTCAAAAAACTAATTTTAGGTAACTTAGTTTAAGGTTGTTAAATAACTACAAAACGAAGTAAATGTAATATAAGAGCTCATTATACATCACACAAAAAAAATGTCAGCTTATTATTTACTTAAGATTCTATTTCTAAACATAAAAGAAGAGATTTAATAAAAGTCTAGTTTGATCATATTTTCTCATTGTGACCTTCAAAACAATTTTTTTAATCCTTCGTGGTGGATTTGTCATATATGCAAAAGTCTAAATCCCCCTTATCGGGCTATAGTCCATTCCATGCCCTTTTCCAAGGAGACGACCAATCCTGTAGAACAGCGTTTCTCATACTGTGGGGCGTGCCTTCTAAGGGGAGGGTGATAACTTCACGAGGCAGGGGGCGAAAATATCGACAAAAAATATTATTTAACAATTTACTAAAAGTAAGTAAGCAAAGTACATTCTGTCATAAATAGAAAGAAATACACATTTGCACTGATATAATACACATTTACACTGATTAGAATGGATGCAGTACTGCACAATGCATTTTATACTTAATTTAGCAATACTAAGATAAAAACAATTTCAATGAGTGACATTGAACTCATGGGAAGGTCATATATAAAATGAAATAGAAAAATTAACACTTACTTTGAAATTCTGTACGGTTTATAATTAATCTCAAAACGGCTGATTAAAAGATACATCACATTCGCTCCCCGGTGCCACAGTTTAAAACGTAGATGAGTATATGTGGTGCATTGGGAAGAAGGTGATAGAAAAGTAATAAATAAACAAATCCTCTGAAATGAGTAAATCCGTCGCAAACACTGTGAAGGTCCTTTTATTCCATTCCAAAACCTTCGGAATAATTTATGAATAGAAGTGCACAGAAAAGATCGTACTTTCTAAAGACGTTTATTTACAACTATTGAAATAATTGCTTTGGCTGAGCTAGATTTTTTCATGTACTCCTATGGCATTTAAGGGGTTAAAGTTATATTACATCGAAACTGTTATACACAAAAAGTGTTATAACATCGTGACTACTATTTCCGCCCGCCTGCAATCTCTGTTCTTCAAAGAATGTTCTTATATTTCGAGTTATATTTCTAACTCAAATTCTTAACACCCAAAACTATCAACGTGTCTACCCGACACTGGTGCAGGTGTTCCAAAGATGTAGGCACACCCCCACTCATTCGAATCAAGAGAGACCACTCACCTGGGTAGCACAAAAATAAATATTCTTTATTAACAACACAATCAAACTTCACAAACTAAAACATTATAATAACTAACAAACAAATTTCTCTGTTCTTCTTATATACAAATATAAAACACATACAACGGCATCTGTTGGACAGTTTGAAAAGTAAATTTTAGCTGACAAATTCTTAACAAATGTTGCTCACATTCATGCATGGGAATAATTTCCTCCTCAACGTTCATCTTCCACAACCAGTCTTCCTCTCTGAACTAACAAAACCAATTACCAAACAGTACTAGGCATGGTAAAAATGATGAGACATGACATCTTCACCATACTCAGTGAATATCACCATATTTACATATGATGGATCCACTAGCTCATCATGGCCATTAATACAATATAAAAACACGCATTTCCATCGGTGACCATGTTGTTAGTCCAGGTTTGCCTGGCATCGTGATATGTATTCCAATACCCTCGCTCCGCCAGTCTGCAACACTTCTATGTTTTTCAATGATCTGCAAATGCGATTTTCCTCCTACATCTTAATACTATTTCCATCATTGACCCACCAATAGATGTGATTTATTAAGGTATTGTTTTTATTTGTTCTTGTTCATTATTTCACTCTGAAAAGAAAAATTATGGAACTTACTTTCGGAACATCCTCTGATATATACTTGAAAAAAAAAGGGCGTTTTTGATGATTCTATTTAATTTTTTTTTCTTTTATCAACATTTTCTTCTAAAAAAATCAACATTTGATAAATCTGTCAATTTTCAGGGGTAGTGTAGAACTTTGGAGAGCTAGGTACCAGTTTTTAGATGTCATATTTTCTTTACTTACGATGACATAGTACGATTTACATCAATTTTTTTAATTTAATGATTTACATACTTTTTTGGTAGCTTCTAATGTGTATGTATGATGTAAAACAGATTTTGAACTCATAAAAATTTAATAAAAAGCTAATCAATTTACTTTTAATTTCGTAAGGGAAAAACTTGAAACTAATGAAGTGATTTTATATATAAAATCCTACTCTTCCCCTACCAAAATGCATATACATACAGTAAATTTGATTTACAAGTATTTTAAGCTATGTATAACAAAAGTTGGTATGGGTTTTGTGAAAACGTGATTGGTCTTCGTACCATACTTCTTTTTATGAATGTTTATTGAAAATTCCTGAAAAAATTTGTAAATTTTAACTTCAATTATTTTTTTTAGAAATATGTATTGCTTTGATTGAAAAATGCGTACCAATTTTTGTTGCATATATTATTAAGAATAAGTGAACAAAACTTCCAAGTATTAAATACAATAGAAAAAAATCCTTAGCATTTTAAATGAAGACAAACTAGTTACTTTATCTTTCTGAGATAAATCAGTTAAAAGTTTAGATTTGCCACTGGGATGTTAATAAAAGCAAATATAACAGTTATCATTACTCTGAGTTTTTTTAAACTTAGAGTTTTCCAATTTTGTGAGTTAGTAGAAAAGTATATAAAAAATAATTAGACTAAAAAAATAGATTTGATTTTTTGACCAATTTTTGTCAATTGAATCGTAATGTTTCTCCTTGATTGTGATTCAAAATTGCGAGGTATGCCGCAATTAGTTCTTGTGTAGCTTCAACGTGCGGATTTTGTAAAAAAATCAGTGTACAAAACTTGTAAACATCTGGTTTAATAGAGGTAGAAGTTAAGACGATAAATTATAGCGTGAAGTTTAACTATAGTTAAATTACCCCTCCATTAACTCCATTTACCTTTTAGCTCTGAGACTTCGACCGAACAGAATGAGTATTTATTAACGCCGTGCTAAAAAGCAACACACGACTGACCCCATAATTTTCAGCCATTGGGAAATGACTATATCTGAACTGGAAACCCTCTCTCCGAACTTCCACATTATGTCAATGGGAGGACTCTGTGCCACATCTAATAAAAATTCCATAAGCATTTCTACAAGGAGGATTTTGAGTGACACTATCGCTGAAACCCATTGTCCACCGGTCATGAATCATCTGTTTTCAGGACCACTGCTACGACCACCCTAAGTTATGGTTAATCCCTTAAACCAGTGCTTCTAAAGCTTTCAAAGTTTACGATCAATTTTCAGTCACAATTTTCATACCGCCCTCTTCCGTACAATATCAATTCATTGAAGGCAATGAGGCTGTGTACGATGATACTAAAGCTACCATACGGTTTGTATAATAATCGAGGCAAATTATCAAGATAAGTATTAAATTTTGTATAAGACACAAGTCCAAGGGAAAGTCACTAGTTATTATTAAACTTCTTCTTATATTAGTATTGATAAATTAATTATAAAATACCTTCTACAGTACTGATACACATTTATAACTATATTGCATCAGTGTGATGTGACAGGGTATTTTGTTTTGTTTCTTTTCAGTAAGTTAATATTATTTTTTAAATAATGTTAAATTTGTATGTTTTTTTTCGATATGCTCGCCACCTCGTAGGGTTATCACGGCCTCGTAGAGGTGGCGCGCCACAATTTCAGAAACGCTACCTTAATTAGTTTGTCCATACGATGAACGGACAATGATATATTTTCTTTCTTTAACTTGCACTTATTTTTAATTCTTCTGGTGTGTTATTTAGTTAGGGTATTTTGAAAAGGGTATGCAGTTTGTCTATGGTGCCGAAATGTCTTTTGTGCAGCATTTTTTTGTGGTGAAGGCGGGAATTAGTATAGTGTTTATATATTTATAAGCATTATATATATAAATTGAAGAAGTTTAGGTAAAAAAAGGACTACCTATGGGGATAAACATGCTACTGGCTTAAGAATTTTTTGTGACTACATCCTTCTGGAAAAATGCAAGTAACTGTGCCTTTTTACGTAAGTATAGATGTGTATAGCATGGTCTAATAAGATGCCAGAGTGTGACTTTATATACAGATTGCCTTTTAAAGTGTTAAGGTGACTTTATTTTTGTGCATTAATGTTCAATACTGCTTAAATATTTCCTAATTTAATTAACTAACGAAATGTTTAGGTATAATCTTAAGTTATATATATATGTGTGTGTGTGCGTGCGTATGTAAAAATAATTAAATTAGATTAAAAATTAAATTCCCTATCCATCACACTTAACTCATCTTTCTCAGTTCACATCTTCAAGTATCAAACTAATCGCCCATTTATTTCTCCCGAACATATGGCCTAGCCAATAAACATCTCTAATTCAAGATCGTTAGATTTAATAGTCCCCATATGTCAGCATTTACTTTCAAGGAAAATCATAAAATTTGCGATATTTACCGCATCTGCTTTTAAAGTGTTATCCACTTAACCAACACCGTAGCGTGCTTTTTCCTCCCTGCTCTCAGCGTCACAAGTGATGTAAAAATGATTGAATAAAGTTCATTAAAAATTAAGTCTGATTCTGACTCGAAACATGTCATATATGTATATATGAGTTTTTATATTTGAGACTGCTTGCAATTATTTAAATATTAATTTTTTTTTGTTTTTAACATAAATCAATATATATATATATATATATATATATATATATATATATATATATATATATATATATGTATATATATATATATATATATTATACAAAGAGAGAGAGGAGATTAATAGGGCAGAGAGTGGTATAAATTTAACGATGATCTAGCCTATTTATTTGTAACCGAACAGATCTCAGACTGGTATTAGATATAAAATAACGCGAGGCACACGACATCTTCCGTGAATATGGAATTTTGCCAGTAACTTTCAACTCTATCAGGTTCGGGGAAAGGCGTTAAATGGTTAATATAAAAACTTTCATGTAAAAATAATAATAAACCTTGTTTCTTTTTATATAAAAACAGCGCTTACTTAAAGATACGTAGCTCCTAAAAAGATTATTATTTAAAACTGTTTCAATTTTCTTTCATTCCAGTTTACCAAAAATATTACAATGTTTTTGTTGTTACTGATACGACTTGATGGGCAAAGGCTGGATTGAGGCCCACGAAATTCATCATGGCAAAGGGCTAAGTGACGCTTGACGTTAGCCGTAGCTTTGGTCATCATACATGTGACAGTACGGTTCGGCTCGTCTTCACCCCAAGTTCGAAAGAATACACCTACGGAGTAGTCAGTGACTTCCCTACAAACAACCATGTCTCCTCCGGGATTTAAACCAAGGCCCTGCGGCACAGAAGTCAAGGTAGCTAACCACTACTCCGGATGGTTGACCAATATTATAATACAATTAATATCAGTACATTAAACTTGAAATAATATTCATATATACAAAATAATCATACTTTACGTTTTACTTAATCGAGCTGTGTATCTTTTTTAATTTAAAATTCCGTCTATCGCATACCGCTACGACAAAAATGTTTCAAAATTCTTGAATAAGAATTAAAACCTTAGAGTACTTTGTGCACACCAATTATCTTAAGCAAACATAAGGTTCTTCCTAGAGATCAATAATTTATGTAAATATTCAGCTGAAATGCTAATTAACTCAGGTGTGACATTCGGATTTGCCCTAGCGTTTTGCCGCCACACAATTCAGCGACTTTGGCGGTCATGTTGGCGAATTTGCGACTCTCTGGATTCTTTTAGAAATTCATGGAGAAATGCAATAATGTCACGCTCTATGACGCGAGCGAATCGTTCCGGAAGTTTCCGCCGGGTCTATATTTATAGTGATGCTCACCGAAACAGATCAGTCTTCTTTCAACCAGCGATTTGTGAGTATTGTTATGGCAAGCGATTAGTAAACTTAGATTGACTGTGATTACCGATCAGCTCGGCTATGCTTGTGAGTAATATTTTACATACTTGTATTTCAAAGGCTGATATTTGTGTTTGAGTGCTGTTGAAAGTGTACCTGAGATTTATTATGTGGATATTGCTGCCCAATTCTGTAATTAAAGGATTGGATTTTCTTTAATAAATTATCATCACTCTTAAAGATTTGTTTTGAACTTCGCAACTGATTTTCATAAAATCCTAGAAACACGATCCGTGTAACAATAGCTACTTAAAAATGCATACCTTGTACAACCGATTATCATTTTAAACCGATTCACTTTCCCTCCATTCCTGTTTATAGTAAATATTTTAATGCAGTTAACATAAATACCTTAAACTGGAAATAATATTCAATGATGCAATTCAAAACTATTTTACTTTACTTTGAGTTTTTCTCAACTAAAACTGTATGTTTTTAATTGAAAATCAGTCCATCTAATTCTGCTACAACAAAATAGCTTCAAAACTGTTGTATAAGAATCAAAATTTTAGAGATTTCTCTTAGAAGGAATAATTTCTTAGAGATTGTCTTAAGCAAACATGATTAATTCCGTGAAAGAAAGCAATATTTTATGTGAATATTAAGCCGAATGGATAATTAGTTAAGGTGCGACATTCGGATTTTCCCTAGCGTTCGATTTTAGGCTCGCGTAATCCTGCGATAATGTCTACCAGCGTCCTAAGGAGTGAGTTCCTGAGACGAAAGTATATTGTAATTTACTGAGATGTGAATTATGAGCATCATGATAAGATTTGTGGATTGGATTAAATGGGGAAGAAGAATTATCTCTAAATGTACTTCTTGTTATCCATGCACAGAATATAATGGAAATGAAGCAGTTCCAGATGATGCTCTAAAATTTGAAAAAAAATACACATTTAAGAGTAATAAATGTATTTTTTCCATATCTCTATTCGAAATAGTTATTTTCATTTTTATATGTCACTAAAAGTTAAATAAAAATATCAATTTATCGATGAAATTGTTTCAAGAATTATTTAAGTCAAATGTATTCACCAAAATTTAATGATTTATAGCAAATATTTAATTTCAGAAATGATGAAAATAAAAGAACATTGAAACTGATAAACAAATTCATGCAAAGAGTTTTATTTTTTTTTAATCAAGATGAATCACCCTGGGAGCTTTTTCATGTTATTTATTCCAGCTAAGTCCACAAATACTAAGGACTTAACATTTTACAGAATGTGCATTCGTGAGTTTTACATGAATATGCTGTTTCTTCTCTTTTCAAATATGGTTCATAGGCATCATGATTTCATCTGTCATTGCTTTTTATTGTGTTGTGATGAAATGAGTTCGTTCCTTACAATATTCTGCTCCAATCATAAAATTTACGATACACATGCTCACTCTTATTAATAATTTTTTTTTTCTAAATCTGTACTCTTTTATTTATTAAGTAGGTATTTGATCTGCATAATACTAAATTAAAAATACATAATACTAAATATTTTTTACTATCATATCATTCATTACTTTTTTAAGGAATCCGACTACGTTTGGTACCGTGATTTTCAAAAGCGCATAAATGGATAATTTTCATGATATTTAGTGTCACTTAGATTAGAATATATAGACATAAAATTGTTTTAATGACATTTTGACGGAAAAAAAATATTTAAATACAATATTTTGGCAAAAAATTAACCTAGAGTAATCCTTTTTTCAAATGTTTTCCTTTTGTGAGAAATGCTTCCATTAGAATAATATTTTGCCTGTATATTGCTTAGACCTCTGTTCAGAGGCTCAACTAGAATTTTTGCAATGTATAATTTAGAAGTGGGTTTATTCATATTTTACGACAACAGAGGGGAGAGATTTTAAGGAAAAAACGCCAATAATTATTTCAATTGGTGGTAACTCTGAAAATAATGTGAATTTTTCAAAATTTCTACTTGAGCCTCTGTAGAGAGGTCTGAGCTATATACAGGCAAACTATTATTATAATAGAACCATTTTTCACGAAAAGAGAACATTTGGAAAAAAGATTATTCTCAGTTATTTTTTTGCGAAAATATTATAGTTAAATAAATTTTTTGCCAAATTGTCCTTAAAGCAATTTTATGCATGTATTCTAATTTGAGTAACACTAAATATCATGAAAATTATCCATTTATGCGCTTTTTTTAAAATTGGGGCTCCGAATGTAGTCGAGTACATTAAATAAAATTTCCGATTTCCCGAAAATAAATTCATCTTCTTTTAATTATCCGAACAATATTTTGCAGTTATGTGTGTGTTTGGGTAATTACATCTTATAAACTCGAGTGAGAGTTTAATTCTCAAAAATATCTCCAATTATAGTAATTTATTTGATGGACCCTACGAACAGTTTCCTGAAACCCGCCGAAGGTCAATCGAAATTTCCCAATAATTAAAATCAATGGACTGACAACACTTGAAGAATTTACTCATGGGCTGCTGGCAACAAACTTCACAATTTAGAATTTCGGTTAAGTTGAAAAAATGGCAAAATTTGCCAGTGTTATGAGATAATGGATAATTGTTGTTTGACTCACAGAAAAAAAATATCCTTTTACGAATTCATTGATTTAAGTTATATACATAATTATTGGGGTATGGTGAAAGAAAACATGTTATGCACATTAAGAGAAAGGATATGGAAAAAATATAGAGAGTGGTAATTTTAAGAAATTAATCACGTTTCGTACGAAATAATTTAGGTACAATGAAAAACATGTGAAAATTAATTTCATCAGAAAATTAAAATAAGAAACAAGTTGGTAGTATACATTTTGATAACTTTCCTTGTGATTAAAATCTTGAACAAAAAATGCTAAGATATTGATCGAATTCATTTTATATTACATAAATTTCAAAATAAATATATTTTCTTTTATATTCAAACCTTCACTACTTTTTCTTTACAATCAAATGACGACTAGTATTCCAATTTGATATGCATATGATCAATTCACGGGGCAATTTCAAAGAATGGAATCACGGTATTCAGTTCAATTGTAAGCAAATAGTTAGTTTATAACCATTGATTCATTTCAAGGGCTTATTTTCTCGGCAGCCTCTCAACGTTTCTATCATATTCTATTGATTCCACCTTAGATATCAAAACACGGTTTAATAATAGAAATAGAATTCTTATGTGAAACATATATGAAATATTGAATTCAAGGAGAGTCTAAAAGTATATTTATACTTCAAATCCTTTGTTGAAAGTTATATGTGTTTTCTATAACTTTAGGGCAGACAAATTTTAAATAAATTGAAATTCTCTTCAGTTGCATACTTCTTGAATGCAGTATATTCTTAATATGTGACTCAATATTTTGACATCAGAATTGAAAATTCGTACAACGTGTGTATATAGTTTTTTTTCTCCAATACGCAAAACTGTGTGAAAAGTGAATGCAGTAAAATATTAGTTCCTCACAAGTTCATGGTTAAATGATAAATAAAAGGAATTATTTATGTATTCTTGTTTACAAAATTATTTTAGTAATACTACAGTTACCGACAATTCTTGCATATTTATGAGTATTAACATTTTAAATTAAACTTCATTAAGAAGATTTGATTTTTAAACCTTGTACAACAGAATACGAAAAAAAACATATATTAAGTGAATTTTATTTAAAAAATCGTTCTATTTTTTAAAAAAAATCTTTTTAAATTTTAAATAGATATCAAAAAAGGAAGTACTGTGAAAACAATTACTTTTAAAATGGATCTGCATTTAAAGTTCACATGTTTCGAATTCAAGATAACTTATGTCTTATTTACAATTTTAAATTACTGTGTTTAAAATATGGAAATTTGAAAGAAATTTGTTATTATTTACAATTTAATAAAAACTTCTTAATGACGATAATGTCATTTTGCTCATTCACCCATTGAAATAGCATTTGATTTATAATTTTCATTCTTACGTTTATTTTGCAAGATCAAAGCCTATTTGAGGAGAGAATTTTAAAAAGTTTGAGATATATATATATATATATATATAAATTAAGAGGTATTCAAATGCCATTAATAACCTCTTTATATTTTTGATAGAATCTCCTTCATAGAATAAAATATTTAATTAAAAGAACGTTATATTAGAAATACATTTTAAATAAAATGAAAAAGTAAACAACAAGAAAGCTAAATTATAGTTAAGTATAAAATTTTCAATGCCAGATAACTACCTAAATAATGAAACTTCATTAAAAATGTATTGTTTCAACAAAAAGACATTTTTTAAGCGTACTTTGAAACAGCAAAAGGCAGAGAAGCGCATAAAGTATTTGTCATTTATAAATAAGAAAACGCAGTAGGAGGCGAAAAAAGAATGTTTAATTTCCTTTATTGATATTTTTTCTTTTCCCCTTTCTATTTCAAACTTCTAGTTTTAGTCACACCAAAATCATGTCAATCAATTGAAAAATGAAATAACAATCCAATATAGTTCCACTTCATCCTAATACTATTATGTGCAGAAAAAATTTGTACTTTGTAATCACTGAATTCGAAAAATTTTCTCTTTTTGTTAATTATTCTTCTTCAACATTTTGTTTAACTGTTTTTATTTATTTATTTATTACTTGTTTATACTTTTAACAAATTTTTAAGTCGAATTTTAGAGACTTCTTAGAACCCTGGTGAGCCTTATCACCAGAAATAATAATAAAAAAATACACATTCATACATTTTATAGATGATCATTCATTAAAATTATCATCAACCAAAATTTTTAATATTCATGCAGTGTTTTTGAACAATCCGTTATACACTCATGGACAAAAAAATAGCTCACCAAGAAGAAGTCGTGAAAATGAAACGAAATTTCTCATATGTAAGGGCTACTTTGATATAAGTAAATGATTTGAAAATCAAAGATAAAGGATAATTTATTTCAGAAAAAAAGCAAAAGAACGGAGGATTTAATACCCAGTTGAACCCTTTCTATCGATAATGCATGATATGATAAGAACAAGCATTGCGTCATACAAGTTCCGTATGATGTTTTGAGACGTTTCGTTCCATATTTGCTGTATCGTGCTTCTAGTTCGTTCAAACCCGCGGGATGCCCAACTCTCTGTCCGAAATTATCCCAGATATGATCGATTTGAGACAAATCTGGGGATCGGTAGGCTAAGTAATGGTAATAAATGTACGGAGACCGTCTTGTGACACCCTTGCCGTGTGAGGACGAGCATTTTCTTGTTGAAAAATGGCTCATGTGAGCCATTGCATGAGTGGAAACACAATTGGTTGCAGAATATCATGAACAATCCCTGGGCTCTCATACTGTCATGGATCAATAGTAGTGGTGACCGTGTATTATAGGCAATGGCACCCCATACCATCACACAAGCTATGGGAGCGTTGTGTCACTGTAAGGCAAAGGCAGAATTAAGGTGTTCACCAAGTAGTCTGCTCACGCGAACATGATTGCCATCACTGATGAGATTGGATTTGGATTCATCGCTAAGGAAGACCTTTTTCCAATCCACTGCAGTCCAGTTTCCTTGTGCGTGGCACCACTCCCAACGGATGTGTCAATAGGTTGGCGTCAAGGGCAGCACACATAATAGCCGCAAAGATCCCAAATATCCTTACTCAGGTACCTTCGTATGTTTTTACAAGACACAGGGGCCTCTAATGAAAGTGCTACCTGGATGGCGGCCGATTGGCAGAACACATGAATTTCTAACGATGTGGCAGTTTTCTCGACATCTGGTCGGTTGAAGGCGTCCTGAGCCTGGTCATCGTGTAAATGACATCACTTGGATCCAATGGTTCCAATACTTCCTCACAACACAATCAGATCGGATCTCAACCTGCGACAGCTGTTCATATTGTCTTCGAAAACGGCGTAAAGACATGTTTACTTCAGCACTTCTTTTGTAAAATATTCAGTACACTCAAACAGGCTTCGGTTACCTGTTTTAGACTCCACGGAGAACGACGTTAAACGTCATCTACCGGCTATACTTAATGCGCAATCGCGCTGCTTTTGTAAACATTCGCATATCTGTACGACATGTACCATCATGCCAAGTTTAGTTACGATCCCGCAATTCTTTCTCGGTGAGCTATTTTTTTTGTTTTTGAGTGTATTTAAAGTAAACGTAATCAAAACAGCTGAAGGTCTCTGGAGTTTTGAATAAAAATACTTTTGTAAAAAAGTGATTTGTGTACGTTATGATATGATAATATCTGACGTCAAATACCTTAAAAATTAATGAAAGCAGATCTTTACGTTTAACTCTCTGCTAAACTCGTGTCAAGAATTTTCATCCGTAAGCACGTGGCATCTCTCAGATGCATCACCTCATACTTACATTTGAAGAGGATTTTATTATTGTATTGGTGATATTTGACATTAAAGCGGTACGTTATATCTAAACTCTTCATATTAATTTGCAGTATTTTATAATGAAATGCTTAATTTTAGTATTATTTATATAATAAAGCATGTATTACCTATCAAAATAATGGATTATTACTGAATTAATAAATGATAGATTGTGAAGTATCAATCCACCTGCAGAACTGACACATTCAACGAATGTTTTGGATTAAATGCTACAAAGCAAAATAGCTGTAATGTTTTAATTGAGAGAGAGAGAGAGTAAAGCCACATAAATGTTGCCCAAGAAAGTGAAAAAGTAGGTCCATGTATGAATTCGTACATAGAAAAATTAAAAAAAAACATAAGATAATTTAGACCTTCTATGATAACCATCTCAATAAAATTAACTACGTCTATAAAAATAATAAAACAATACACTTAATACTGAAATCATTTTTAATAAACTACTTTTGAACGAGCTTCACTAAGTTAAGTACGCACGTCGTAATATAATAATGTTAAGATATAATCAGAATTTTAATTTAAATAAAAATGAATCAAAAAAGTAGTGGTTAGTTATCACTGCCACCTTTACCTCTTTATATTTTGAGATCCTTTATTGCTGTTTTCATAAATCATCTTACAATTTTTAATACACATATTTTTTTGCATCTGCAACAGCAAAGGTTTGACAACTTTTCTTTTATTAATCCTCACAAGTGGATCCATACTTCCACTTATTGGTTCTTTGTGCCGTTTCTCTTGGTTCTTCGTCTTGAACAGACTGTTGTACATCAAATATTTTTTCAATCCTTCTTCGTATTGAACAAGGTAAGTGAAAGCTTCTCTTAGACCTTCTTGGCGAGGCATCTCTCAGATACATGTCAACTACCAGAAGAAAATCATCTAAAAGAAGTTACAAAATACTCATACTCTTAGTTATTTTAGTATAAAACTGAACACTACATCATATGTTACAGAAAACCATTAAATTTAATGAACAATTGGAAATACATGGAAAATTTTGAGATACATCAATCAGATTAAAAAGCCCCTGCTGTCCAAATGCGAAGTGGTCGTCCGCGTCTTTAGCACTAAACCCTAGTGCGAGTGATAAAAGACAGATAGAAGAAGGAACGACCCGTACCCGCTTACCATATGGGCACGGCACTAAATTTATTTATACTATGCAACAACGATTTGAACGCCTAACGGAGGGTTAATAGTGCTAAATACATTAAGTAATAAAGCTCAAATTACATTCTAGTATACCCATTCTGACATTTAGTCTTCGATAAAAAAGTCCGTTTTAAAAATAAATGTTACATAGTATATATATATATATATATATATATATATATATATATATATATATATATATATATATATATATATATATATATATATATATATATATATATATATATATATATATATATATATGATTTCTGGCATAGGACTGCCACGGCTGGCTCGGATGTAGTCCAATCTTGCGTCCAATTTTCGATGATTTTTTCCAACATTTGTGGCCGTATATCGGCAATAACACGGCAAATGTTGTCTTCCATATGGTATACTGATGGGTGACAAGTAAAAACACAAGAAAAAGTCTCTCTCAGTAAGAGGACAGTAGTTTTTATTACTTGTTGCTCAGCTAGCTCGTTTCGACTCCTTTCTCGATGGAGTCAGAGGTTACACAGATTCGTTAGATACTCTGAGTGCTAGAGGGCGCTCTATATTTACATACGTACGCTGAACATGCCGCCCTGCCTTGCAATGTTTTTCAACATGCAAGATTTACACAGAACATAATGATAAATATAACACACAGAAATACAATACTTCAAAATACAAACAAAACAGCATACAAATGAAGACAATGTATAAAGCAATTGATAAATCACACAGAATTAAAAAAAATACTATTCTACACTCAAACATTACTATCTGAAGGGTTATATATGCTACTTCACACACACACTGTTTCAATTGGTAGAATGCACAGTTTCGAAATGGGTTTCTTAACCCTGTGACTGGATTACCCGCTAATTGAATTTCACTTCGAAAGCGATCTACTTTTCCTAAGCTAGATTATCCGAAAAAGTTCCAATAAATTTCGCGAACTGCTTCAAAAACGAATGGCAGTTAAATGCCTTCCCCTGTTAACGCCGCAGGAGGTCCTAATTGGTTTTGCAGGGGAAGGTTTTATGGCTTTTCGGTCTCTGTGTTCTTCGAAACGAGAGGTTTCTCATTTACAGATGTGGCTTAGGGCGATGATTGTGAAATGGACATTTTCTACACTTCACGGCCAACAGAGAGTTCACCCAATTTATTGCAAATATATATTTCATATATTTGGCAAACTTGCTCAATTTCTGATCTAAAAACTATTAGGTTTTAAGAAATTTTAATTTTCTGAGTTTTGATTTTAAATTCGGTATCATTTTAAAGCATTTTTGCATTCCTAGATTGAATTAATTAAAAATATTTTTTAACACAATCCAATATTTCGTGTGAAACGGCAATTAACTACAATTTTAGTTTCTAAAATCATTTCTGTTTGCTCATATTTTTGAGTTTTCTCACATTTACTTAATTAAGATTGATTTAAACACCAATATATTTTTTGACACATAGTTTATATAATTTAAAAGCTCCTAAGTTTGTTTTCATTATTTTTTTTCCTTTTCAAAAATGCCATGACCAAAATGTGCGCAGGCTACTGTGATAAATAATATTGAAAGGGATGGAATATGACTGAAAATGGTAAATCTAAAATTCAGCTTTTTCAGGTAATATTACAATTAGACTACAGAATACAAATGTTGCAGAATGAACTATAAATATTTCCCTGATGTACCACAAACTACATTATAATAAATCTATTATAGTTCTACATTGCAGTATTTAAAAGTCATGCGACTTTTTGGAAGGTTCATACTGAAAGTCAGACGGCCTGTGACACGTTAGCGTCCGGACGTACTTTTGAACGCTCCGCATACGAATTCCGGTGCACAGTGCCAGCGTGCTGATTGCGCCACTTCAGTATCGCTTTGAGCTCTTTTAGAGCCTCACGCAAACTTCTGCCTTCTTGATTTACCTAAATCAAAAAAAAATACCATGACTGAAATTTTGGATTTGACCCCGGCTATGGACTTGGATACTGAATTGACTAATGGAATGGATAACAATGACGATCGACACCCTATGGAAAATGAACCGCCTTTACCTCAAGATGACTCCCCGCCCCGGAACTCACACCTCACCAACTGTGAGCAAATGAAGATACTGGCAAGAAACATCAAATACTACACTATCACCATCGAGAACATCAAGGCTAACATAGGATCCCTCAAGCTTCATGGATTAAACGACGAAGACTGCCATATCATGAAAGAACACCTCCAAAGACTCGACAACTACACCGCCCTCAACGCACTAACGGTAAGTGAGTTTTCCTCTTCCCAGGTGTGATAACCCCGGTTGTGCAGAACACCACACTCCTTTAAATACTCCCACCAAAAATAATGATAACGAATCTCCTACTCTACCGAAAACTGCCTCACTCAAAAGAAAAGACAATGAATCTGAATTTGTTTCCCCACCCAACCGTAAACTTTCTAAAAACCAAAATACTCCACTGGCTACTGATCAAAATTTTAAAAATCAATCTCTCCAACAAATTCAACGCCCTCGAAATTCATGACTCTGAAATCGATCCCGTAGAAGGAACCTCGACCGCAACGTCTGTCAACAATGCTAACGCTGTAAATAACAAGAAAAAACCCACATCCAATGCCACCGTTAATAAATCAGCCGATCTCACGAAGAACCTCCTCCCCACCAGTAATGCTAAAAATAACTTTAGACTTCCGAGAGCAAATGAGAGTGATAAACAACTTCATGCCAAAAATTCGTAGCAAAATGACCGGAGAATATTTTAAATTATATTGCGACACACACGATCAATACCATGAACTTCTTGCATTTCTCAAAAATCCAATATCAATTCTACTCTATTAAACTTAAAGCAGAAAGACCTATCAAGGTAGTAATTAAAGGACTACCCAAAAGCAAAACCTGAAGATATAGAAAAAGACCTAATCGATCTGGGATTCACCGTTGATCGGGTTTCCCAGCTAATTGGAAAAATAACTAATCAACCACTCCCCAGTATTCTTGGTATCCTTACCAAGAAACATGACCAACGCTAATATTTTTAAGCTAGATAAACTTTCATTTTTTAAACGTTACAGTAGAGGGCTACGATAGCAAAGGGGTGACCCAATGCTATAAATGCCAACAATTCAATCACACGGCAAGCAATTGCCATATAAAACCTAACTGGCTTAAATGTGGGGAACCCCATCAAACAAGTGAATGCGAGATCGATAAAGTCGAAACTATGTACTGCGTGAATTGTGAAGCATATGGCCACATGGCCAATTACTCAAAATGTCCACTATACCCCAAACCACGCAAAGGAGCAACAATAAAAACCAAATTACACTACAATAGTTAACAGTCTAGTCCGCCCAAACGTATCTTTTGCGCAATCAGCAGCCCAACAGGAAAATAATAAGAATACCGCTCCCACCCCCCAACAGATGGCACCACGAATCGGTCAGGTTCCTACTACAATAACAGCACAAACTCAGGCCGCAACAACTCACATTGCAAAGCAACAAAAACCAGTAATGCTAAAAACGAATGTATGGGTCTCATAACCCAAACACTAACTCAAACTATTCAAGCTCTATCACTACTTGTTCAACAAATTAATAGTATAGACTTCTCATCTAACACCCCTCAACCATCCAATGCCAATAAAAATAAATCTCAACGAAAGAAGGAAATACGCGCCTTAGTAGAGGCTCTTCTAGATGACTACGATGAATAGACACCAAATAAGCGGCCTGAGTTTGTGTTCTTGGAACGCAAACGGCCTACTAAGCAAAATCTAAGAATTAAAAATTTTTATAGAGAAGTACGATCCCGACATCTTACTAATCCAAGAAACACGTTTGAGACCCACCCTCAACATAAACATTTCAAATTATACATGTTACAGGAACGACCCCATCTCGAACGGAACTACTCCTACTCTCGGTGGTACAATAATTTTTATTAAAAAATCTATTCCGCATTTCTCCCCCCATCCCCCACTCTGCATCATATAGAAGCTACCACCGTAACTATTACTCCCCGAATATTAGCAACTTCTCAATTACTTGTATTTATATTCCCCTAGATCTGATAAAAACTTATTCACTGTTGATATTGAGGCTCTCATTCAGGCCAACAGTAACTGTGTGATTTTTGGCGATTTTAACGCCATACACAGTGCATGGAATTGCTCCAAAAACTCTCCCAGAGGCATTCGATTAAAATACTTCACTGACGACAATAACCTAGAAATTGCTTTTCCCAACTCTCCAACCAGATATGGATACAACTCCTCGAATACTCTTGATTTCGCAATAATTAGTAACTTCAACTACCCCTACAATATTGTATCCATAAACGACCTTTCGTCAGACCACAACCCTGTTATGTTAAACTTTAATATTGCTACCCCCATCCATAAAGATAATCCTAGAGCAATTACCACCTGTTGTTCTGCTTTCAGAAAAAATCTCAAAAATGAAATTAAACTCTTCGACTATGCTAAAATCAACAGTGAATCTACGTTAGAAGAAAAAGTAGCAAAGTTCGCGGATGCGGTTAGCTCCGCCCACAACTTAGCTTCCAAGCCAATTAAAAACACCCGACACAGCTACACGCCACAACACATCAACTATCTAATAACTTGTAAAAATAGGGCCAGGAAATTATACCAACAGACACTAAATCCACTACACAAAACTGAAGCCAACAGACTTCAAAAATTAATTAAAAAAGAAATCAGGATACACGCACAAAACACTTGGAACGCCAAACTCGAATCACTTGAAACCCAAGATAACAGTCTCTGGCGCATGCAAAAATACTTTCGCAAAAAACGCTCAGACATTCCAAATTTAACCGGACCCAATGGCATCGCTAGCAACGATGAACAGAAGGCCAACTTAATTGCAAACACGGACAATTACACGGGACATAGACAATTACACGGAAAATAAAAGACCAGGGAAGCACACTACCAACATAGACTCTGACGTCACTAATACACTAACAAGATTTTTCTCTACTCCACCTTCATCTCCTATCTCTCCCACAGACCCAGACGAGATCTGTGACTATATGAAAAAACTAAAAAATTCCAAAGCACCTGGAATCGATAATATCACCAATAAAATGATTAAAAACTTTCCTTTTAAAATTATCTTAATCTTTACCTACATTATTAATAAAATTTTATTACTCAGGCACTTTCAACTGAATGGAAAGTTGCAATTGTTTTTCAATTCACAAGCCTGGAAAAAACAAAAATTCTCCAGATGCCTACCGGCCAATCTCTCTATTATCTTCGCTCAACAAAATTGCTGAGCACATAATTTTAAATAGAATCAAAAATCACATCTATAGCACTAACTTTTAAACCCTAACCAGTTTGGATTCACTCAACAACTTTCTACTTACCACCCGCTACTCAGATTAACGGAAAAAAAATTCCTCAGGATTTCAGAGAGGCAGGACCACTGGTGCTGTCTTCCTGGATATCCAAAAGGCATTTGACCGTGTCTGGATAGATGGACTCATTTATAAACTTATTACGTATAATTTTCCACCTGCTATTATTCATATTCTGTACTCATACCTCACTAACAGGAAATACAAAGTCAGAGTGAACGACACGCTCTCAATTACACACCGCGTCAACATTGGGGTAACACAGGGTTCCCTTTTGGGACCTGTGTTATTCAACATTTACGTTAATGATATACCTTCACACCCACGCACTATGATTAATCTATATGCTGATGACACTGCGATCTCAGCCACTTACAAAAATACAAAATCAGTCACAATTGCACTAAACAAACACCTGGCCCTACTCGAAAAATACTTCAATGACTGGAAAATTAAAATCAACGTGGATAAAACCGTTGCGGTGTTATTCACTAAAGCTCGCAAACCAATTGCGCCGCCCACTCTATATTCCACACCACTACGCTGGTCTCAAACAACCAAGTACCTTGGAATTACTTTTGACAAAACCCTCACATGGAAGCCTCATATTCTTTATGCGCGCGATAAATTCGGATCGCATTAAAGAAACTCTACCCCTTAATTTGCCGGAATTCCAATATGTATCTATACAATAAGGTACTTCTCTATACGGCCGTTTTGCGTCCAATTCTGAGCTACGGATGTCCCATATGGGGCTACGCAGCTAACACAAACACAAAATCCTAGAAACTGCACAAAATTCTATCATCCGATGTATCGTAAGAGCATGCAGATACAACTCAAACGAAAATATTTACAGAGCCATCAAAATACCTCCTTTTAAAAAACATATACAAGACTTAGCCAAAATTTTTATGACAATCTCCCCAACATCAATAATACCAACATCATCAATCTAGAAAATTACACCCCTCTGGATACTCAAAAAAGACCTAGGAGAATTCTCCTAGACTCCTACAATCCGCCTTAATTTATTTAAATGTTCATTCACCAATCGGCGAATGAACCCCCTCTTACTAAATTTTAATCTACTTTTCTCTAAATTTTCATTAAACTCTAATTTACTCTAAACTCCCATCAATCCTAAATTCAATGCATCTATCAGGAAATATTCAATCTTTCCCCCCACTACTTTCTGCACAACTTTCGGCACAGCCATTAGAGAGGATTCTCACTTTCTGCTAACATCCAATAGAAGTGCCCTCTTTCACACAACTGGATCGACAACGACAGAAATGCCATCCATCAAGACTGACCGCCCGCTCCTCTACGAGATGACGTCACCCTCCGGACAAGCGCTTCACCTCCGATGTCACCCCATCAATCATCATGCTCCAACCACACTGCTAGGAAAGCACGGCTCCCTCGCGAGCCACAACGAACTCTCAAGACTCTCTACTATTTCACCCAAGACAGCAAACGAACTCATGATTAAACATTTTGAACATTTTGGACAATAGATTTTTAAGAACAATAGTGAACTATAATTACATTATGTGCATTAGAATTTCCAACTACCACTTTTTAATGATTCAACTACTTTCGATATGGGACGGCGGATTTCATAAAATCCAGTTTCCCAAAGACCCCCCAACTTCTTTAAAAGTCATGCTACAAAAACTTAAACTTGCTTAACTACCACGATGGGGAACTGAGAAAAAAATAGATATTGTTTACAAACTTGGTGAGTTCTGGATTACGTTTGTATAACTACTAATTTCTATATAAATATTTTGCATTTAAAACTCTTGTGTATATATAAGGTTCTGATAAAAGTGAATAATTGATCAAATTAACAGTTGTTATCAATGTTATGTCTTAGAATATTTTGAATTAAAAAAGATATTTCAGTCATATTTATTTCAAGTAGAATTTTCATGTAGAGCATAAGTTGGATAGTAACAGATTGAAAAATAAAGCTTTACAGGCAATGGAATTTTTTATGCCTTTTCAAATTTTAAATATGTTTTTCTCAGATTTTAATTTTGAAGATGAGAGTGTTTTCTAATCCCTAAGGCGTTTTCCTGTTCAAGATAGAGTCTTGAAATATCTTGTAAATGTTCCCTTACATATGTTCTATAAAAGTTCATATGGACTTAGGTCTGAGAGCTCTAGTTATTTTTTAAAAAATATCTTAATGTTAATATTCAAAAAAGTTGGGTTTTTTCCAGGTTTAGCCATAAAAATAATTATTAAAATTCAACAAAGAGATTATTTTGAATTTTATACTTTTGTTTCCAATAATCTAAGAAATATTAATCACTTACAATAATTAAATATTTTTAATAATTTAACATTTTAGAAAAGTTTTAAAAATTTCAAAACTGTTCAATGCTTTAAAATTGTGAAATAATGGCTTGTCAAACTAACCTATTATTTTCAGAATCAATATAATAGTATAATTTGAATATAAAACAAAAATTAATTTTACTGTGACAAACTGTTTACGACTTCTACTCATATTACAAAAAGAATGAAAGATAAATATATAACATAGTGGCAGTAAAAAACACATTCATATTTGGAACTGTTTAGCGTACTCGGATTAACTCAAGTGCACACGTCAAGGGTTTATATTGCATTCTAAGTCAACACGGTGGCTACTGACGAGCGACTACGTAATTTTGAACCGCGGTTAAGTGACGAGGACGATACCTGAGGTGATAACTCCCCTTCCAAACTTCCACATCACACTAACGTGAGGACTTTTGACCTCGACGTGTTTAACGTGCATCATTTCCTCTTCAACGCTAAACTTTTGTGGTACCAGGGCTCGAACACTAGACACGAGTTCATAACCATGGCCATCAGGATAGCGTGGCCGCAAAAAAAAATAGCAAGTTTGAAAGAAATGTAATGGAGAAGTATATTTGAAGAAATAACTTCAAAACTTAACGAAAAACCAAAATATCAAAATTTATTTTAGGAATAATAGTGAATATAACTTCGTACACCTAAAACTACTTCACGCAGTGTATTTTAAAAGTGAACGTTTCCCCTTTTAGAGAAAATTACTATAATTATGTCAAATTCCTTTCATTTTGCTCTAAGGGGATCCCCGAAACAATGTAATTTTTTTGATACACAAAATTACTTATGGTTGAATCTAATACAATTCCCTACAAAATGAATGAAAACCCTTTTTTATCATATAAATTGTGTTTGAATAGGAGATGGTTAGTTAATAAGAACATTTAAAACGTGTCGGCAATCTATGGACCTGTGGCACGTGGTACAAATCTTAGTGGCACTCAGCACTACTCTACAAATTTGTCAGTTCTTGAGTGGATGGAAGTTGATAATAGACCTTATTTGACAAACATCTTCTGAGTTATGGACATCTATGGAACCACAAAATAACCTGAAAGATAATTCTAAGGATAAATGTACAGCTATTTTGTAAATAATTGAGTGTTATTGCTAGGGGATTTAATTGCTGAAAAAAGAAAATTGCATGTAGTCTGCTTTCCACTTATGATTCGGTATATCAAAGTAAAAAATTTTTCCTAATATGAAAAATATTTCGACTCCGCAAAGAAATTGTTTAACAAAACTGAATGCTCAGAATCGTTTCATGCATTATACCCCTGTTTTTGCGATATGAAAGAAGAGTGTAGAAAGAGTTAATTCGCATTACAATTTTTATTTAACTGTAATGAAGGAAATCATTTATATTTCACTTTGTCTATTTCTTATTTAAAAAAATATGTTGGAAACATACATTTTTATTTTTTTTATCTTTGTTGAAGAAATAGTAACATTTTTTATTGTTTATTTTTATGTTAATAAATGTATTTTATTGATCCATAATTAATATAAAATATAAAACTGTAAATTTAAATTATTTACCTCTATTCTTTAAATCTGCAAATATTACCGTAAGAATCGAAGGATTTCAAAGATTTCCTACTAAGTGGCACGCTGAATGATACTGAAAGATTGGTTTGGCACGTCTTAGCTACACAGTTGCCGCCCCTGATTTAAAATGTTGGGTAAGATAACCATTATATTTTTAAAATTTTATAAATATACAAAAGGAGAGCATTTTGTCAATACATGTTTTAAAAGGAGTAAAGTTTACGAGAACGAAATATAAAATAGCGTTAAAATTATTGGTACTGTATCAACCGTATTTTATATAATATATATATATATATATATATATATATATATATATATATATATATATATATATATATATATATATATATATATATATATATATATAAGAAGTACGTCGATAGAGTACCGTAGTTACTGCCAACTCGTGACAATGAATTGGAAACTGAGTTCAAAATTCATTGTTATTAAAATATATAAAATTTTACATGACTTATTTTTGTATTTGTTATTTTTTTATTCCTTATTGAACGCAACAAATGGGAGTTCATTAAATGCCGAAACTGCAGAGGCCTGGTTGTTTACTCCACACGTCCCTACCTTACGCTTACTCTGCCCTACTAAGTAAAAATGCCGTCTTCTGCTCGTCAAGATCATGGAATTGCAGATATTATTTTCCATATATTTTAAATATTAGTTTTCTAACTTCTACATCAGCCTTTTAATAGTCTACACTCCTGCAAAGAAGTCTGAATTCAAAACTATAAAAATTTATTATTCCCAACAATGTCATTTACAGTTTTATTTTTTATAATCTATGAGAATGCGTTAAACTATTAATTTCTTATCGCGACTATTTAATATTAAATGCGAAAAAAAACGAATAAGTTTCAAACTGAAACTTAAATGGAATTTTTCAAAAATTGTCATCGATATTCTCATAACTTTTGCAAATTGAAATTTTAGCATATCACACATCTATCTTCTATGCAAAAATCTATTATAAGTTCATCAAATGTTTCAGCATATTTTTACTCATAACATGCAGTTTTCAACCACATTGTGAGGCCGCGGTAGCCTAATGGTCAAAGTAACGGACTCGTAGCTGACGTGTCATGAGTTCGACCCCAGCAACACTGAAGATCCGCCGTGTAAGGGAGTGATGCTCAAGCGTCATCCTCGTCACTTGACCATGGTTTAAAATTACGAGGTCCGTCGCCAAGTGAGTGAATATTAACGTCGCACTGTTCAGCTACACGAGGGTTTTTAGTGATGGACCTCGTAATTTTGAAAAATGGTCAAATGACGAAGGCGACACCTGAGCTGGCACCCCCTCTCCTAACTACCACACCAACGAAAGGACATTTCAGCTCTCGATAGATTTAACGTGCATCGCTGCCCTACACGGTGGGTCTTTTGTGGCACTGGTCTCGAACTCGAGACATGCCAACCATGATTCGATACCTTGACCACCTGATACCCCGGCCACAAGTCCGTCGCTAAAAGCCCTCAAGTAGTTGAGTAGAGAAGAGAGAGAGTGCGACTTTAATATCCCCTCACTTAATTAAATTATATGAAATTTAAGGAATACTTGAAAAAATATTAGAAGTCTCGAATATATATATATATATATATATATATATTAATTAAAAAATTAATCTAATGATAATTTTAAATATCCAAAGAATTATTTGTATTTATGGTAAATACATGTTTTTCAACTGAGTATGTGAGACACGCATAAATATCTTTTTCGAAATTCCAATGCAGAATTTTAGTGGAGCTAATACAAAATTCCTAGTTTTGCATGGTTAAGATTATAAAAATGTCCAAATTTTAATAACCTTTTCTTCAGTCAACCACTAATGGAACATGAATGATGAGGGGGATTATGCATAAATATATATTTTTTTAACTTCAATTTAAAAAGGATCTTTATAATTATTTATATGCGCAAATGTTAACTGTAAATTTGTCCAGATGCTTTTAAATACTCTTTATTTGAAGATTCAAGTTAAAAAATATAAACTTGAAGTTAAAGTTCTCTTTGAATGAAATTAATGTTCAGACATTCAAAATTCAAATATAATTTGTTATCTGAGCAATACAAAACAAGGGAATTCTCAACACGTTGACTTGCAATTTATTTCCGTACGCTTTAGGGTTTAAAAAAATTCTTCCGAGATTTTACGATTGCTTAAGGAACCGGTCTCTTCGTGACCCATAAAAGTTCCCCCTCAATGCCCATTGTGTCTCCCCGACCGTCTCTAATTATCTTTCAAGATCGTAAACCTTTAAAGGGGGAAAAAGTTCGGAAAAATACCACCTTACCGGTTTTGAACACATTACTTGAAGGGGAAAAAATCTGTTTGGTTCATTTTTGGTGAGTCCCCGGCCTTAGGAAAAATTCAGTGTGGTCCGTTTTCGAAGCCTCTCTAGTAGGGCGAAAAATTCCGTGCTGTCCAGTTGGAGGGTTAAATATACCTCTAGTGGTTTTGACTTCCACTACTCTTACTTTAGAATCCTTTCCTGGATAAATATTGTTGATTCTACCTAATGACCATTGAAATGAAGGTAAATTATCCTCTTTTATTATAACCATATCTCCAATTTTAGCATTCTTTTTCTCGAAATGCAACTTATTTCTCTGCTGCAAACTATTTAAATAGTCTACGCTCCACCTTTTCCAAATTAATTCAATTATTTTTGTAATTTTCTGCCATTTATCCAACCTATTTTCATTTAAATTAGTTAAATCAGGCTCAACAATTGATGTAATTAATCTACCTATCAAAAAATGAGAAGGAGTCAATACATTTAAATAATCTAAGTCAGAAGATATTGGAACAAGAGGACGAGAATTTAACATCCCTCTATTTGGATAATCACGGTCAGAAACTGTTCATATGTTAATCTAATGTTTCCTACTACTATCTTTAAATAGAACTTAAAAGATTTAACGCCTGCCTCCCAGAGACCTCCACAATTTGGGGCTCTAGGGGGGAGGAATTTCCAATCTATTCCTTCAGAGGCCATATAACTTGCAAGTGCCTCATCAGGTTTACACACCAAATTAAACATTTTTTTAAGTTCTATATTTACACCCACAAAATTTGTTGCATTATCAGAATACAACTTAGCACATTTACCTCTTCTAAATATAAAACGCTTAAGTGTAGCAATAAATGCATTAGAGGTTAAATCAGTCACAATATCTAAGTGCACAGCTTTAGAAACAAAACATATAAATATACAAACATAGATTTTGTTATATACACCTTTTCTCTGCCCTTTATACTTAATGTAAAAGGGGCCACAGAAGTCCATACCTGACACATTGAATGGATAATTTTTGATAACTCTACCTTTGGCAAGTCAGCCATTATTTGATCAGTGCAAGTAGGATTGGCCTTACAACAAATTACACAATTATGAACAACTTTTCTACAAATATTACGGCCATTCAATATCCAAAAATTTTGCCTGATCTGATATAACAAGGATTGTGGACCACTATGTAAAAACGTTTTATGAAAATACTCAACTATTAAATAAGTCAATTTATGTTTCGAAGGCAAAATAATTGGAAATTTCTGGTTATAATTAATATCACTATCTTTCAATCGACCTCCAACTCTCAAAATCCCTTCACTATCAATAAATGGATTGAGTGTTTTTACTCGACTGTTGGAAGTTACCATGACAGAATTTTGAATAGCATTCATCTCTACTTTAATCTCTTCCTTTTGTATTAATTTCAATAAAAGCTGTGCAGCCTTTTTAATTCTCCTAAATCTAGAGGCCCAATTATTTTGCTTTCTTTGCTCTTACAATTATAAACAAATCTACAAATAAAACTTAAGACACGAATAATTTTAAAATAGTCATTACTAAGGTTAAGTAAATTATTTACAAAAGAATTAGTAGCAGAATCAAGAAAAAGTTAGAAAAGTCACTATAGTTTTTAAGTTTACCTGGATCCTTGATCAATTCAACAGGAATTTGTCATTGTGGGTACTGGTTGGTCATCAGAAATTTAGGACCATTCCACCACAACTCACAGGTTTTAAGTTTTAGAGAATCCATTCCTCTGGAAACGAAGTCGGCAGGATTGTCCTCTGTTGCCACATAACGCCATTGCTCACTGGAAGTCTTTTCCTGGATTGTAGCAATCGTGTTAGCCACAAAGGCTTTTAGTTCATATGACTCCTTCCTTATCCATGGCAAAACTATCATGGAGTCACTCCAAAGAAAAGTATTAGTCACATTTAATTTTAAAGCTTGCTTGACACGATGCACTAATTTTGCTAACAGCACAGCGGCACATAGCTCAAGTCTGGGAATCGTTGTTTGCTTGGTAGGCGCAACTCGGGATTTACTGGCAATAAGATGCACAAGCATCTTTCTATCTGAGGTTATGGATTTTCAGTAGACGACAGCTCCATATGCTGACTGGGACGCGTCGGAGAATCCATGCAGCTCGATCACTTCCGGTTGCTCTACCACAATGCATCGATTGATGTTGATGTCATTTACTACCTGAAGGGATTCGACAAATTGTCGCCATTCTCTATTGATCGTATCTGGAAGCAAATCCGTCCAATCAATCTTTAACATCCATAATTTTTGAAGGAATATTTTCGCCTTCGCCACCACAGGACCTAAAAGACCTAGAGGATCATATATCCTGGCGATGGTTGACAAAACATCCCGTTTGGTATTTTATTCGTGCAAGTATATTTTTACTCTGAAGGAGAAGCAATCATGCTTGGGGTTCCAATAAACACCCAACACTTTTATCTCTGATGAATCTGAAAAATCATAATTTTCGGAAACCTCAATCAATTCCGTATTATTTCCGCACCACTTATGCAAAACCATACCTCCTTTAGCGAAGATATTGATCAGTTGATTTTTCAGTTCTTTTGCTTCTAATAAGGTCTCTGCACCCGTAAGTACATCATCAATGTACATGTCACTCATCACAACTGAAGACTCTAATGGAAAATTCCTTGCTTCATCTAGGGCTAATTGTTTTAGCGTACGTGTCACTAAAAATGGTGCACTCGTTGTTCCATAGGTCACAGTTGACAACTCAAACGTTTTTATTGGTTCGTCCATGTTCTCTCTCCACAGAATGCGCTGAAGTTTACGCTGATCTGGATTAATCCAAATCATTCGATACATTTTTTGCACATCCGCAATGAATGCAAATATGTGCTTTCTAAAGCGAACCATTATTGAAAAAAGGTCATTTTGAGCAACTCTCCCATTGTATTGTAGAGAGTTTAAAGAATAACCGTTTGTAGTTGCACTCGACGCATTATAAAAACTACTCTCAATTTACTTGTTTTTTTATCAGAGCGATAAACCCCAAGATGTGGTATGAAATACATTCCACACTCCTCTCTCTCGTCTACCTCTTGCATATGGCCTAGCTCTTTATACTCTTTTAAAAATTTCTATATAATTTTAAATAGTTAGGCTCACGCTTTTAATCTATTCCATAAAGAATTTAATTTTTAAGGGCAATATCTTTTGACTGGCCTAAACAATTTGGATCATTTTTAAATGGCATAGATACTATATATCTTCCCGTACTATCTCTAGTATGATTTTTTTGAAAATGCTCCTCACAAATTATCGTTTCCTTATTTTTTTTATTGTCTCAGGTTCAACATTTTCGATTTCCCAAAATCTCCTCATTGTCTTTTCTAAATCTACATTATCTTTGATTAACCCACAGTGAGGTTTATTTTCACTAGAAACTGGAATACCCCACTCGCAATATAGCCGAAGACTGTATTCTGAAAAATAATTTTGTATTTAAAATATTTGTTTGTCCTGGTAAAAGAATTTCATAAAAGACTTCTGCTCCCAACAATAAATCAATATTTCTCGGAATGTTGAAATTTTCATCCGCTAATTTCTCTCTACTGAAATTACCCAAACTAACGTTAAATGGTTGAGAAGGAATCATATCCGTAATTCGCGGCACTACAAAAAAGTCTGCATTAGTTTCATAACTATTTCCTCTATTTGCAATTGTTGCATTAACGCGCGATTTAATCGTTAACTCTGAATTATTTAACCCTGAAACTAAAATGTTTATTTTCTCTCTTTTTAAATTGAGTCTATTCATACACTGTTGCGAAATAAAATTGCTTGTTGAACCACCGTCCAACAGCGCTCTGACTTCCTGCATTTTCCCAAAGGAATCTCTAATGAAACAAATCGCGGTTGGAAGTAAAACGGATTTCGATTTTACGTAACTCGTTGCAGTAAACAGATCTCCTACACCCTGAGAAGACACCTCTTTCGAAATCTCCCCTATGTAATTTATGGGCTTGAGCACAGACGCCTTCGCTGAAAGTTGACTCATCGAGGATTCCTCTGTTTCCGGCTCTTTCTGCCCCCCCAAATGAAGAAGGTTGAATGACCCTTTCACTCGTAAAATTTGGGTCTCCAGAGAAACACAAAGAAGAATGATGCTTTTTTTGGCAGCATTTAAAAGAACTTTAGATTTACAAAACTTGACTCTATGCAAATTTAAACAATTAAAACACCAGGAATTATTTTTAACGAGTTCTACCCGTTTTTTTACTGATAATTGCTTATATTGAGGACATTTATTTAAAAAAATGACTATCAGATTGACACAAAACGCATTTTTTTCCCTTGACATCTGAGAAAAATACTGTAGACATATTTTTAGAATTTTGATTTTTGCGACAATAATTAATACTCTCACTCAATGGTTTTCATCGCGATGAATAAAATAAATCAATTTCTTTTCCCAAAGTTAAAGGATCAAACCATTTATCTGCTTGTCTGAAACTAATATGCGATGCGGTTTCCTTATCTAAAGTACTAAATATTTTGTCTGAAACTATTAATTGTTTTAATACCTCGAAATTTGAAACATTTCTCAATTTTAAATAGTATTCCCAATTTGTTGTTAATCTACTCGCAAACTGGACATGAGATTCACAATTTTGCCGTGTTGCTTTCTTAAAATTCTCTAAACACGATTGAGGAGTTCGCTCAAATTCTTGGAGTATTATGGACTTTATTTTATCATAATTTTTAAGATCCTCATCTTTCAGATATATAATGATATTTGCAGCTTTTTCTCCTAATAAATTTAACAAAATCTCAGGTTTAAATTTATCAGTAACACTTTTGGCTGTAAATGCACGTTCTAATGATAAAAAAAAGAAACTCCATCCCTCAGGTTTATCGGGAATTTTCACTGCAAGTGTGCGGATACTTTTATTTAAAGAATCCACAGAAAAGGAATCATTACAATTAACTTCAGTATTATTGTCTTTATCATTTGCTCGTATTCTCGCTATCTCTAAATCAAGCTTAGACTTTTCTTTAATTTTTCTAACTCTGCTGACTTTCGTCATACTTCCTTTCTTCGATAATTAAATTTGCTAACTCATGCACAGAATCAGGATCGTTTTTGTATCTATCACAGTTTTTTATAAGATCCATCAAGTCTAAAACAGTTAATTTATCCCTCACACACAACTCTAATTCAGAAGCGATTCGCCTCAAGTCTTCTTTTTTTGCTCCTTTAAACATTGTTAAAGTTTTAAGTTCGATTTTTCAACGAAAAGTCAAAAAACAACAGCACATACCTCGTATTTTCAATGCATAGGTCTCTCCTGCTCGATGGACTAGAATGATGGGTGACAAGTAAAAACTCAAGGAAAAGTCTCTCTCAGTAAGTGGACTGTAGTTTTTATTACTTGTTGCTCAGCTCGCTCGTTTCGACTCCTTTCTCGATGGAGTCAGAGGTTACACAGATTCGTTAGACACTCTGAGCGCTAGAGGGCGCTATACATTTACATACGTACACTGAACACATACATTTGTGACTTATCCGCATAGACCAAAGACTTTACATAGCCCCACAAAAAATAGTCTACCGGTGTTAAATCACAAGATCTTGGAGGCCTATCCACAGGTGCAAAACATGAAATTAGGTGGTCGCCAAACGTGTCTTTCAATAAGTCGATTGTGGCACGAGCTGTGTGACATGTTGCGCCGTCTTGTTGGAACCACAGCTCCTGGACATCATGATTGTTCAATTCAGGAATGAAAAAGTTAGTAATCATGGCTCTATACCGATCGCCATTGACTGTAACGTTGGGGCCTTCATCGTTTTTCAAGAAGGATTCCACCAGCCCATAAAGCGCACTAAACAGTCAGTTTTTCTGGATGTAACGGTGTTTCGACATACACTTGTGGATTAGCTTCACTCCAAATGCGGCAGTTTTGTTTGTTGACGTAGCCATTCAACCAGAAGTGCGCTTCATTGCTAAACAAAATTCGCTTATGAAAATCGACCATTATTTTCGAAATAAAATTGCACAATTTGAAAGCGTTGTTCAGGCGTGAGTCTATTCATGATGATTTGCCAAACCATACTGAGAATAAGTTACTTGACAGCTGTTAAATTGGTCGCCATCTTGGAAATTAATGCCAACTTAAACTTCTATACCTGAAAAAAAAACACTACATATATATATATATATATATATATATATATATATATATATATATATATATATATATATATCTATAATGAAATGGAGCTTAAGATTGAAAAAGATAACTAAATGTTCTTGTTATTTAAGAACATATTTGTGAAATGTATTGACATAATCTTCATATAATTAATATTTGAAAACAGTAAGAATAACTAAGAATGTGCGTGTGTTTTTCTCAAACATGTCCATACAAAATATTTTAATCTCTACGGGAAATGTTTGCTTATGATGCTGCAACTTTGAAAAATGGAATCGCATTTATTAACGTGTAATAGAAAAGTTTTTTAGTGTCTTCTATTTATAAATTTTTAAAAAAAATAATGCTTTTACCTTTGTTTTTTTCATGAAATTCAAACTAATATTAATGTTTTATATTATTTTAATTGTGTAATTTAATCTTATGAGAATTGGAAAAAAAATTCAGATGATATTTTATTTTTCCGTTCTTATATGTCAAGCGTGTAGATTTAGACCTTAATTTTTTTTTAAAATTTACTTGTAAATATCTATCTTTATACTTATTTTAATTGCGGTTAATAAGTAATTATTTCATTCTTTAATTGTAAAATTTGACAGTAATATGTAATGCATTCATAAAACATATAAAAAACTAAAGGTTTTTTACAGATATCCCATTTTTTTTTTCCTTTTAATGAAGCTTATAATTTCTTATTTTAATTGTTTAATGTGTCAGATACCTTAATGATACATGGATGCTAATGTGTCAGATATTTTAAAGATACATGGATGCTAAATAACATGGATATGTTATTCTTTTCCTGAAGTGTTTGTTTTAATTTCCATCAAAGTAAAGGTTTATTATACATTTATTTCAAAATCTTAATTGAATTTTACTTGACAATCATTCTTTATTTCCACCAATGCTATATACATGTTTGACGCATTGTTGGAAATCAAATAAAAATTTGAAAATAATTGTCAAAACTTATTGCAGAATTACTTAAGGTTGTGTGTGTGTGTGTGTTTAATTTAAATTATCTTATTGAGTCTAAAATACACTTATAAAAAAGGAAGAATGCTGTGAAAAGCTTTAATACTTTTTCCTTAAAGTCTTTTATTATTATTATTATTATTATTGTCTTTTAGTTGATAAATACTTGTTTTTAAGCAATTCATACTTTATATTTGTATTTTAGGGAAATATTTTATAAAGTAAGGCATTTTAAGAAAATATAGTTTCTTTATAGGCTGTCAGAAGCAATTCAATAAATAAAAATCGATACATCTTTCTATAATAAATCTAGCAGAAATCTTTAAAAAATATATAATACTCTCTAAATATTTGTATAAACTGATAAAAAAACAAAGAGTAAACGTTTATATTTTATTTCCTATTTTATATTAAAATTAAACTGAAAATAGAAATAAATTATTTATATTATATTTTTAAATAAATTTATTTGTTAGGAATAATTTTATTTAATTTGACGATGAAAGTTGTTATTTAACTTTATATATAATTTTTATTCAACAAAAGTAAATCATGTTTCATTTTCTTGTCAGAGATGAATACTTTAATCTGTTTAAGAAATAAATTTGATAAAAGATCTTAATAAACGAGACCGAGGAGGATAAAATTTAATAATTCAAATAAAAAAAATTGATTCCATTACAACAGTGTTTCTCAAACTTTGAATGTTGGCGACCCAATTTTCAATCATAATTTTCCCTCCATACAATAATAATATACTTTGACGCTAAAGCTACAATACTACTTTACTTATAAACTGTACAAATTATCAAGATAAGCATTAAATTTTGCATAAAATTTTGGATATGACAAACCATTTGGTCACTAGTAATTATTAAACGTGCTCTTAGTTTACTAATTGATGAATTAAGGATCACATACATTGTGCAGCAATAATACATTTATATGTTTAATTTCATTTATAAGTTTCATAAATGTGTATTTTTATTATATCCGGATTTATTTTGTTATGATTCTTTTCAGTAAATTAATAATTTTTAAAATCTTTTATTTTCAAAGTTTTGGTATGCTTGCGCCCCTATGGTAGTATTATCACGCCCCCCCCCCACAAGAGGGAGCGCCCCACAGTTTGAGAAACGCTGCATTACAATACTTAGGAAATCAACAAAACTTCTTAAATGTATAAACTCCAATTACAATTTTTCCTATTTTCTCCAATTGTCTTAAATCTCTTGATTTTTTTTCAATAGAAATATTTATCAACCCGGCAGTTAACGCGCTGGGTATGTCATTCCCATCACTTAACTTTTTTTCAATGTTTCTTACAAACATTGTTTTGAAAATTAATGGTTACTAGTATAGCTGACTTTAAGGTCTTGTTCTTGTAGGGGTCATTGCCAGAGGGCGATATTTAAAATTAGGTCTTTAGATAACGTTTGCTACAATTCTAAATACATTACATCACTTTGAAATATTTCTTTCGTTGTGGCACAGTATTGCTGCTATGGTGAAGAAATGTGACATTTGAAAATAAATTTAATACTAAAATTCGGAATAAATTTAGTACTATATTTAACAGTTCTACATTATTATCGGATGAAGAAAGCTTCTGAACTCATGATGAAGAATATAATGGCAATTATGATATTTTACTGGAATTGATTCATATTCAGATGGCGAAGGCACTATTGAAAATAATTGCTTTATAGAGAGTGATAAAGAAACTTTTCAAAAATTAAATAATTTTTACTGGAACCGTCAGAAAAAAAATAAACAAGACATTCAACCGAAATTCTTGTATTCAAAGAACGGAAAAGTTAGTTCATTAAAATTTCGACTAGTAAAAAAATGTAGGAATCCACAAGCGTCTACTAAGTTAAAAGAAAAATTGCGAACCAGTGGAGGCATCGCATGAAACTGTAACGAAGGCCAAAAGGGCTAAAGGAGTATACAAATAACGGAATGATTATTTTAATAAAAAAAAAGAAAGAAAGAAAAACAAAACTTACGAATTAAAAATGTGATGAATATGTAGTACTTCCTATTTTTTCTCATTTTTTTATCTTTGCACACAGATGCAATGATAGACCTAATGTCAACATCCTTTGATATAAGATGCCTAGCATGTGTTATTTCATTCCTTTTTTGATCGGCGTGAAAAATGTCAGGTTAAAAGTATTAAAACTGAATTCTTATTAATAATAAAAATGATGAGTCATCAACTACGATTTTATTATAATAAATATGGCATGTATAGTTATAATACCACAGCATTTTTAAATATCTGAGAAGCTAGAATAAGAGATAGCAAACATTCTCATTTATACAAACTCAAACAATTTCGATTTTCCATCCAGAACTCCCACTTGTTTGCACAAAAATACAATTTCAGATAGAGGATGAAGTATCTTTTATAGATCCATATACATGTGACGTGAAGAAACGTGAAATTATCAATTAAAAGGAGGTTTTAGAAGGTTATGCAATTTTTGGTGTAGTAGACAACTCTATCATGTTATTCAAGGTTGTTTTTCAGATTATGCATGGTAAGAAATTTTCATCGAGTAATGAACGCATGATGTAAAACTCTCAACACCTTCACATCTTGAATGACAAAAAATGAAAGAAATCGCAGAATTTTTAATGTATGAGACATTATTTCTACTAGAGAAATATATCACTGTTGGTTTTTTTTTTCCCTTTTTTATTCTACAAAACAAATCTAACAGAGAGCTCGAAGATTGAATGCATCTTGTTGCAGGTGTAGTTTGGAGCACAGAACTATCAGATATTTTTTACAAAAAAGTAATCACTTTTATTTCAGTGTAATGAATTTATGATTAAATAAGGATTATAAGGTGATGGGTAATTTAATTGAGTCCAATATTCTAAGAGTTTATACAACAATCAATTAAACACCTATCTGAGTTTGATCCTATCTCTTTTAAGTTGGTTGTGCTTTAATCTAAAACTTCTTCGGTCCTACATCAGCGTATCCGAAAGGCAATTACTTAACCTCACTTGAATGATAGCGTAAAGACTAACTCTAACACATACATTGCCAGGGTTTAAATAAAACAAAATCAAATTCGACTTACAGTAGGTGGTTTTAAATTCAAACAACAGTTAAAGAAGGATTTCCACAAGAGGGTAACGAATAGAACCCGTTTCAAATAGACACTGATTGCCGGATCTACTGGGAAAGAAAAATGAACTTGATGTACTTCACGTCATTTAGGACTGTAGAATTTATATATATATATATATATATATATATATATATATATATATATATATATATATATATATATATATATATATATATATATATATATATATATATATATATATATATATATATATATATATATATATATATATATATATATATATATATATATATATATATATATATATATATATATATATCCAGCAATACAGATGTAATGGAAAATGGAGTTAAAATGACATAGGATGAGAAAACGAATATTCCCTATAGCATTTTTTTTTTAATACATATGTTTTGTCAAAAAAATTTATTTAAAATCTTTCTTATTGTCTGATTCATATACTTCTATTTAACATGTCTACTATTTTTAGAATGAATATTATGGAGAAAATTTGTATTTTATTATTTTTCTATGTATAATTTATATTTAAAAATATTAGTAAACTATATGTCAGATCTATATAGACACTATAGGAAATCTTCAATCAACAAAAGTCGCAATTTCTTAGCGTCGGATTTTAGAAAAGTCCTAGTATATTCGCTTTTTTAACGATAAAATGAAACAAGAACCCCGATTTGTGGCAATTACTCCTGTTTCTGCGTTGATTTTTTACCAAAATCACGAGAATAATTTCCCAAATTTTAATAAAGATGCGCACTGAATCAGAATATCAATATTCTCTTCAGATAAATGTAATGTATCCGTTGTAAAATGCTGAACAATACATATAAGGACCCTAAAACATATATGAAATTACCCCTACAAATGAATAACTTATTTTAATTTATATATTTGCGAGACATCATATTTTTTCCTTTTGATGACGCAATCTTGTTCAAAACAGTCCTGTCAACTTCGTTACAATAGCCTAACAATTTATTTCTTTGAAAACCATGTAGGGAATTATTTGCTTTTCTCAGGGTATTAAACGGTTACTACTGCTATTTGATTGATGCACTTTTTTTTCCCAGTAGAGGTCACGCGGGGCAAGAAGTGACACCGTCCTCACGAAAACATGAATTTCGCGAAAAATGTTCGTTTGTTAGCAATGACTTCGTTAGTAGCTGTCTATATGGCAGTTTTCATTGGAACTAAAATATATTTTCTTTATATATCCCTCATTTTTGAGAGTAGCAAACAAATTTTTACATACTTAAGGTACTTGGGGTGACTAGGTTCCCAACGCGATTACTTTTTCCTATTTTTTTATGAACAAGCTACATTTTTCTCCTCAGAGCGTCCTATTTTTTTATTGCTGTGCTATACGACTCCTTATGGTTTATAAATGTAAATGAATAGTATATATATATATATATATATATATATATATATATATATATATATATATATATATATATATATATATATATATATATATATATATATATAAATGGACAGATGTGATCTATATTGGATGAAGTTGAAACTTCGAAAAAGAAAATGATCAAGCAATGGAAGAATCTGATAAAATATTAGATATTAATCATGATAGAGAAATGAAATTGAGAAAATTGATAAACATGAAACGTTTGAGTCTAAAAGATGATTTTTAAAGCTACCTAAAGAACTCCGTTATAAAATATATGAAGTCACAAGTGAACCATAACACACAATGTGCCATCTCAAACCGGTACAAGCAAGAAAAAAGGGCAACATGCTATTGAAAGATCATCTGAAGACATCAATACTACAATAACTTGACATAATGTACAAGTTTTACGTTTTATATTCAAATATTATTCCTACAATGTATGCGAAAATTGTCTGTGATGTGTGTCCTTTATTAAAGCCGCATATCTTTCAAACGCTTTAATTCAGTTTGTGTGATTTGATTGTTTTCTCATATTATCAAAGAAGCATTAAAAGTTCTTAAAGTAGTTAGTATACTTTTTAACTATGAAACTATTCACTGGAATTATGATTTTATCGTGTACAATAAGAATAATCATAAACTGACTTTAGTAGAGAAAGTGTGGCTTGCCCTGGTTTATTACGCTCAAACACCTACATTGTTATCTACTTACTAAACAAATAAAACGCGTTTAAAACTTAGGATTTGCCCAAATTTCCACTTTTGAAATATTTTCAAACAAATGGTAATATTTTACAAAAAAATTTTATTCGTCGACCATAAATTGATGCACAAGTAAATTTTATTATGTATGCACTTCACTCTTTTGTTGTAGCTTCAAGTACTTACCAAAACAATTTTTCGCGTTACTTTATCAGATAAAGAGAGCAGTTGCGTTCAGAATTCCCAAGCGCTTTATTGAGTGAATTCAATTTTACTATAAAGTGCTTATGGGATTTTAAAGTTACTTATTTTCTAAAGGGCATGTATTTTAATAAATCAAAATAATTTATTTTGAATGATTGTCACATATTTTGGCGCACACTTAATAATACTGATACACCATCCCAAAAATGTGGGGCCTCAGTGGTGTTAATTTTTTTTAGAGGGATGAAAATATAAACAATTTTCAAACTGGTATAATTCTTTTAAATTTAAACTAATTAATTGGAATTTTTTGCAAATTATTTACAACGGATTATAGTTTCAAAACAAGTAAAAAATGTTTGAAATATAATCATAATTTTAAAAATTATAAGCACATGAAAATAAGTTATAAATATTAAGTAATTTTTGCGTTGCACACGCTATTTTTGAAAATAGTAGCCTCTGATGTATAACACTTTATATAATTATAGAATATATCATACTTTTTAACCCTACATAATATAATACTAATATAGCAGTTGTATTTCAAAATATTTGAAAAATATTGAAATTTATTTTTTAAAAATTAAAAAAAAGTAATTTTTATTTTTAAAACATTATTTACTATTCTACTTACCGAAAAATACTATAGTGTAATAAGGATACATTTAACTTTATAAATCAACTTAGAGCTAGTAATTAAAGCTATTATTTTAGTAAATAGTATGTGCAACGTAAAACCTAATTAATATTTCTTAGAGAAATGTTTCTTATTTTCATATGCTTATAATTTTTTTAAAATTATGATTACATTTTAAACATTATACTTTTCTGAAATCGCATTCCTTTATAAATATTGTGTAAAAGATTTGAGTTATTCGATTTTTATTTCAGAGTTGTATACATTTTAAGGGGACTTGACACCCTTTGAGCAAACTTCTTTATTTACGTATTTAAAAATTATATTTTAACATTTTATACAATGTTTCTATTCAAGAAAATGTTACCAGATGAAAATTTTCATATATTATTCACACAATTTTAAAAATTTAAATTTTTTGAAGAAAATTGGGAAAATTTTAAAATCCTACTCTTTGTAAAAGTTAATTTTTTGACCTGGAATTTTTTATAATATTCTTACGGATGTTCTTAACAACTTTAGGGATCGATTTTAGAATAACTTCATTCGTTTTCGAGAAGAAAAAAAATGTTGATATACAGGCTAAAAATCAACGAAAAAGCCAACATGTCTTACATTTTATTTTTTTTTAAAAGTATTCAGTTTATAGCAAAACGGATCCCTAATTTTATTATATGCTTTATTTTTAACACGCAGGAAAAAAAATGAAGTGATTGTCGAAGGAGTAGCATTTTGAATGCACTAAGGTTTCGAAAAACACAAACTGAGAAAAACCACTTTAAAGATTATAATTCTGAAAAAATAATTATTATAAGCTTAATTAAACTATAATACCACTTTAAGATATTAATTATACATTTTTCTTTAAAATAATTGCATTTTCATATGTTTTCAACCCACACATTTTTATAAATGATCAACTTTTTAGAGAGTACTAATTGCACAAGAAAAACATATTTTTTTTTGTCATGACAGAACTTTTAGCTGTTTTTCTTCTTATAATATTAAAGTATTACATTTGTATGAAAAATATATCAGGAATAAGAACTGAAATAATAAAATTATTAATATAAAATGCCTTTATTTAAAAATTTTGCATGCACACATTTCACAAGGAAGAAGAATTACATTATTGTATTGCCTCGGAAATATTCTGCTTTTAATACTACACATTCTTTTTTATAGTTATTATTTCTATTTATAAAATAGATTTTTTTTTATCATAACACATTTTTTAGGTTTTTTTTTCTAAAAAGGGGGTGTGGCTGAATTGCCTAATTTGTTTTCAAATGAAGTTTTATTCAACTTCTAACTTTCCGACATGCACAAGTGATATATCAATCGAAAAATAATAATGCAAAAAATAAGATTAAATGAAAATAAAAAAAAAAACGATTGGTTTGTGATTTTTAGGGTACCAAGTCTCCGTAATATTGCTTAGTTTTAGCACTCTAAAGAAAGTCATAACCCTAAGACGTCTTAAATTGTCTGCCTAGGTTTCTGAGTCAATGTTTGATTGAAGTTGAAAACATTTTTATTTTTGACATTTTGTGTGGAAAAAAAATCGATTAGACGGGAAGAAAACACTTTCCCTTTTATCTACAGCATTATGTTTTACTGCAGATTTTTTTTTCTTTTTTGAAACACTGCATTGAAAATTAAGGGATATACATTAACAAAATAATCAACTTTGAGAAATTTATTCAATTAGAGCTAATTAACTAATTATAGATATTTAACTGTAAAATTACTTATATACGCTGTTCACTTAAAAATAAATAGTATAATCGTTTTCTAAGGTCTTTATTAACATACAAAAAAATAAGACACTTATCTTTTGACATTAACATCTTTTTAGGAACAAAAATGACAACCTTTGCAATCTTCGTAAAACGCAATTTCTGCTATAAAACTATTCGCCTTCCCCACTAAAATGCTCCTGGTGCTACTTGGAAGAGTGGATTTAAAAGAATATTCCTACTAAGTATCGTCAGAGTATTCGTAAAAAATAGTTATTCTATCTAATTTTAAAGTGAGTGGTACTTATAAGTACCGTCGGTAGGTAAAGTATTAAAAAGGTTTACTCTGAAAGAGGAAGGTATACGCTGTAAAATTGGTAAGTTTTAAGTATCTTATTTTAACCTGGGAAAGGTGAGCACTCGATACTGACGTTAGTGGTCACACGTAGTAACTGAAACACCCCAATCCTCTTTTTATAATTATTTTTGTTCCCATAAAAATCGTTGTTCCAGTGAATAATTTAATTGAGAGAACGTAAATACTTACCGCTTTTTAACATTTTTTAAAAAAATTTCTGTAAAAAATTGCAGAAAAAATCAAATTAAGGTGAACTAAAATATTTCAAATGTCCTTGATTTTATAAAGGACACTAATATCAGGCAATTTTCGCTAATACTACAGAAATGATATTTGCAGGCAAATCTGTCCTATTTTGTTCAAGTTATTGTAGTTATACTGTGCTTTGATTATCGCCAAATAACACGTTGGACTTTTTCTTGCTTGTGTTTTTTTGACAGGATGCAGTGTGTTTTGCGATACACTTGTGATTTCATATCTTTTTTGATGGAGTTCTTAGGTAAGATTTGAAAACTTTTCTTCGAACTTAAAAGTTTCATGTTCATATATTTTCCCTAATGTACTTTAGCTATAATGATTAATGTACATTATTCCATCATGTTCGTCCCTTGCTTGATGAGTATCAACTTCATCTAATAGAAATCACGAAGTTGCACATATATTCCTTATCTTCTTTTCAATTACATTTTTCAACCATAATTAGTCCTACAACACAGCTGTCTATACCTTTAAATCCTTAACAGGGGAAAATTGTAGCATGCTCATAGAAAAAGTTTGGATCAAAGGGGCACTTATTTACCCCTAAGTACCTTAAAATTGTAAGACAACGTTTACCACTCCCCAAAAAGAGTGAGATATGTATCAAATACAATTTAGTTCCCATGAAGACTGTCATATAGGAGGATACTGGCAAGGCCAGTGGTAATAAATCTAAAACAGTTTTTCCAAAATAAAAGATTTCGTGAGCCTCTGGGTACTCTGTGACCCACATGACTACCCCGATTTAATCATTATTTTAGTAAAATATAAATCAAAAGTTGCATAAAAAAATCTTTTTTCTCAAAGTAACGATCCTTAAAACTTGATATCTCAAAAAAAAATTATAAATGTGTGTACTTCTTTTTCATTTTTTTATACGTTATTTAAGGCATAAAAAATACAATGAACTAAGAATTTACCTCTAGCTTCTATAATTTCATTTTAATTGTAACCGTCTTCAGTGACGAACATCATGCATTTCATAAACTTTTCCATAAGAAAATATGCAGTAAGCTGTAGCTTTTGAAATGGTTAAGAAATTTTAGATCTTAGTTAATTGTTTCTAAAACTTCACTAAATATATTGTCTAAAAATGTAAATATATGGCTTTCGATTCCATGTAGAGTGTTTTGAAATTTCGCTAACTTTTAATCTAATTTTACTTAAAATACCTAATTTAAAAAAATTAATATGTCAAGCATATCATAATTCTCATTGGTGATTTTCATCAATTTGAATCATAATCACGAACAAAGCAGCATAAACTTACTAATAACAGAGCATTTTAGAAAACATGTATCTGACCAGGGACACATACTTTAAATCATTCAAAATTAATTTCTGAAAATAGTTTTTGAAAAAATTAAAATTCATGTTTTACTGAGCGTGAATACTAAAAAGGAATTTAAAAATATTCCTTATTAAAAAGTAAAACACAATAACGTATTTTAGATGCATATTGAAAAACCCGTAAATCTTTATGTATATTTGTTACTTTTGAATTATATTCAAAATCATCTGCTTTCTGAATAGTTTAATTAAAAACCTTTACATTATATATGTTGTTTGCTTACTTCTTGTCTTTAACAGCGAAAGAACATTAATGTACTTTCAAAAAATTTTGCTTACATATTCACAAAATCTTAGAATTGAAATATTTTTTGCTTTAACTGAAATATTCTCTCAGAATTTTTATTGATTTCTTCGAAATGTATTTAAAATAAAATTTATTCCCAACTTGAAACTGCATTGCGTTTCAAAAGCTTAAAAGCATTTACAGCAAATAAATGCGTTTTGCGCTGTTTCACGTTAAATGAAAAACACTTTCAATGAAAGATTTCCATAGACGTTTATTGAAGGATTTGGGTTTTACCTATGAACTTTTATGGAATTTTAAAATATCTATCCTTCTTTGTGGGCGTATTGAATAATATGAAAGCAGATTACTGTGCTATTTTTGAGATAAAACTATTCAAATAAAAACTCACAAGTCCTTACAGAGGGAAATCATAACAATATAAACTGTTAGAAATTTCTCATATTGTATGATTTAATCCGTTCAGGACAACGATATATTTCAAAGAAGGCAGTATCATATGTGAGATTACGGTTTCCTCGTTTAGAGGCACTTGATTACACCGGTATGGTCTGATTTTAAAACATATTGAATTTGAAAAAAATTATTATATTTTTATATATGTAATTTAAAAACGGATGTTTTTATTTTCGTAACCTTTAACACGTAAAACTTACAGGATGCAAAATGAATGCAGTATTTCGTATACTTTTTTTTCATGCCAAACACTAAACCTTTTCGGTAGACTTAGTACCACCTCTGTCTAAAAGCAAAGAGCCAGTAGGGTCCTAGAAAACCCCATAAATCATGATGGTGAATTTGCCTGTTAGCTATCTCCTGACTTTCCCTATTTGAATATCATCATTCTCCTAAGTTGGGGTTCTTTGTTGGTTAAAAATAATTGTAACACGCTGTTCCAGTGTTCTCTCTTTAAAGGCAACGCCGTACCATCAATAAAGACTTAATTCCATATTTGTCGTTTCTGCATCACTGAAATATTATCCACTTATATATATGTGTTTGTGTGTGTGTTTGCTTGTACGTTTAAAAATCATAAATATATATATATATATATATATATATATATATATATATATATATATATATATATATTGATATAAATATTTGTGGAAAATAAATGAATGCAAGAAATATTTAAATAATATTATTAATTTATTAAACATGTGGCGCCATCAATTGAATAATTGCATAATTAGTTAAAATACAAATATTAAGAAAACATAATGTCAATAGTAGTTATTAATAAAAATTGTATATCACTGAGAACTATACGAAATATAACTGTAAAGAACATATATATATATATATATATGTATATATATTTATATGCACATAAACATGATATATATATAGACATAAATATGATATATATATAAATATGACATATATATACATAAATATGATATATATATATATACATAAATATGATATATATATATATATATATATATATCATATTTATCATATATATAGAGTGGTTGGGCATAAGTCATGCCAACAATTTTGTTTTCTTCTTAGATATGTGAATGGATCATAAACGTATAAGTAAATGTCGTTGAAATTCTGCAAGCATAGCGTGTGCAGAACAACAGGTGATCAGTGAATGCTGGTAGTAGGGCAGTGAAAAAGCTATGTAATCAGACAGTTGGTGAGATTCGTAAGATGAAAGTAACACGTGTTGAGCGCTTACATCAAAATAGCCTATCTCGAGGAAGAATTCACCCTGTGACTTTGATTCCATTACACAGGTTCAAGGAACCAATACGTGGTAGGCGGTTTTCAATACGGGATAACATTGATAATGCTATGCGCCAACAGGTGACTCGATTTGCAAATGCCCACAGTATTCAACGCCTCCCACATAGTTGTCAGCGTGTGATGACAGTAGAAGGGGACGACATTGAGAGTTTGTAGCGCACATGTGTGTCATGTCAACTTTTATGTGTACTGTGTTGTTATTCTTTTGCATCGTAAAGGCTATATTGTTCTGTATACTACCGTAATAAACTTGCGTGTTACAATATTTCAGTGCTATTCATTGTTCACACATGTAGTTAAAACCTTGTTCTTTCTTCTGTGTATGTTGTCACATTTTCCTACTGGCCTAGTATCTTCCACAAAAAAATAGTTGCCACGACTTTTGCCCCAATCCTCGTATATATATATATATATATATATATATATATATATATATATATATATATATATATATATATATATATATATATATATATATTTATATATATATATATATATATATATACATACATATATATATATATTGATATATATATATACATCTATATATATACATACATATATATATACATATATATATATATATATATGATATATATAGCAGGGAAATTGTCTATATCTGAAAGGGTAAAGAAATATTATAAAAATGCATTAAAGGATTTTTGTACATTTACAGTTATTAAATCAATGACATTTGTTAATTTTTTATTTCAAATGAATAAATCAAAAATAATCTATTTACTTTCAAAACGGTTTTTATTGCAATATAATATAATTTATTTAAAAATAGAGAATACTTTTTTGTGACATTTTGATGAAAGATCTGATCAAAGATATAATACCTTACACCTGCTTTTAAGAGTGACTTAGTGAGAGTTATATTCCCGTCAAAATATAAAACAACATGATTGCTATGTAATTTTTACGATGATCTTTATCCTAGAACAGAACAGTACTGGATTCCTCCAAAAATAAAAAGTGCATGGTAGCCGTTTGTTAATTTAAATAAAACCATAAGTTTTCCTAAAAAGATACTAAACCTGTTTATTTTATTTCCCTCATCAAATGATAAACCATCGTAAATATTGATAAATATAGATTACATAGATATATAAATAAATTTTTTGCTTACAAGCTAACCAAGAAAAAAAATCAGTATCATTAAAACTACATATCAATTTCAAAGTCTGTATTTATAAGCCTTTCTTAAAAGATGTGACTTTCCATAATAATATGCTGCTTTTACAGAGATTTCAAATAAAGTAATGTATATTACGCAGCTTGTGTAATTCTTCAGGCCACGTAAAGAAAGATGAAAAGGAATATAAACATCGGAATGGTAATTTTGTCATTGTGGGCTTTTCTCCTTGTCATTTGTATCATATAAACTATTAAGAAACCTGAAATTTATTAAATTCCCAGTAGTGATATTATTTAGTAGGTACAGGCTGCTTTGACTGTGATGGATTGATTGGCCACCGCGTCTAATTTTAGCAGAAATCTATTTAGATATATCTAAGATGTAAACAATTGGCTGGTATAAGTGGATGTTGTAATTATAAAGAATGCTGGTTCCACCGTGAACGGCACATCGAGTAAATCGACACATAAGCCAACATCTGACAATGTCGTTCCACAAGTTATTTAAGCCACCAATTCGCAGCACCCTTCATATTCAAATATAGATAAGGATTATTTTCAAGGAACCTAAAATCATTGCATTCTCGATAAAAAGCCAATTATTCCGTCATTACAGATAACTTCATTTGAAAGGTTTCAAATAGAGTGCTGCTGACGACAAAACGGCAAAGAGTTATGTTCTCGGATGAGTTTAAGATTAGTCGGTACCCCCTATACCTTAGTGTAAATGTTAAATTGAGTTTTTTAGATCCCAGTTTCTAAGAAAACTATTAAACATAAAAACTTCAAATTTTGTCTGTATTTTATTTAGGCGTTTTTTATTTATACTCTACTTTAAAATGTTTCAAATATATTGTTTACTTTTTTCCAAAGAAAATCATCGTAAAAGTATCACTTTTAAATTTTAGAAAATTGTCATTTTTTTACGATAACTGCTTTCCAGCAAAATATTTTTGAAAAATCTCAAAAAAAGCTGCTTTATTATATATAGTTACATATTATTTATGTGCAGTAAAATTTGCATGAACACTCATTCTGTAGATTCTGTGAAAAAGGTACACGCGGTTTGAAATCAATCATTTTGAGAAAATTGCATTTTTAATGTAAAAAGAGACTTCATCGCAAAAATAATGAATGACAACATGTATTTGCCCTATTTTATTAATCCTTTGTATCTTCTTAATTTTTTAGCATAAAATAGGAAACAAAAAAGTCAAATAATGTTCAGAAAATACATATATAGTATTTTACAGTTTTTATCCAACGAGATTTTTTTTAGCTTTTACATCAGTTTACTCAAATCTGTATCAATCTATGAAGAATATTTAGCTTTGATGCATTATAAATATCAAATCTGATTATGAAAGATCATAATTATAATGTAAGCATGTATCAATATGTAAAAGTCATGATTTGGGAATATGTGATTTTACGACGTTGCGAAACTTTAAATATGGATTTGTATGTTCCCATGCAAATACAATTTCTTAAGTTTCAAAATTTCCTCTACACAGTAAAAAATATGTCTAAAAAAAGTCAAAAATAAAACTGTTTTTATGGTTTTAAACATGAAATGTATGTTTTTTATGTATGTAACAAGCTTCACGCAAATACATGAAGCATCTCATTTAATGTATCATCTCATACATTTTTCTCAGAAACTATTAAACATAAAGACACAAATTTTTGTTTATATTAATTAGAAATTATATTTATACTGAAGTGAAATTTTTTTTAATGTAATAATTAGTTTTTTCAAAGACAAACTCTTAGTTCACCGAACAACTATTATAATGAATTTATTAAAAGTTGTCATTTTTTTGTTATGATAACTGGGCTTTATACTTAAATGTTTTAAGAATAATTCAAAAATATCACTTCAGTATACACAATTACATTTAAGAATCACACACACAGTAAATTTACTCAATTTTAAATATATAAATTTTAGAAAACAAATTTTTTTATAAATAAACTTATCTTTGTACTAATTTTTATATAATCCACACAAATGTTTTCTTAAATCAGCACATAATTGTAACTTCAAGTATTTTTAAAATATTTTTAACTCTTAACTAAGCCTTAGTGATTTTAAATAATCAGTAATAATAATTATTTGAAACTAAATTTAAAGTGATGAACAGACTTCAATTTAGGTAAAATCACTAAATATAATAAATATAACATTCAAATTAAAACCATGCTTCTCCAAATTTGGCTCCAAAATTTTTTGCTTATCCAACACAGCTAATTTTGCAATTACTGTACAGGTATCTAATGCAATTTAATAAAAATAAATTGAGGCTTTGCAACTTTGCCCCAGATTTAAAAAATACAATGTTTTCATTTCATTCTGTCAAATGGATGTGGTTCATTGGCTGATTATTTTTAAAATCATTTAAAGTATTTAATTCATGTAATGAATTACATGCTATATGATTGAAAAGTTCCCAATTTGGAACTTTAAGAAATATCAAAAATTCAAAAATCTATTTTAAAGGTTATTACC
>BMAU01021172.1:0-17500 GCA_019973935.1 Trichonephila clavipes
TTTAATTATCCTTATATATATATATATATATATATATATATATATATATATATATATATATATATATATATATATATAAATTTTTATTTGAAAACCAATACCGATGGGTCATTGCTAAGTAATATTGAATATATATTTTTTTCAAGTTTCATATTGATTTTTTGCAAGTATGTAAATATATCAATTTTAAATATTTGTGTGTGTGTGTGTGTGTGTGTGCGAATTAAGGCCCTATTCTTCTATTAACTAACTTTGAATTAAAAATATATACAGTGTTTCAATCAGTTTCAGTCCCATATCGGTATTTTATTTTTGACACATTACTACAGTGCTTTTCACAGTTTTATTGTTTGCAACCGAATATTCAAATCCTAATTTTCATCGCCCCCCCCTCCATGCAAAATCAGTTTTTTATTCAATAATACTATACCGTGAGGTTAAGGTTACATTACGACTTTAAACTTTTAAGTACCACTGGCGTATATAAACGTCTCGCTCAGTCAATGTGTTAATTCCGCCCGAGGTATATATACGTATTTCCAAAGTACGATCTTTTCTGTGCACTGCTATCCGTAAAATTATTCCAATTGCCTTTCAATTCAATAAAAGGAACTTGACTCTGTTTGCGAAGGATTTACTTATTTCAGAGGATTTGTTTACCTATTCCTTTCTCGGTGACTTTCGGAAGATAATCACGTGACTTTTAATCGGCGGTTAAGGGATTAATTATAATAAGTGTTAATTTTAGTATATAATTTTATATATAAAAATCCTATGAGGTCATGTTAAATTAATTATAAAACACATGGTGCAGTACTGATATATTTATAAATGTGTTATATCAGTGCAAATGAGTATTTTACTTTTTAAAATGCCAGAATGCGAATTTGGTTTGCTTACTTTCAGTAAATTAATAACCATTTAAAGTAATCTTTTCTTTTCGTCTTTTTGATATGCTCGCACCGTCTTCGTAAAGTTATCACACCCGCCTAGAGGTTTTTCTGTTTGAGAAACGCTGCATTACTAGAGTCAAAAAGTTTCATGAATGGTCACCTACATTCATGAAGGTTTTCATTGGAGAGGAAAAATCTCTTTTGGGAGTCGGCAGCACTAATAAGGAAAACACACAACCATCTGGAACTCATTTCCTGTACTGTCCGCGTTAGCTGTAAGTCATTTCAGACAAAGCGAATTTTTTCTTCGTTGGATTTTGCATTGTCTTCTTTGGGTGAGTGAGTGAGTGAAGATTAACGTCGCACTGTTCAGCTGCACGAGGGCTTTTGGCGACCGACCACGTAATTTTGAACCATGGTCAAGTGACATGGACGACACTTAAGCTGGCACCCCCTCTCCTAACTACCACACCACACCAACGGGAGGACGTTTCAGCTCTCGACAGATTGAGCGTGCATCGCTTCCCTACACGGCGGGTCTTTAGTGGTACTGGGCTCGAACTCGTGACAAAGCCAGCCACGATGCGATGCCCATACCACTCGGCTAACGCGGCCATATTGTCTTCTTTGGAGCAGAGTTCAAACATCACATTTTGAGTTTTTCTCTAAACATCACCTGATGCACTCGAGATGCATACGGAAGCGATGCCAGCACCAAAGGAGTTATACCTCTTTCCATGGCTGAAAATGAAATTGAAGGGACATCGTTTTGAGAATTCAAAAGACATAATCCAAAATGTGATGATTCAACTGAAAGACCAACCAAAAAACGGATTCCAGGAGTTTTTTGAATAGTTGTACGAACGCTCGATCAAGTGTGTGGATGCAGGAGATAGTACTTTGTAGACCAATAAGATTAAATTATTGGTCCATTTTTTAATAATTTGTAATTGACCTATTCGGGAAACTTTTTTAACCCAGTGATTATTAGAGTATTATCTAACCATGATAAAATAATTTTAATATTACCAAATACTTTATTTTTTATTTCATTTCGGTTGCATGAAAGCTTCAATGAAATGTTTTCTAAAAACTATTAGCGAAGAGATTTATAAAAGACACAAATATCAGACATAAAACGGGATAATACTTTATTTTGTCTCTATCTAGTCATACAATGGTGTGCAAAAATTAAGGACGAAGTCGAAAACTTAGCATATCAGCTGAACGAAGAGGCAGAGCAGACAGAAAGACCAATCAGGAGATTAAGTAAGGTGATGTTCGGTAACACATGCGCAGATATGCAGGTAGACGTAATGGGGGAGTGTCTGAGTAGTATAAATCATGTTGTCGGTGTAAGATCAGTATTTCTGGCAAAGAGATTGCACGCCGTATAACAGTTAAAATCACACCGAGTTGCTGCCTCAGGTGAGAAATGGCGAATAATCAATCTGGTAGACGACATCTAGATGCTTTTACTCGAGGTCGAATCATTGGGAGATATTGGAGGAAACCCGCAGTGTGACAAGTGTGGCTGCAGAGTTCGGAATTGCTCACAGCATCGTTTCACGACTTTGGAGACAATTTCAAACTACAGGAACAGCTATCCGAAAGGTTTAGTAGTGATCGTCCACGAAGAACCACACACACAGATGACCGGTACATTGTCTTACAGGCCAGAAGAAACAGGCGGCAGTCAGCGGGAGAAATCGCTAGACACACGACACAGGCGACTGGACGACCGATATCGCGTTTTACCGTGGCCAGAAGACTGCACGGTGGTGGTCTGTTTGCACGACGCCCTGTACGGTGTGTACCTTTAAAGCCTTCCCATCGGAGAAGGCGTTCTCTGTGGTGCCGGGAACACCGGAATTGGAGAGACAATGAATGGGACGAGTATTCTTTACAGATGAGAGCAGATTCAGTTTGAGTAGCAATTCTCATCGCATACTCATCTGGAGAGAGCGGGGAAGCCGCAATCATCCCTCGAACATCATTGAACGGGACAGGTATGGAGGTCGCAGTGTTCTCGTTGGGGAGGCATCATGCTTGGTTGTCATACATACCATCTTATCTTCGACGCAGGTTCAGTCAACGGGACCCGTTATTGTAACGAGATTCTTCTTCCATATGTGCGTCTTTTAGAAGCGCTATGGGTCTGCAGTTCCTTTTCATGGACGACAATGCACCCTGTCATCGCACAGTAGCTGCCAAACAGCTCTTAGAGAGTGAGGATATTGAACGTATGGAATGGCTGGCACGATCTCCGGATCTCAATCCCAGCGAGCATGTATGGGATTTTCTAGGCAGACGTTTGGCAGGTCGTACCTTACCACCGGTAACGATTCGGAAGCTTCGATTGGCGCTGCAAGACGAATGGGCAACAATGCCTCAACAACTCATTGACACCATCATTCTCAGCATGGGCATACGCTGTGAAACATACCTAGCAGTCAGGGGGAGATCATATCCCCTACTAAAGACCGGATGTTTCTTGCTGGACACCCATCACAGGGATGTTTCGGCCTTCAGTCGCATTGCGCTCCATGCTATTTTTTTCAATCAAGCTTCTTTTTATCCCTCTGATTTCTCTTTTAGTAAGTGGTGCTTACATTACACATGTCCTTACGTATTGGGGATGTTACGGTATTAAATGTGTTGATTTGGAAAGCTTTTGTACAAAGTTATATTGAAAAAACCGTCTCGTCCCTAATTTTTGCACACCAGTGTATATCATAGCACATCACAATTGTGAGTTTTCAGATGAGTTATTTCTATTTATTTTACATCTGAAAACATAGTTTTTCCTCTGAAGCATCAATTAGAAAAACAAATATTTTTGAAAAAAATTTGTATTATATTATGTTCTTAACTTAATTGTATTCTGCTATTGTAAGAAAGCCCTCATCAATATCTAAATATCATTATGTAAACATTAAAATGTAAATTAATGTGTATTTGTATTATGCAGTTGTATAACAGTATTTTTTTATGCAAAATGCAAAATGTAATCTAAAATAGAATGACACGGCAGATTCATTTCAAAGGTTATTAAAAGTATAGGGAGCAATTGGAAAAACATAAAAATAATGTATTTTCTTTTTTATTCAAATGATTAAAAAAGTGGAGAAAAACAAAAAATTCATGTATCAATGCGAAAAATAAAAAGAACAAATGGTTAAATTTAAATAATAAGGTGTGTGGTTTACTCCTGGTGTTCTTCAAAAATCGCAGTGAAATGTGTATATTTCATTTTATGAACGAGAGTTCTACCAATTGCTCATTTAAAATTTTGCCATTTCTGATTCAGAATGGTTTTATACCCAGCATTGCTCTTGCTGTAGGTAAAAAAACTGAACCATTTATTTCAAATGCATCCTAAGCATACGCAATACGATTTTAACCCCCCATCTGGGACTTTTTAGAATGAACTGGATTGTTTTGGAATATTCTGAATGTACTTGGTGCTTTTAATTTCAAAATATTCTTCTTTTATCCCATTGATTACCTTACTGCACTTTTTAGTATCCCCAGCAATCCCAGATTTCTGTATATACTGGCCTTGACGTTACAAAACAGATTTTATTTCCCCCCTCTTCTGACGCAGACTAAGGTGCTCGTTAATCTTTTGCTTCGTTTCGCTTTCAAAAGTCTGCATAATTTCAACGAACCTGATACTGAATGAGAATATTTGCCGGAAGCTGATAAGCGCGACATTGACTAAGATACAAATGTATCTATTTGTGATGAAAAAGTCGAAGAAATAAAACAGAAATGGAAATATACACTTATGTAGAAAGGAAATATTTTTTTAAAAGGAACATTTTGAGTAATTTCGTGTTTTTTTAGTAAGATTTGTAATTTTTTATTCTAATTTTACCGTTTTTTTTTTCAAATATTTGAGATTAACTTTTATAATTTTATACAATCCCAATAAAAGAAATGCCCCTTAAAATGTTTCATGAGCTAGTTACTATGGTTGTAAACCTAAATAAGCCTGTATTCACATAAAGTTCTAATGGGATTTCGCCCTAAACATAGCATGCATCCACTAATTGATAAATGAGTGCTTCTCAAAATTTCAATATTCGCGAACCAATATTCAATAATAATTTTTTATCGCACCCCCTCATACAATAACAATGTATTGAATTTAATAATAACAGACTTTGATGCTAAAATTACGATACAACTTTAACCTCTTAAGTGCCACCGGCGTATATATACGTATTTCCGAAGTACGATCATTTCTATGTACTATTATTCGTAAAATTATTCCGAAGGCTTTGGAATGCAATAAAAGGCTTTGACAGTGTTTGCGAAGGATTTACTTATTTAAGAGAACGTTTTACTTATTTATTCCCCCCAATATATCACATCACGCGCCTACGTGGAAAAGGGTTGACATTGGGAAGCAAATAGCGTAACTTTTAATCGGCAATTAAAGGATTAGGTATAAACAGTGCAAATTATCAAGATATGTGTCAATTTTTGTATTCAATTTCATATATGACAAACCCATTGGTTCACTGGTAATTATTAAACTTTTCTTAACTTAGTATTGTTAAATTGATTATAAAATGCATTTTGTAGCATTGTTACATTTATAAGTGTAATATATCAGTGTAATGTGTATTTTATTAGGTTTATGTATTTTATTATGTTTTTCTATGTTATGTTTATCCGGTCCATGAATAAATACTGTGAGTATTTAGGATTTCCAAATTAAAAAAGACTTCAACACTTTTCTGTGTTGATGTTATGACGAATCACTCACAGTGACCTTAGATTAGTTGACCTCAGATTAGTTTTTTCGTGTACTTTGTTGTTAGTAACTTGACAGAAAAGTAATTGCTGCAAGATCTTATAACCTCATCAATGTATCTGTAACGGGTTCTCTTCGAGTCCTTCCTCTAATACTCATGCGGTAGTACTTGGTATGCGTTGTATGATTTGAGAATTCTTTTCTGCTTAGGAATCGTGGTTTATGCAAATGAAAGTATATGTTTAATGTAAAGTGAATCAAGTTCATGGAGGAAGAAAACAATTAGTTGTGTTGTTGTTCGTTTGAGTTTGCTAGATGTATATTTTAATTGTTCATGTATCTAGGAACTAGACTATGACCCTTGTGGTTCCAGATAAAGAAATTCCAGGTTACATTAACCGATAAGTATATTTAGTTATAGTTATTAATACTGATTGAAGCTGACTCGCTCAAATTAGCTAATTATAAATAAATGACTTTAATCTGAATAAGATGCTTGCAGACATCCATTTGTTATGGCCCTCAATGATGCTTACTGCTGTGTTGAAAGTGGGTCTAAATCCACGAAAGGCATTGGTGTATTGCCTTTGTGCTTAGAGGTACTCTAAACTGTGGTCTTCTCTTGAGGTTGGTAGATGGGGAGAGATCCAGGAGGACCTAGACCCGGAATGTACTCCCCCAAAATTGGGGCGGAAACGATCCAAATCGTACTGTCACATGTATGATGCTAAAAACTGCGACTAATAATAAGCGTACAGACTTGTCCCTTACCATAATGAACTCAACCTGACACAATCGAGATGAAGTGGCATTAGAAAGAACAACATCATTAATTATTTGCTTATTTTATAGATGCCAATACTTTCAATTAATACTCACGCCAACGTGAGAGAAAGCTTGCATTAACGGTACGTAATCACAAACTTCAAGTGCAAGTATGCATTGAACATAATGTCTACCTATAGCGGAATGCCATCGCTGCTTTATTGGGATGTTATGGAGAATTTTACAGCAAAATATTCTGAGAAAATAGTTTCAAAATTTGATTTATTGAAATAATATTCAAATGAAGATATATAAGCTGAATATATGTTAACAAATTAATTTTCAGTAAATAGTTTTAAACTTCTGTTGTTGTTACTTATGCCTCCTTTTTTATGGTGGTGTCAGATAGTTGCCCACGAAATTCTTCGCGACAAAAGGCGAGATGTAAATCTGTCATTTTTCGTAGCATTCATCACCATACAGGTAAAAGTTACTTTTAAACTGTATTAAGGTGTCTTAATTCGTTTTGAACAGTAATTAAAAAAAACGTACACAATACAGTAGAGTCTGTTTTTGTTAGGTCCTTTTTTATGCGATTTTGTTTTTGTGTGACAGCATAAAAAGAATTTCTGCAGTATTTCGACGAATTGGCTTGTTATACGTAACAATTCATAACATTTTTGAATATTTTTTGTGCGGTTGATTTTATGTGGTTTTTATCAACTGCACAAAAACAGGTTCAACCGTATATAGTTTTATTTTTTGCCTCAGTTGAATAAAACTATAAGTATAAATTTGATTTAAGAATATTATTAAAAACAATTAGTAAATGCAATTTTTTTGTCAAAAAAAGAAGAGAAAATAACATGAATTCAAAATGTCCTCCTTTTTTTTAAGGAAAAAAATAATTTTAACATTCAGTCAGCCTGGAAAATGTTTTGATATTTAAGGGAAGTAATTATTTTTTGTGAGATATTAATGTTCGGTTATACAAATTGGGTTATATTTTATTTAAAATTTTATTTCTGATTAAGGAAATGGAGTGATTTGAGTTGCAAGAAAAAAATCGTACTCTTTGATATTTTGTATTGGTGAAATAGTTTAAGCTAGTGTAGGAGTTTTCCGACTTGCTGAGGATTCAGCAAAACGTTTCTAAAAATAATGACACTCAAAGACATAAAACAAAGCTGCAGACATTAATTCGTTTTTCAAATCTTAATTTAAATTCCAGATACAAAAACAGAGAAACTAAAAACATTTTTTTTTTATTCCTACTTATTTCTTCTTCCAAAAACTACGAGTTTAAATTTGGATTTTTACTTGCTCTGCATAGCTTTTATTTTGATAAGACGTAACACTGTTGAGGTTATTGTTATCTTAACAGTGGTCCTCATTTGAGTTAGGACGACATTGACATACTCAAGAGAGTCAAGCAAATCTGGAAGTCAATCGGAGTAAGAGCCCTTTGGAGTGTGCTGGGGTGTCGGAGAGAGTTGAAACATAGAGAAGCGTCGATGAGTATTTAGCGTGTAGAAATGTAAATTATATGGGTTTCCCCTTTTGGTGTCTATTTATAAAATCATTTTTAATTGGAGACAGCTTGGATTATTATTCGTCTCTTGATCCTTGTCACTTCTTGCTCGATGGATTTTGAAGCGAAGTTTGGCGTGGAAACTGCCCCGGATACCTCTCTATTGGCTGGATAAAAAAGTTCAAAGGTTAAATTTCCTTTGAACATAAGAGACAGATTGTCCAGTTTTGGATACTTTACCACGCCAAACTGCGCGACCATTTAAACGTCATTATTTCCCTTTCAGGACTTTGAACCTTTGGTGGAGACCACTGCAAACTCTTTTCAATCTATTTTTCAACTGAAAAATTCAATGGTATAAGGTAAAGTGAGGCTGGGTCCTATTTTAAATCGTCGTTTCTACATGTTTTCCATTCAGCGAATACTTGTAGTTATATTGGTAGGGTTGAAATAAAACAATTATCATTGGTGCTTTTTGGCGTATTTTTTCCACTTCCATCGCGGAACATGTGAAACGATTTTAGTGTAAAATGATGAGCAGCCTTTTCAAGATTACTAAAAAAAGTTCTAAAATTTTCAAAAAAACAGTATGACGTTAAGTAGAAAGAAAAAAAAAACATCTTTTTCAAAGTCACAAAAATCCACTAATGGTAAAAAAACAACCTCTTTTTACCTTATTTTTGGTCCGTAAATTTGTTAACTTTCATTTCACAGATGTAATACGTTTTAACTATTAATAATTATTAAATAATGAATCTAAAATGTGCTCTAACACTTTCTGCATTATATTAAAAATGAGTGATACTAAATTTATAGAATTAATGATTATTATTAAAAAATAATATAATTTTAAGACAAAAGACAAAAAAACTTAACGAATTTCAATATGTTTTTCTTAAATAAAAAAGTAATATTTAAATATGTCAAAATTCACACATAAATGTACTATTACGGTAATGCATGGAGTACATAGTTCTAGAAATAAAAAAAACTGAAAAGGAAATAACATAACAATTATATTAATGTTTTTATCAAATTTTGAGTTATTTCCTTCTTAAGGAAAGGTAAAATTTTATTTTTTTGACAATTTGAGATTTTTACATTTTCACATAGTACAGATTTTAACGTTTCTAAAAATACCTTACTTTAACCTCTAGGGTAATTAGAAGCCCTAAAAACCTATTTTTAAATAATCGTTGAAACTGGGCCACGCCCATTTGACAAGGGAAAAAGTAAACAAGGTTTTTTGTTTTAGCTTAAAAGTTGAGCGTCTGGTATAAATCAAAACATTTATCTTTTATTGTATAAATTGAGCCTTTTATTATTTTATTTCCTAACCCATTTGAAACTTCACTGTATTTTTAACGGTCAAATCAATGCTTGTTTACACTTTCAAAAATGCGTTGTAATATTTGAACTCGCAAGTATTATTTAACATTATTAAGCTTAAACTTTCAAAAAAATTGCTATAATATATCGACTTTATCATGCCTAGAGCATCAACTAAAGTATTTAAGAAATGAAGAGGAGTTTTTAATAAAGGAAGATGTAATAAAAGTAATGATGGTTGTGGTGAAAGCAATTCTACTGTTCCAAAGAACTCTGCTGATGAAAAGAATTGTGCTGATGGTGCAAAGCTTTGTACTAATGAAACTGAACCATCTGCCAGTGAGAAAAAATTGTAAACATGGATATTTCATATTCGGATGAGGCTTTTTCTGGTTTCAGAAATGTTATTGTGGACATTAACCTTATAGCTTGCGTGTTTTTTGAAGCTGTACAATGTATAAAGTGTGAAAAAACAGGACTCAGGTTGCACCTCAGTGAAAGTAACTGTGGAGAAGCTGTGAAGTTTCACTTAAAATGTCCTTGTAAATATAATAACTCCAAGAAATGCGATAGTTCTGAGAATTATGAACTGAATACCCAGCTAGTGTATGCTATGCGTCGCATAGGTAAAGATGCTGAGTCTGCTAGGATGTTTTGCGGTATCATGAATCTTCCCCCGCCAACCACAAAATTCTCAAAGTACAACCACATTTTACTGCAGTCAACAAGATAAACCTGTGAACACAGTATGGCAGAAGCTGTTCGTGAAGCAGTTGATGAAAATGATGGAAAAAGGGACCTTGCTGTTGCTGTTGATGGTAGCTGGCAGAAGCATGGTTTTTCTTCGAAGAATGGCTTGGTGACAGTCACAAGTGTTGATACCGGCAAAGTTATAGATGTCGAAGTTTTTTCAAAACATTGTATTTGTCCGAACAAAACCAAGCATCTTCAAAATTGTGAGAGAAATTTTGAAGGCTACAGCGGTAAGATGGAAGTAGCTGGAGCTCTATCCATTTTTCAGCGTTCCCAGTCTCTCTACAATGTTCGGTACAAAAAATATTTAGGAGATGGGGACTCCAAGGCTTTTACTTCTATTGTCGAGAACAAAGTATATGGTGACCATTGCTCTGTTGAGAAATTAGAATGCATAGGTCATGTTATGAAAAGAATGGGGACACGTCTTCGACGCTTGAAAACTAAGATAAGAGGTCAAAAACTTTCTGACGGAAAGCCTTTATGCGGAAGAAATAGATTGACAGAGGCAGAAATCGACCGTCTGCAAGCATATTATGGTCTAGCTATCCGCAGAAATTTGTCTAGCGTGAAGGACATGCAACAAGCCATATGGACAATATTTTTACACAAGCTATCAACCGATGAAAAACCTCAGCATGGATTTTGTTCCTCTGTTTCAGATACGTGGTGCAAATTTAAAAAGGCAGAATTGCTTGGGGAGACTTATCATCACAAAAATAGTTTACCTGTGGATGTTTTGGAGGCCATGCGACCTGTTTTTAGGGATTTAGCTAATCCAGAATTGCTAAAAAAATTGTTTACATGGAGGTACGCAAAATCCTAACGAAAGTGTAAATAATGTAATATGGTCTCCTGTACCGAAGAAAACATTTGTACAATTAGAATTTTTGTCACTGGGTACATATGGTGCAGTTTCCTCATTTAATATGGGGAATGTATCAAAACTAGAAATTTTGAGAAAAATGTGTATTGAGCATGGTGATTACACGGTACAGGCGATGGAGTGCCTCGACAAACAGAGGCTGTTACGAGCAAAATACTCTTGTTTACAAAAAACAAAGGAAGTTAGGAAGGAAAAAAGACTTAAAAGGAAGAAGGAAGATGATGAGCTACTAAAAAATGCTGATGATTTAGAATATGGAGCTGGAATGTTTTAATTAAAAAGTAATTATACGTTAAAATCAATTTTTCTCAAAATGTCAATTTTTGATGTTCGATGTTCCTTTTCTTAGAAACTGCTGCTCACAGGTATGTAAATATTTATGATATATTTATAATGATGGCTAATATATACTGAAATGAGCTTTTTGTAAAAAACCCCAAAATTTATTTTTTACAAATTTTTTTATGTGAAAAACGGGTTAACTTAAACTATGTTTGATAAAATATTTTATAAATTATGAAAAAATTCAAAATTAGCTAAAAGCTCATTTGAGTATAATGAGAAATGTGAATTTTAATTATATGAAAAATTTCAAGCATGTACATATAACAAATTTTGAGAAAATGTACCTCGAAAACAGCCAATTTAACATTGTCGGTATAGAGGTTTTCGACTGCCCTTAAGCTAAGTAATTACGAAACAAAGAATTTTTATTGAAGATAAAAGAAGATATATATATATATATATATATATATACTAGAGGACCCGACAGACGTTGTTCTGTACACACATCTTAAATTCAAAGTAAAGTATTTTTGAATTTTCGATACTGCGATGGTAGCGCAGTCTGCCGGATCCAATGTAAAACATTCCAAGATCAACAATTTATAAATAAAAAATTAATTAAATAAACATTTCTAAACCGAATTAAAAATCTAAACCATTCTCGAGTCCACTGGAGCAGACAAAATCTTTCCTCAAAATGGGTCCAGCTGGTTAGGAGGAGTTCAGTTACATACACACGCACAGAATTACATATATAAAGATTATTTGAAAAGATATTAGTTAAAAACGCTAAAAAGCGTGAATCGTCTGCATTTTCGTAACAATAAAAACCGGGTTTGGCCAGTTTGGCTGAGAATCAATTTTCGACGCCAACTTACGTCTTTTTCAATTCCTACTATTAGCTCATGATCTCAATACATATTTTATTGGTTTATTTATTTATTTATCTTGAAGGAATTTTCAATCGTTAATAAAATACATTTTAAAGCGCTCAATTGAGCTGAAATGTAATGTACATGATTATTTTGGATGACAATACAATAATTTAATTATAATTAATAAAAATTAATTGATTAAAACTAATTATTTAACAAATTACAAATACAGTCACGTTTGTGATTTAGCGACTCTTTTGGCGAAGTATGTCAAAAATTGAAAAGGGTTTTTTCTCGCGTGTTAAAGCGTTCAGTTGAAAGGAAATTTTATATACCCGATTGTTTTGGATGACAATACGATACTTTAATGACCGTTAATAAAATTAATTACTACTTAATGTTGTGATTCTGTCATATGTATATACATATTTATATTAATTGCAACTATTTAATAAAAAGTAGCTAAAATAATTTTTTTCTTGGTTGATCTAAGTAGGAATTGATTTAACTTTTTTTTATATTACTTGTGTGTGTGTTTATAACAATAGCGTTGTTACAACAATGCTGGTGAATGTTGAGTTGTATTTTTTGAATGTTTTTAATTAATATATTTTTAACTAACTGAAATATTGGAACGAATCGTGAATCTAAACCATTCTCGAATTTACTTGAACCCACACAAAAAAAATTCATCGAAATCGGTCCAGCCGTTTAGGAAGAGTTTAGTGGCATACACACGCACAGAAGATTTTTATAAATAAAGATATAAATATTATAACTTAGAAGAACTTGTATGTTTTTTTCCCTTTATTTAGCATGATGTCTCTTATTTGATTTTGATACTGTACGATCGTCTTGTAGTTGAATTAATCAGCTCTAATTAACCGGATTTACCGTTTTTATTATTTCTTTCAAAACACATTACTATATTAATAATTTCATTTACAATTAAAAATCATATCGGGAGCTACAGGCAGCTTCATCCATTTTACGTTCGAGACTCTCTTCTTCTCTCCTTCCCACTCAAAGGCCAAAAAAAGTTGACAGCATCGCCCTCTTTCTAGTCTATCGTGTGATATGTGTCAAGCCTCTTAGTGTACTATGTGCCACGCCGTTACAATATAGAATAATTGTAAAGCAAGGTTAAACGTATACAAACTAGAATTAAAATTTTAAATTCAAAAATCAAATTTATATTTTTAAACTCAAAGATTATTTTTTTTACTATGTGATCATTTTAATTCCAATATTCGTGTACAATATAAATGGAGCAAATATTTCATGTTAAATAGTTTTCATTTACCAAATACGAAAAATAGTTTTAAAAAAGTTCTTAATTTTCTAGTAATTTTGGGGAAAACATACCGTATAAACAATATGTTTTGAAATAATGGCAGTGACAAAGTTCCTGCAAGTTTGTTTAAAGTAATTCATTTGAAAATAATTACATTTCATTTAATTCGGTCAAACACTTCCCAAGAATTCCTGCTCTTTTGAGCAGGGCACGCCTAAGTCATGTTAACTATGTGTTAAGTACTTAAACAATGGTAATTAAATATCTTATTCTAAAGAAAACACGATTGTTTTTTATGGTAGCTCAACTTAAAAGTAAAAGTTTTCTTTTCTTTTAGGGAAATTAAATACCGCGTTACACCTTCTCAGATTCAAATTTTAAAACGCATTCTTTAGTACTTTTTTGAATTTTACTAGCACTTAAATGCAAACCGTGTTCAAATCTCAGTTTATACACCTTAACCACTTCTCCAGAAAAATGTATATGAAGTGACGCTTGTAATATAGGTGTACTTCGCAGAACGTTTGCGGAACTACAAAGCTCTGCACAACGTTATCTAAAGATTTAAATGGGTCATTTATGAAAAAGAAGTTCATAGGTACAAGGTTTCGTAAATCAAATCTTATGAACCAATTAGTGGAAGTAAATCAGAAGCAGAAGTATAAGTGGCGAAAATCCCTGAGAGATAAAATCCAATTAAATGTATGGTGGGATTGCTGTAAGCCCTGCTATCAGTTGCATGGATGATATTCATAATATCGAAGAGGTCAGCGTTTGTCAAACTTTACAGCCTGTCCCTTGGGGGGTGTAATAATTCTACTTCGAGGTTGTGAGCATATAGAAAAGTCGAAAAATAAAAGAATTTAAACAATTTCAATTTACTGAACGGAAGCAAAACAAAATACATCTTGACATAAAAAACAACAAAATGCATAATACAATATAGTACGTTAATATAAGACAATTATGAATGTATCAATACAGCAAAAAGTATGTGATAGTTAATTTTTTTAAAAAAGTTCAGTAATTACTAGTGATTTCAATAGGCTGGTCGGATACAAAATTATGTACAAAACATAAAACTTATATTGATAATATTTGTGCAGTTTATAACTTAAGTCACCTTGTAGCTTTATAGCCGAAATATATTATTATTTCATTCAATACAAAGTTGTTGTATAAGGGGGAGTGATGAAAATTATGACTGAAAATTGAGTCGCAAATATTGAAAGTTTAAGAAACACTTGTATAGCTGGAGAACCCCTTTCTTCTCCGAGTGGTCTGTGACCGTGGTAGCCTAGTAGTCGAGGTAATGGAGCCGTGACCAGTGCGCCATGATTTTGAACCTAGTACAGCTAAGGACCCACCATGCAAAGGGGGTCGATGCACATTTAATACTTCGATACTCAGGTATCCTCCCTTGAATAAGGTATGGAAGTTAGGAAAGGAGGGCGCCAGCTCAGGTGTTCTCTTTATTTCACCATGGATGATAATTACGAAGTCCATTGCCAAAAACCTTCTAGTAGATAAATATAATGCAACGTTAATATTAATTCACTTACTCCGTGTACAAGGACACATGTGGCAAGAACAAATATTGATAATGTAAGATAGTGCTTCTCAAACTTTCACTATTTGCGACCTAATATTTCGTCCTAATTTTCATCGCACCCCTCCCCACACAATAACAATGTATTGAATTCGGTTATATAATATTAGAGGTATCGGGAAATTATGTCGTATTTTTACAGTAAATTCGAATAAATAAATTTCTTACAAGTTTTTCTTTTTAGTCAATGATGTAATTACCCTCGTTGGCAACAACCTTTTTCCATCTAGTGTGCAAATTTTTAATGTCGGATCGAAAATATCTGGAGATAGCATTTTTCATATCGTCCAAATTTTGAAATTGTTTGTTTGATAAGAAGTTAGAATTAATGGAAATATTGGAAATTCTTTGGCGCAATGATACGCGAGTATGGTAGGTGGGGCAATACCTCCCACCCCAAACCATTAATTTTTTCAGTGATTTTCTTGCGCAGTGCGGTCTTGCATTATTGCGTTGCAAAACTTCGCCTTTTCTATTGATAATCGCTGAATACTTTTCAATTGATGATTGATTTGGTGAATCTAATTGTTCACAATAAAGGTCTGTATTAACAGTTTCTCCAAGTTTAAGCAATTCAAAATGGACGATTCCACGAATACCCACCAAACTGTTTTGGATGTAAACCTGGCTTAGCAGTCTTTCGTGGCGGTTCATTCGAAGAGAGTCACTATCTTTTGCATTTAGGATTATCATACAGGACCCATTTTTCATCTGCATTGATCAAATGATCAAAACCCGGGTCGGTATTGTACCTTTTAAAGCAATAAATAGCATGTCACAGATCGGTTAGCTCTGTTTTCTTCTGACAGATTATGCTGAACCCAAAAACCTGTTCTGTTTGTTTTACCAATCTATTGCAAAGTTCTTGGATGGTCGACCAAGGTTGGTTAAGATCATTTGACAGTTTCTTGATGGTCTAACACGGATTTTCTTCGACTTGCTCCCTTAATAACGTCATTTTCTAAAGTTGTTGGTCTTCCTGATCGATGTGAGTCGGAAAGATCGAAATTACTGGATCTGAACTTAGAAAATCTCCTTTGGCATTTACGAACATCTAAGGCACTTGAGTGAAGATCGCAAATGTTTTTGGTAGCAACTGTTGCATTACTACCCTTGTGAAACTCCGGAAGCATGCAATGGCGGATATGAATCTCTTCTCGTATTTGGCTTGTAATTTCACTCAAAAAGGGGAAAAGAAAATTAAGGTTTAGGTCTTCACAACTAAACAATTCACATTAAGTTTGAAATGTCTCGGGCACGGCTTTCAACTACGCAATGAACTCATAAACGGTAAAGCAGCACTGACATGCACAAAAAAGACATTACTTTTCGGTTCCCCAAATACATTCACACTAAAACTACAGCATAGCATTAACCTCTTACGCCGGTGCTTCTCAAAGTTTCAATATATTCGCGACCCAATGTTCAATCATAAATGTATTTGCGCCCCCTTCAAACAATAACAATGTATTGAATTTAGTAGTATTCTTTGATGATAAAACTACGATACGACTTTACCTCGTAAATGCCACTGGAGTATATAAACGCTTCTGTCAGCCAAAGCGTCGATTTCCCAGGACGTATACATACGTCTTTTCAAAGTAAGACCTTTTCTGTGCACTAGTTTCCATAAAATTATTTCGAAGGATTTGAAATGCAATTAAAGGAGCTTGTCAATGTTTGCGAAGGATTTTCGCTATTTTCAGGTTATTTGTTTCTTTATTCCTCCACCCCCCACACACATTCACACTCGGGACATTGCAAACGCGCGCCTACTTTGAAAACGGTTGACGTTGGGAAGCAAATCGCGTGACTTTAAATTGGCAGTCAAGGAATTTTTTTTGATATTATAAACTGTACAAAATGTTAACAGATAAGTGTTGATTTTTGCATGTGATTTAGAATTTTATAGAGTCCCATGGGGTCAATGACAATTATTAAACTTGTTCTTAACTTAGTATTGTTAAATTAATTATAAAAAATATTGTGTAGCACTGATACATTTATAAGTATAATATATCAGCGTATATTCGTATTTGATTTTTTATTATGTCAAAATGTATTTTGTTTATTTACTTTCGGTAAATTAATAATTTTTTAAATAATCTTTTGTTTTCGACTTTTCAATATGCTCGTGCCCCCCTCGTTATTACGTTACCACGCCTCTCAAGAGGGTGCCCACCACATTTTGAGAACCACCAACTTAAGCATCACCAACGTAAGCAAGCTCAAGCAAAGTGATAATTGCCCCGGACGTCTATATACGACTTTCCGAAGTACGATCATTTATGTTCAGTGCTATCCGTAAAATTATTCCGAAGACTTTGGAATGCAATAAAAGGACTTTGATAGTGTTTGTGAAGGATTTACTTATTTCATAGTATTTCCCCTTATTTTTTTCTTCTCCCTCCCACCGCAATAAATCACACACGTGCGTCTACGTAGAAAATGGTAGCATTGGAGAGCGAATCACCTAACTTTTAATCGGAATTTAAGGGATTTATTATTAGCTGTG